>JASEKS010000451.1:0-50199 GCA_030770415.1 Pleoardoris graminearum | reverse complement strand
AAGAGAAAGATATGCTTCGCAGTGTGGAACCTAAATCTTGAGGCGAGGTCTAACCAAGTGACGATTGTGTATAGTGGAGGGCGGGAGAGATCAAAGTAGCAAGAAAATTGTAATTTCGAGGATTTTACAAGTGAAAAACAGCGGGACCCAGGAGACAAAACCGCTTTGTCGAAAATATATGAAACTTTTGGAATTTACACCCCCCCCCCCCCAAAAAAAAAAAAAAAATTTTAAAAAAGAAAAAAAAAGAAAAGTGGTGTTGAATGTATGCCTCAAGTTATTTTACCAACAGTTTGTTCGGTTACTCTAACAGCAGTAAAAGTAGAAACTCGTGGTAGCGTTTGCCCCGATCCAGGGGTACTGCTATGCGTATGTCGTGAAATTAAATTAAAGTTGGGCGATGGGCTCTATGAGCTTGAAGTAACTTATGCCCTTCTACTAGTGCGGAGGTATGGTTCCAAGTCAATTTTAGAAGTCTGTTCTGTCCTGTCGAGTTCCCGCGTAGGGCGACGAGATCATCACACTTTGCCAAATGAAATAAACGACTGAGTCGCATGTGAATCGTATATAGTGATTGAAAGGTGTTTGTCTTTGCGGCGCCGAAATAGACGCGAAGCCGTGTGATATGTACCTTAGGCCACAAACGTATTATCTTCATGTCATGTTTCACAGCCGTAGGACTTGCTTCGATAGGTTGGAAATGGATATGATAGCTATCAGGTGAGCGGCTAAGGATCGACGCTTATGAGGAGAACGATTTCGGCTATCGGATACGCAGAATCTTGGGCAAGCGAATCTGGCCACGACGGTTTCGGCCTGTCCGAGGAGAGTTGCGGTCGGGCACATGAAGTCGAAGTACTGGAGATGATGAGGCTCTCTTTCAACAGCCAGGTATCCACCTGGATATTGAGAGCCTAAAATTGGAGACGGTCTCAATATCAGGCACGGCGCCTGATATATCGTTCCATACGAAAGCCACGGTATCTGCGTAAGTTCCTCCGAAGAAATGATACAAGAATGTACAAGTACTTACTAAGATTTCTGCAAGTGCTGTCTCAGCTCTCGGCCACGCCCTCATCGTCGTCTTCATGAGCGGCAGCCCAGGGACTGTGTCTCCGCAACGACTCTCCATGCTTTTCGAGTATGAATGGAATGGGCACCATGAGTAGAGACATTGCCGTCAAAATCAGGCAGGCATTCCTGGTCCCGACCTTGATGAACACCAACCGTCCTAGCAACGGGAACCCAGCGCCGGCTATGTTGCGCACCAAGCCGATTCCCGCCAACGCGGAAGCGGAGTAAGCCTTGTACGCATCCTCGGTATACGTCAATGTCATCAGGATAAGCGTGTAGAAAGACCAACCCCAGAAGCCGGATGTTATGATTGAAATGAGGGGATGGACGGATGGGTTGGCCGTGAAGGAAAAAACAAGTAGGGAAATGGGCAGTACCAATGCAGCCGCTTTTGCCAGGTAGACACGACCTTCAGGTATATCATGGCCACCGGCGAGAGTTACCTGGCGTTGATAATACCGCTCTTGATAGACATTAGTCAAGAGACCCAATGATATGCCAACAACAATTCCCAAAAACGAAACTCCAATGCCGACTGTGGTGTACCCATAGCCTTTAGGACCAAAGATAATATGGAACGCTCCGTTGAACAGAAATGATAAGCCGTATAGATAGCCATTGTAGAGAGCGCCGAATTGTACTATAGCTTCCGCAGCGAGAAATCGGAAAGGCCGGATCAACGCTGTGCCGAATAATTGCGTTGGGTTACGCTGTTTCAGTCTGTTTGGTACATCGAGACTTTGATTGCCAGTTACCCTGCGTGCCGCTTTTGCTCTCCGAGCCAGTAAAACGCTATGCCGAGTTTCACCAAGCACGTAAAGTGCCACAGTGAGAACGATCCAGAAGGCGAGGCAGATGAGGAACATGATGCGAAACACGGCGTGCCATGACCTGCCCTGCGCAATGAATGAGAATAAGACGAATCCTGTAGGCGAGCCACAGGTTGCGGCCCAAAGGAAGAATGACATCGGGAAACCAGTTTCGTGGTGATGGAACAGGTCGGCGATGGTCCCGCCAAAGTTGCTAATCGTGACCGACGAGAAGTAGCCAGAGAAAAGTCGTAATACCAGAAAGCCACCCAAGCTTTCGACAAACGTAGTGCCCAGGAGTAGCAGCAGGAAGACAGCATACGAAACGACGTAGACCGGCCTTCGACCAAAGTGCTCCGAAAGCGGTGCCAAGCTCATCGGCCCAAATGCGAGCCCTAAGACATACATGCTCAGACCCAGAGTCGCAACCTGGTGGGATACATGCAGGTGGTTGGCGAAATCCGATGCCGCTGGCGAGAAACCGGAAGCCCCCCAGCTGACGCTGAGGTCGATTGGAATGATGGCAGCCATCATTAGCCATTTGTATGCTGGACTCCAATTCCGCGGATCGTCTTTGTCGTGCGGACCGAAGGCTATGACGGCCTCATCGTCGGTGGCTTCTGGTAGTAGTCGCTCATGCTCCGCCGCTTCTTCCTCCGCGGCGCGCAGGATACCGCTCATCGTTCAGCGACAAGAAAGTGCGCAAAAATTGGCATCGGCGTTTGATACGGGACTGAGGGCTGGGGGTGGAAGAACTATGGAAGAGTTGGAACCAGGAAGGAGCGCCTCAGGCAATACGTCACGCGCCGTAGTGGGGCTTGGTGTCACGGACTGAGATCGCTACTTCCTAAAGCGTGTTTCTTCTATCGGCGCAAAGAACATATATTGGCATAAACGTACGATGCATGCAAAGGCCTCCCAGGGAACCGAGTCCATTCGCTGCTCTCAGATAGAGTCGCACCGACTTATCCCTCGCCACAACTGCACTTTAGCTCAACTCCTCAAACCCGCAAGACATTCTCATCCCCACGACCGACAATTTTACGATCAAGAGCAAGCCATGATTCAACCTTCAATATCGCGCGAGAAGAGAACGTTTCTTTTGTGTCCGCATCCTACCACCATGTATACTTCTGTCCCAGCCCATGCTGCAACAAAACTCCCCTCCTTCCCGCCTCAAAATAGTACATTCCATCGCATCAATACCCCCAATACCTTCGTCTCATGGGTGAGACGGAAAAACAATGTGCATGTATCGAAAAAAAAAAATCGCCGAACCAAAATCCGACCTAAGAGTGCCGCCACTGGAAACAGCCCATGCAAAAGGTGATTAGCGGGCGCCCAGTCCATCTGACTGGCAAGGAAAAGCAAAGCAAAGACGACGTCGCCGACAATAAGCGTCTACAATATGTACTGGTGGTAAAAACACATGGAAAGTCGAACAAAAAAAAAAGGGAAGACCTTGCGCTAAGGTCGGCCTGTGTACGTGCAAACATGTCCTCCCTGGAATCCAACTCTAATATTCGTCATTAAGATATCTCCGTCCGGTCATGCCCACACAGCCTCTCGCATTTCATATACTCGACCTACGACCGCAGGGTCGCGAGGTGCCTAAAAAGTCCGCCGCACATTCGTTGCAGGCAAGAGACAGGACAAAAAAGCCCTGAGTGGAAGGATGACAACCGTCAACAGCGTGATAGGAAACTGAAAACGATATGTCGCTGGCCGCACCGCTAGCTTTCAAACCAGTAGATGACTTCGTCCATGTGTCGCCGAATCGAAAAACAGCGGTGATGCAAACTCCAAACATACTCCAAGCCGGATGCCTCAAATGCGAAATGCAACAGATTTCTATTATCGGACGTCGAGAGGCGGACGTGGTCCGAGGCTACTCTGGCTGCTGTGGGCAGAAGTTTCTGAATCTAGCTGCGTGCTACCGCTCCCAGCGCTGGCGCTTGCAGAACCTGTCAGACTGCGAACTTGCGGACGGGACTTGGGCGGGTAAAGGCTTTGGCTCACCCCAGCGTATTGCTCCACTTGATGCGGTGCTACTGCGTTGCCGTGGCCGGGAGGGTGTCGGGGTACTGGTTGTCTCATACCTGGTGGCGACGGACGGCCGTTGGGCGGCATTCCGTTAGGTGGCATGCCATTTGGGGCATAACCATTCGGTGGGGATGGGCGTCCCATCGGTCTTGGGCCGGGACTAAGTGGGTTACCAGGAGATTGGCTTGTCCGACGGCTCATTGGAGGGTAGGCACCATAGCTGCCGCCTTGTTGGAGCTCGTCGAGCCGGGCTGCCGTCAATGAATTGCTTCGCGACTGCGCTCCCATCGCACCCCTATCAACATCGCCGTATCGGTTCGATGAGTAACCCATCAGCGGATTGTTCATAATTGAGTCGTGCAGGCCGGGAATCTCAGCCATCATCCGTGCGCTGGTTCGATTCTTATTCATGCCAGGGCGAGCAAAGGGATTGCGAGAGCGTCCTCCACTTGGGGCCGCCATTCCAGCCATCTCGGGATTCTTCCGAATTTGACTCGCGCTAGGAATCTTTCGGTTTCGTTTCGAGGTGACGCTCATCATGTCAAAGTTGTCTGGATCGATCATCGGTCCTGGCCCACGAGACGCCATGGGGTCGAAATAGTCATCCTCATCCTCATCTTCATCAAAACCGCCCATATTCGAAGGTGGCGGGGGTGGGCCACGGCGCGGACCACGACGCATGTGCATCTCCTGCTCCCTCAATTGAAGCTCCTTTTGTCGCAGCATAAGCTCCCTCTCACGCAGAGCCAGGTCGTTCGAAGACGGGGGTCCGCTCGGTCCATTCTCGTACCCAGCACCGGAAGCGCCGTCGTCGACGATATTGTCGTAGAGCATCAGGTGACTGAACTCTTCCAAGTCGTTACCTTCAAATGACGGTCGTCGTTGGCCATTGGGCATTCCATTCATCTGTCTAGGTGGGTAGCCGTTGAGTGGCCCGGAGGGAGGCCCTCTGCGCATCATGGGTGGCACGCCAGTCATGGAAGGAGCTCGGCTTCCGGGACGTGGGCCACCCTTCATCGGGCCGTTGCCGTTCATCACTGGTCCAGGTGGTCCTCGAGGTAGCGGTGCAGAAGCGAGCCTAGGAGGTGGCATGCGTTGGTCGCCATTGGTAGGTGAAGGAGCAGGAGCGGCGGCGGGCCGCGTCCGGTTCACAATATTGAGGTGATGGAGAGTTGCGTACAAGGTTTCGATGCGGGGAACAGGAACCTGGGACTCTTGTGCAAGCTTCAATGGCGAGCCCAGGTAAGTTTCGATTTCCATGGGGCGCTTGGCTTCAAAGTCCATGTACATTGTGCTGTTGGTATTGTTTGCTTGTGTCATCTGTTGCATCACAGTTTCCCGATAATCGACAGGGAATGTGCAGCCCTGCGCTTTGGCTAGGGCAAGCAGTTCATCGATCACGCCGGTGATGAGTGGACGCACACCGACCTTGTCCAGTAGCTCGGCGTGATTAGGGGTCTCGAAGAGCACGCTGGCAGGGTGGAACGCGATGGCGCTGCGTACCACGGTTAGCGAAATGTCAAAGTGTCAGATGGGGCGGGTGTGTAACGTACCCGATCATGCGCTCAAATTGCTGCTGGCGGATATTGGGCGACACTTTGCAATCCACCTGGCCGGAACTGAGCGTCATGGCTAGGGCTTCGGCCATGTCGGACTGGATCTGCGGCGGAATCGAGGGGGTCTTGTTGGCGGGGCCGACCCAAATGTCGGTCGCGCCCTTGTGTTCAAACTCGCTGGCGCCGATCTGAGTGATCTCCGCTCCCGACACCAGGGACAAGACTACGTTTGTCGGAAAGCGCTGTTCCAAATGTGACTCGACGCCGAGACTGTGTGTAGTGTTCATAAGGATACAAGTGTGCCGGGGCGACACGACGGATTCGATGATGTTTGCAATATCGTACACATCGGGGAGGGCCTTTACGCAGAGGAGGACGTAGTCGAATGGCTGTTTAGAAGAATGTGCGGCATCTTCGGGTGTTCGCACGACTGCAGCGGGTTAGCCATGCATTGCACTCGCTGGTCTGCCGGTGCGTGAGCGTACCTGAATACGGCTTGAAGCGCTCGTTGCCGTAGAGGGCAGATCTAGCGAGGTCAGCATTGGTCTCGTGCCGGTGCGGCTCTGTCGACGTACTTGAACGATATCCCGTACTGAGCGACGCTCTCGAAGCCGGACTTCCAGACGAGCGTGACGTCGCAAGCGTTGGTGGCCTGCAAACGCCACGAGAGGAAGGCCGAAACGGCATTGCCGCCAACTGCGAGGTGTCAGCCATGGCCGGCCGTGGAGCGCAAGGGTGTGCGTGGGCAGTATCAAGGTGGCTGGCCGTAGCGTTTCTCTTCAAAGAGTCGTCACGAGCCGGGCAGAGGGTGCAGCAGCGCGCACAGGGCTGCCAATGCAAGTGCGGAGGCGCGGAGGATGAACGCACCTGAGAGGATTCGCAGGCGGGGAACAGCGGGCGCCATGGTGTTGGCTGTGCGGTGTCGCGGCAGCGGGCGGGCGGAGGGTGCGGCGAGGACGAGGGCCAAAAAGTTGGCTTAGCCGCGAGTGCAGCGCAGGACGACTCTTCCAGGTGTATTAGTGATTACGATAGCGGCGGGAACGAGCGTGCGGGCGTCTTCCGGATCCTCACTGGGGCGTCATGTGCGTGCGATAAAGAGGGAGCCGGGCGAGAAGACAGCTTCAGCCAGCGTTGCCCTGTGTCTGGCTCCGGGCAGCGGCGTGGGACAGCAACGGCGAGGCGCGACGGGCGGCGCAGCCAAGAGCGAGGAAGGCTCGGCCGACACGCCGGGGACAATGGGAAGTAGCGAGCGACGGGTGGCAGTCAGCAGCAGAGGGAGGCGTCTGTCCGGGCGGTGGGTGTGGGCAGCAAGGGGAGGCGGCCGACGAGGGTGCGACTGCGCGGAGGGCGGCGGAGGGAGCTTTGCTGCTACGCCATCTGAAGGCTTGCTCGATGCGCGCGCGCTAGCCGTTCCCTGGCTGGCAGGCAGGCTGGCTGGCTGTCCGTCGCCGCAGCACGCAGATATCGCATTGGGGCCACGGGCGCTGCGTCATCCCCCTCTGCGACGCCCTCGCGCGCTGCCATGGCCAGGACACACGCGAGCCTCGACCGCGAGGAGCTTCGGACGATGCCCACCCGCTCTCTCGTGGGCACACCCGTCACTGCACATCGCCCGTTGCGAGCAGCAGCCCAGGTCCTGACTGACGTCGCCGGCTGCCGTCGAACTGGCAGCCGCCCTACCGCTCGCCGCCAATTCATCAGCGCACGGTCCGTTCCCTGAACCCCCCTCCACGGCAGCCTGGGAGCTGATCCCCGATGCCTTTCTCTCTGCGTGCCCGGCTGGTCCGTGTCGCCGCTTTGAAATGCTGCACCCCTCCCACGCTGAGAATCTCTTCGAGCTTGTACGGCTACTTATCCGCTTTTGCGTGCCTCCTTGGAGCCGACGGCTGCAAGTGCTCACGTCGTCGTCGCTCTTGCTCTGTTAACACGACAGAACCAAGGAAGCGTTGCGTCCGCTATGCTGGCACCTGGAAAGCCTATCAATGGATAATCATATCACAGGCCAATTAACGACGCCCCGCTTCGCCCGTATGCTGATTGCAATCAAACCATCGCCCGCCCCTGCTCATCGTTGCCGTCGCCTCGTGGGAACCATCATCAGGTGTGCATTTTGCCATCTGCATCTGCTGCCCCAAATCACGTACGCTTGCGGTCAGCGATACTGGAAACACAAGCACACTACGGTGCATCGTGGACAAAGGCGTTTCGCCATGTGCACCTCGCGAGCTGACTATTACCATTGCCATGTTTCACGACTATGATTGTCAATTCGAAAAGCACGGCTCCTCACCATCGCGGCTCACTACATCCCCACCTTGGACGACGCGGATGTAAGCCTTTGACCAGTTAGCTGATGAAACGAAAGTGGCATGATATGCTCGCTCGCGTTGGCTTCCGATTGGAACTGCATTATTCTTAGCTCCTTTACTGACTTTTGACAACGGCTTCAGAACTACGCCATTCGGACTTCTAGGTGATCGTTGCACCCCGCCTCCGACATTGGTAATGCAGAGGCACTCGTTCAGTCGTGTCGTAGAGATCGGCAAAGCGCACCTGCGTTCCTTGGACAGTTTACATTTCGCAGTTGTGCAGCCCTGTTCCGTTCCTGATCGTCATGTGGCGGTCCTGTACCGTGTACTTACTATTTTGGGCGAGCGAGCGACGGTGACCGGAGTGATGTCACCAGATCGACGATGCGAATGCGAGCTTGGACGTCCTCAAAACCCCTAAATCGCAATTCGAATTTACCATGCTTCAGCCATCCCACTTTGCACTCCACATGTCTCGCGAGCCTTTATTGGACGTCTGCGCCACGAAGTGGCGATTAGAGCTTCGAGCAGCGGTGCCTGGTCAATAGGAAGCCTTTTATCATCATTCGTCTCGCATCAGGTCAATTCCCAGAGAACGCTCATGCTGCCGCGTCATCCTGGCGATAAAAAACCAGACCGGTTCCGTAAGGATGCGAAACCAGCGAATAGAAAAGCGTCCGGGCCTGAACTTATTTTTAACAATTTTTAAGCGAGCCACTTCCTTGCCCCGATCCGGTCTATACCGCACCTTGCCAGTTCCTATCGTGGCGCTTTCGGAACTTCAGACGGCCCGCCTATCGAGCGCGGCACTTGGTAGCCAACCTGTATATCTCCACTAACCACTTCAGCACCTCGTGTAGACCTTTCACGTATCGCAAATCAACAGCAGCCTGCAGCCAACGCAGTATTCGTCCGTGCAGGCACCGCGTCCAACTCCGTCACTCTCGCCACGCTATACACCTTGGAGTCTCACCTTCCAACACTCGTCTCTCTCGCCGGATAAACGCCCTCATGTCAATATCGGGCTCCAGCTATACCTTAACACCGCCCGCTAAGCTTTCGGTCCTGAGCTGCTCTGTCCTGTCAACCTGCGTTTCCTTTCCTCGGACTCGCTCCAACCACTCAGATATACAGCATGTACATACGCATCCCGCCACCGCCTTCACCTCCCGGCTGAACGGCTACCCGCGCGACTGCCGTAGATAGACACGCCCGCGCCCTGCAGAAGCAATATTTGCCTCACTGCTGTCGAATTGCTTGCAGCACCAGCGCTTCGCCCTTGTGACGCTGGATTCGAAACGTGAGCGTCCGATTGCGTACGTGAAATGACCCCGGGGTCCGAACGCTGAGCGCACGAGCGTGCTACTCGATCCTACCGATTGCGCCACTGGCTGCAGAGCAGCATGGGCCAAGTCCTCACTTCCAAGTTTTCAACAGGTTATGTCACGAATGGGACCAGACGAAAGAAGGTACGGAGAACGGTGAGTAGGATAGATGGGTGAATGGTAGAGACACGTGGGTCGATGCACAGAGCGGAGCAATGCATTTGTGGTGGTAACGTGATGCGATTTATCAGGCAATGAAGGTTGCATCGCTTCGAGGTAGGTACTAGCACAGCTTCACCAAAGCCAAAAGACAGTTGCAATTGCCAATTTGGCTGGGATTGAATGATCACGCGGTGTATATGGAAGCGATGAGGGACGGTCGATCTGAGGACCGTCCGAATCGCCGTTTCGTGTCGACTACAGTACAGGAAACCCTAACCCGCAGACGCCGAGCTTGCTTTTCAGCAGAATCTGAAGTTGAATCCACAAGCAATGATCCCCCATTTAGCAAAACACAGATCCTGACCAAACTGATCGCCTCCGTGAAGGCATGAATCGGACACCCTAATTATCCATGTACGTCGATGCGTCAACACCCTCCGCCGGGAACTCACTGTGTGTATGTTAGTCAAGAATCTGTAAAGGAGGCAGTATTACTCACGGAAGCTCGACTTCGAAGCGCTTCTCAATCTCCTTGAGCACAGCCTCGTCATCAGGATTGCTGACGAATGAGATACTAAGACCCTTGGTACCAAAACGACCTGCACGACCGACGCGATGAAGGTACGCGTCAGCCTTGTCGGGCATGTCGTAGTTGATGGCGACATTGATGCGCTCAACATCGATACCACGGCCGAAGATATCAGTGGATACACAGATGCGAGTCTGGAAATCCTTGAATTCCTTGTAACGCTTGATGCGCTCCTCCTGGCCAATGCCTGAGTGGACAGCCGTGCTGGGGAAATTGCACTCGCGCAGGAGCTTGTCGAGCTCAGTGCAGCGCTGGGTGGATCGCACAAAAATGATGACCTGGTTGAACTCGAGGGTGTCGAGCAAGTCGTTCAGCTTCCGGTTTTTCTCACGTTCCTCCAACTTCATGTAGTACTGTTGAAGTCCGTGCAAGGTGAGTTTCTTCTCGTTGTCAATGTAGATCTCGAGAGGGCTCTGCATGAACTTCTTGCAGGTAAGTTTGATCTCGTCGGACAGGGTAGCCGAGAACATCATAACCTGCTTGTGAGCAGGAGTGGCGCGGAAGATGGTCTGGACGTCATTGCGCATGTCTATCGAGCGTGTCAGGCGGTGCTGCAGGCGATTCAGTGCGTGTACTGACCGTTCTGGTCCAACATCTTGTCGCACTCGTCAAGAACAAAGTGCTTCAAGTTGGAGAGGCGAAGCACCTTGTCACGGACAAGGGCGTTGATACGGCCGGGAGTGCCGACAATGATGTGCGGGTGTGTCTCCTTGTCCTTAAGGATCCGGATGTCTTCCTGGATCGGAGTTCCACCGTAGAAGACACCGACCTTGATGTCGGGCAAGAACTTGGCGAAGCGGTTGTATTCATTCTTAATCTGGTACGCCAATTCACGGGTGTGGCACATGACCAAAACGGTAGCAACGCCGGGCTCCGGCTTCTCGTCCAGCTGCTGGAGCGTGGCCAGAACGAAGACGGCGGTTTTTCCGAGACCGGACTTGGCCTGGCAGAGGACATCGTTTCCAAGGATGGCCTGTGGGATAGTGGTTTGCTGGACTGTACGGAGAAAGATATGTCAGAAGGATTTCTTAAAGCTGTCGAAGCGAAGCGGTAGAAGAAGCGTCCGTCCATCAAGCAAGCGCGAGTCGCCTTGGCGACAGCCAACATCCTTCTCTTGGCTTGTTCCCAGCGTAAAGGCGTGGCACTTCTTCAAGTACATCCAGTTCGCGCAATCTCTTGCCTTCTCCAACACGTGCAATCGAGAAAAGGACAACGCCTGTGCCTGAAGAAGCCAGCGCAGTCGCTGTGTAGCTTCACCGCCATCGTACAAGGTCGGTTCAAAGACAAGTCTGGGCTAATCCCTCGTCATATTGCTCGCGCCCGAATTTAATATACCGTTGAAAACAGGATTCGCCTCGATGTGGAGATGGACGGACGCTTCAGGTGGATGGAAGGCTGAGGGGAAAAGATTAGACTAACCCTCGGAAGGATGTTCGAAGCCACAGTCCGTGATCGCTCGAATGAGCTCGTCCTTGAGCAGGAAGTCGCGAAACCCGGTCGAGTGGATGCCGACGTAGCTGCCCTTCTTGTCGGCGCCTGCCTCATCTGCGCCAAGGCCGCCCTTTGCAGCACTCGCAGCACCGTTGGTAGGCGCCTCGGTGGGCTGGATCTCCTCGTCGGAGTAGTCGATGAGATCCTCTTCGTGAGACATGATGGAAATAGGATGAAGCGTGTGTGCGTGAAGTTGTAGAGCTGGGTCGGGGCGAGTCGAGTCTAGTTGCCTGCGCCGGTGGTTCGCAAGGCTGTCTGTCGAAGCACGCGGTAGTCGAGCGTGAGGTGAGGAAAGGCGCGCAAAGCAGAGAGGGGGCTTATATATGGAAGTCGAGAGCGTAGTCGCGACTCGGCGTGGGGTGAAGATGAGTGCAGAGCGGCGGCGGCAGAGAGTAGAAAGTAAGAGGGCGCAAGCGCGACGTCGCTGCGAAAAGCCGTGCCAGGATGCGCTAGCCGGATCCGTACCATCCGCAAACATGGTTGACTCAGCCTGCCACCCGGGCACGGCTGCCGACATGTGGCCACGCTGCAGCAGAGACACCCAAGTGTGCGCGACATGGCCAGAGACAAGCAGCTCAAGCCAAAGGGCGTGCCAAACAAGCACCTGCATGCCCGGACAACCTTCCTGTACCAAGCAGCCACCTACCTAACTCTGCGTGCTGGCACAACAGAGCAGTCTGCGACTACGAAGTCTGCACAGAGCGACGGTGTGCTTCAGACACGCTCTGGACTGGCCCTCCAGCTCGCATCGGACCTACACGCTGTCTCGCGGAAAGGACAAGTTCGACTCTCTTCCGAGCTCAAACGCACCATCTGCAAGACCTGCTACACTGCCCTTATACCCGGGCGTACAGCAACGCATGCAATAGAAAATGAGAGCAAAGGAGGCAAAAAACCGTGGGCCGAGGTTTTGGTCGTTACCTGCACACTTTGCGGTACGCGGAAACGCTTTCCGGTCGGTGCCAAACGACAAAAGAAGAAGAGCGAACGAAGATGCCCTCACATTGAGCCCCAGACATCAGAAAAAAGTGGTGATGAACAACTATCGACCCTCTCTGCGTTCCAGACGACTACGGACCAGGACTCGACCCCAGCGTGACCGACGCGCATGCTGGATGGATTTATCTAAGCGGATCGGCTTCTGTTAAGAACTCCACTGATGAAAGCAACGACGTCGTCGACTTGTTCCGGCTCTTTTACCCAATGACCCTCTCGGTCAGCTCCAAGGCCTCTTTGGCGAACGGCATCCATGCGCTGAGACCTATGAAAGCGCCTAGCCTGCCCCTGGTCCCAGCCGCACCGGTAAACAACGACCAAAGCGTGACTGCGGATCCTTGCGAAAACCCTCCCAATATGACATGGTCCGCCTTGCCGTTCAACCTGGCAACTTCACTTTCGACTGTGTCCTCGACCAACCCTATAGCCTCAGTCAAACCTGGTATCTGGAGATCCTGCAAAAAACTCAGATCATCGAGAGACACTGTGTCGAACCACGCCAAAGGTTCTTCTCCGAAGGCTGTGCACCATCGGTAACCAGCGCTTGAGAACACCCATCGGATGCTTGGAAGTGATTCGTGGAGATTTCGCCATGGTTTGGATGGTTTCAGATGAAACAAATCGTTGGCAAAATCTTTGGCGGTACCGCCTCTGCCATGAAGCATAATAATAGTATGCGTGTGCGTCACGCCGAGGTCAGGGTTAACGATATAGGGCGGAGGGAAGACCATATTGCGAGCTAAGAGTGCAAACCGGAATATGGACTACGATGGTTTTAATACGTTGGAGTAGCCCAGCCATATATTTCTACCTACATCTCTAGGCAGCAGTTCAACTTCTATACGAGGAATGCGAGTCCGTTCCGAGTATTCGGCAACGATGCAAATATTCTTGCCCAGCGACGTCTTGCAGACCTTCTCTTACAAGGTCGGACGGAGCTATTGTAGGAGTTAGAAGGAGCTTATCGTGCTGAGCGGGCAAGAGACCTGCGTGCAGCAGTCGCGATTACCGTGTGAGCATGAGCTCATCATAATGCAGTGTGCGCCACCGCATTGCTCTTTTCGCACTGTACTGCACCAAAGCCTGAAGGTATTCGCTTCCCGCCGGCGGAACTCGCCCCTCAATCCGTTCAACTGATCGACATCCCGGACAGCTTAACTGTAAAAGCGCTATGGGTACCGCTTCCTTTAAACGAATGGGGTGAATCGACTGTGCAATCCCGATATCGACGTAAGGACACCTTTTGCAACCCACGTACTCCGCCAAGGCTCTTAATAGCACACTTCGCTAATAAAATACTAAAAAATATAAAATACTTTAATAGATTTTTATAAGTTACTAGTCTTTTAAACTTTTTACTTTTTATAAATTTATAATACTAACGCCTATTTTAATTTTAGTTAAAAATACCTCTATACTAAACTTAGATTTTATTTAAAATATTAATAAAATATAAATAATACTAGAATAATATTAGTATATACTAACCTTATTAAAAAAATAATATAAAGTTTATAAAAATAAATTTCTATATTTTAATATTATTATACTACCTCTAATGCTAAACTATATATTAAATAAAAATTATTTTTACGCCTTAATTATTACTATTATTAAATAAGTCTATTACTACTTTAGTAAAGATAAGAATAAAAATAAAAATAATACCTATAAAATTATATAAGTTATAGAAATCCTCTTTTAAAATAATAATAAGCTAAATAAAAAAGTTAATAATAATATTTAGTAGATAATTCTTTAAAATAAAAAAGTATTTAAAATATTCTATTATTAAAGAACTAATTAATTAATTTACTATTCTTACGTTCCTGCTTATAAGCATTAGTCCTTACGGCACGTGCTGAGCGCAATTCGCATTATACACATTACAATTTGGCTGGGTGTGAACCCCGGCAGCGGGGTTCGCCCGCACAAGTCGGAAGCACAGGTGCCGAACGAGCCAAACTCTGGAACCCCGGACCAACCGATTCTTACAGTGGGCGGCATAAAGTCCTGTATGACCAAGGAATTCATTCCTGGACTGCGATAGCCCGGCGGTCTTACTTATCTAGTATTTCTATTTAGTGCAGCTAATTTAAAAATTAGTTCTACCCCCCTACTATACCTCCTTCCTCTAAGTTAAGCTATATATATAAGTTTTAACTTTTTATTCTAAAAGAGAATTTTATTATTAATTAATTAAATATAAAACTAAGTATTACTAAACTTAAAAATATTATTTTATAGTTTTTTAAAATTTTTTTATATTATTTTAGCTCTTTTAATACTTATTATAGGTAAACGCGCCCTCGCTTAAGTGTAAGCGCTAAGATAGGTACGTTTACGCTAGTCTTCGCTAGCGTTTTAGTATATACTCTTATTTTATTTTATAATATCTAGTTAGCTCTCTATATATAGATTTTTATTAAGTATTAATATTTAATATTTACTTTTAAGTTTCTATAATATAATTTATATATTTTTATACTTATAAATAAGGTATTTATAAAATAATATTTTATAATAGACTACGTAAGTACTAAATTCTAAAAATTTATATTTTACTAATTATATAGCCGTAGTAGACTAATTATTTATATTATATAAAACGCCTATTAGTGTAAATAAAATAGTAAAACTTTATATAAAAATTTTACTTAAGTAAACTAATAATAGTACTATCTAAAAACCGACTAATAATAATACTACTAAAAAATATAATAGTTAAAAATTAATCTAGTATACACTAGCTAATAATATATTATATAATTAATTAATTAAATTACTTTTACTATTACCGTCGCAGTCACCTAATATAGTAAAAAAAATTTATTTTTAAGCTTAAGGTTAGTAAGTCCAATAAGAGTATAATTCTTTTTATAATAAAGTTACTATTAGTAACTACCTAATTAGGAAAAAAAGTACTAAATATATTATATAAACTAATAACTAGTTTTTAAAAAGTACTACACTAAGTCTAATTAAAAAAAAGTAGTACTAAAATAGATACGTAATAACTACTTAATAGTACTTAATAGTATTATAGCTTAGTATAATTTATTATTCTATATAGTAACTTATACTACTATATCTACTATTATAAACTAATACTAAGTAGACATTTATAAAAAAAAAGAATAAAGGTATATATATACTCCTCCTTTTTTAAAATCTCTTTTAGTTTCCCTGATTCACTATAGTTACACCATTTATTTAATTAATATATAAATATAAATATATATAATAAAAAAAGAATAATATATTATAACTATAGTACGCGTTAAAGTATCTAAAATATTATTTACTAATAGTAGTATACTATTAGAAATTAGGGTAGAGTCGTAATATAGTATAATATATAAAATAAATTAAATATATATTATCTATAAGTATAGAGAGATAAATTACTATTAAGCTAAAGCCCTATAGTATAGACTATATATCCTTTATTACGTAAATATATTCCTATCTAATGTAAAAATATTTAAGTTATAATATTATCCCTCTTTTAAGACTACTTTTAGCTTAAAAATAAGTAATATAGCTTTATATAGTCTATATATACCTATTTAGTATCTTTTAGACTATTTTAGTATAGTAGTATTAAATATTAAAATTAAATACTTTTTTTAAGGTCTTTTTCTATAGGTTACTATTTAGTAGTATTTAATATTACCTATATTTTACTATTTCTATTAGGTATAGTTAATTACGTAATAAGCTAATTAATAGTATTATTTTACTAGTGCTAGCGTCTTAGCGTCTTTAGCTATAAAATTAGACTTTAAAGACTTTTACTTCTACTTTTTTACTTTAACTTTAATCTTTTTCTTTAAAAGTAAGTATTTTATATAAGGTGCAAAGTAGTAGAATTTAGTACTAATTATATTATATAGTATAAAGGCATGTATATACTCCTCCTTTTTTAAAACCCCTTTTAGTCGCCCCGAGCCACTACAGCCACACTATTTGTTCGATTAGTATATAAATATATATTATATAGTTATTTTAAATTATAATTAGCCTTTCTCTATTATATTTCTAGCTATATTATTAAACTTTAGTTTATACTACTATAATATTTTTAAAATATTATACGTTAAAAGACTTCTGTATTAAGTTAATTAAAAAGAATAAATAGTAGACGGAATTACCTTATATTAGTTATATTAAAATTATAGTAAAATATAGTGTCTAAAATAATAAGTATTAGTATTTAATAAATTTTAATATAAATAAGTAAAAATCGTCTGTATATAAGGGCTACTAAATAAAAACTTATTTTACTTATTTTAATAAGAATATTGCTTACTATATAGTAAGTATTAGTTTAGTACTACTTAGTACTATATAATACTAATTATATTAATTAGCCTTTATATAATAAGCTCTAATGTTTTAAGCAACTTAAAATTACTATTAGTAAGATTTTAGCAGATAATAAAATAACTATTTTACTTTAGGCTAAAAGGCGTATAAAAAACGCCGTATAAGATATAAAGCCGAACTTATAAAATATAAATATTAAATTATAAACTTTTACTATATTAAGTATCTTATAGCTCTTAAAAATAGCTAGTTATAATATATAACTAAGCTTACTACCCCTACGCCCTTTACTATAACTAAAACGCGTAAGAAAATCTAGAATAAAAAAAAAGTTAATAAAAAAATAAAGTCTATTTATAAGCATATTATAATAGATTTAATTACGTAAGTAAATAGTTTATAAAAGTTTAAAGTAATTTAGTGCTAATTATTATATAATAGTAATATTAGCTTCTTTAAAAAGTTTTATACTTATAATAGCGCTTTTTATTTTATAAATAAATATACGGAGTCTGGTGTCCTTCTTTATTGTTATAACTATTTAAACTAGACTTTTAAGAAGAAGTAAAAGCGCGCTAAGGCTAAAAATAATTTTAATAACTTTTAGTTAAGTTTTAAAAAAAGTAAAAAAAGTATAAGTATTCCCTATAGTAGTATAATAGCGTAGTTTAAGCTAATTTAGTACTTTCTAGTATATTTAATTATTAATACTTTTTTTAAAAGTCTAGTACTTCTCGTATAGTAGCTTTAACTAGCTTAAAAATTAAATAAAACTATTAAACTGCTAATTATACTACTTAGTTTTAGACTTAAGTCTAAACCTTTATATTATTTTTTTTATTAACTTTTTCCTGCTATAGTAATTAACGCGCTTTTTAAACTTTTAGTTTTACTAGTTTAAATTTTATTTCTATTAATAGTAATAAGCGTAAAAAAATAGTATATTTTAATATTTAATTTAGCACTAACTATTATATTAAAAATAGTATAACCGGTACTACTACTAGTTATAACTATTAAAGACTTATATTCCTTAGTAACTTTTTTTAAAAGTTAAATAGTAGTAAATAACACTTTTATAAGTTTTAAATAGGTAATTAAATAAGTTAATAATTTTTTAAGTCCCTACGGTTATTATTATAATAAGTAGGCTTTTAATATAGTAATTTAGGCTAGATAGTACTAATTTATAATAGTTATAACTTTTATTTTATTATAGTATATTTATATATTTATTATAATTTTTTTTATTATACTATTAAACTATTTTAATTCTTAATAGGGCCGTTCTTATTACTAAACTCCCTATAGGAGATACGTATAAAACTATAAATATAGAAAATAATAATATTATTTTAAATAGGGAATATAAAGTTACAGTCTATAGCTATTATAGCTATTATTTATTTTATACCTATTTACTTATAAAGATAGAGCCTTCTAGTAATATACTAAAGTTTTATAAAAATTACTAGTAGGGTAGTTTTTATAAAAATAAATTTAGTAAAATACTAGACGTTATATTTATTACTTCTATAGGGCTATTTAATTATATTATAATATAATATATAACGTATAGTATATGTAGTATATATAGTATATATAGTAATATTTATAAAAAAATCTAATATAGCTACCCGGCGTAGTAGGCTGTCTTATTATACTTTTTTATATATTATATATATATAGTAGCGGGGGGTACTAGTATATATTAATATTTTATAGTATACTTTTTTTAATCTAGCCTTACCTAACTTTTTCGACACATTAAATATAAAGGTATATATATACTCCTCCTTTTTTAAAACCCCTTTTAGTCGCCCTAAGCTACTATAGCCACACTATTTGTTCGATTAGTATACTAATATAAATATATAAACTATATAAGATAATAACTACGTCTAGCACTATCGTAGGTATAGGTAAAAAAAAATATTAATAATTAATAACTACTAGCCCTAAAGATCTATTTAGGTAACTAGATTATATTTAATATATATAATATTTATATATATCGCTCTCGAGGACTAAAAAGTCAAAACTTTAAATTATTTAAAATTATAAATATTTATAATAAATAACTAAATAACCACTGTAGTATAGGTTAAGTTTTTAAATTTAACTTTACTAATTATACTACACTTAAAAACGTCTATCTATAGTTTTACCTATAGTTATTTTATTTATAAAATATAACGCTACTACTAAAGTAGTAGTAAAAGCTATAAGAGCTAGTTACTATAAAAGAAGGTCTATCAGTTTTTTATATTAAGGTAATATTTAATTATAAGATTAATAAATATATAATTAATTTTAATACTAGTTATAAAAACTTACTAAAGTTTTTATTAAATAGAAAAATTTAATAACCCTAACTAGTAATTTTATTTTTATATTATACACTATTACAGGGAGGTAATATTAAAAAACATAAATTAAAAAAGTTACTATTTTTACAAATTAATATAAAATTAATTACTAAGCCTAAAAATACGTGAATAATACTGTTGTAAAGAGAAAGTAATAGAAATTTATATAAGAATTTTAGTTACGTTATATATATTATCTATAATTAACTAAAATTGCCTAAATATAGTAATTTTTGTAACCCCTTTTTAGGATCCTATAACTTTTTAGTTAGTAAATATATTTAACTAAAATTTTAACTATACCCTTTTAGGTCTAGTATAGGTCACGTAACTAAATTTTTAAAGTATATTAGTAATCTAATAATATTATTATATTAATTATAAAAATATAGCTAAGGCTTATATAATTACTAATTACGTAATATATTATTAATATTATAGTATATAGTAATATCTTTTTAATATTATAAACCTAGAGTCCTATTTCCTCGAAATAGCACTAAATTTAACTTAACTTAAATCTAAAGTTAATCTTCTTTTAAAAGTAAATACTCCTATTTTAATAATTATTTCTACTTTAAAAAGAACTCCTAATAGTATTTATAATACTATAAGATATATTAAAAATAAAGAAAAGAATAATTATAATATAAAAAAAGTTTATAAAGGGGGTATAAAAAAGCTAACTTAAAGAGATAAAAGAGCTATTAATAGAAACTTAACTAGAAGTCTTAAAAAGGAAAATAAAACAATACTATTAGAAAATAATATAGAGATTTTAAAAAAATAATTATAAAGAGTTTTAAAAGAGGAGGATTACTCTATTAATATAAGTAAAAAAAAATTAATAATTAATAAAGAAAGTACCAAAAAAGAGTAAAATACGCTAAAAAATAATTAAAAAATATTAAATATATAAAACTAGAAAAAATAATATTTCTAATAAGTTAGTAATATAAAGGGGTAGAGCTAAAAAGGAGTGTTATAGAAAAAGGAGTAATAATAAAGTTAGAAAAAAACTAGCTGTTAGCTAATTATAAAGTAAGTTATTTTAACTTTTTAAAATATTAAAATATATAACTTTTTATATATTTTTAGGCTATAGTTTTAGTTGTTTAATATTAATTATATTAATTATTTTATAGGCCACGACCTTATTCTATATATTTAGAGTACAATTTAGGTAAAAGGTAAAAATAATTTAGTATTTATTAAAATACTTAATTTTTTTACTTCTTACACTAGTAAGGACTATATAAATAAAGTTCTTATACCTAAAGTTAAACCCTTAATAAAAAGGGGTAAGTTATATAACCTTTTTTTACCTCTTTGTTTATTAATATAATAATATATATATATATATATATTATTATATTATATTATAATTATAATTTTTATATTAATATTAATTTAGGTTAATAATTTTAATAAGATAACGTCCCTATTTATAAAACTAGAGATATTTTAACTTAGTTTAAAAATAATAAAATTAAACTATTTTTTTACCTAGCCTATAGTCCTGATTTAGCCCCTATAGAAAATATATAGGGTTTATTTAAATTAAGACTAATTAAAAATAAAAAGGCTAATTTAGGTATAGGAAATAGTTTAAAAAGTATAGAGGCCTTTAAAAAAGCTACTAATAAAGAGTAGTATAAAATACCTTAAGAGGCTATTAATAATTATATTTTATTACTCCCTAACCGTTATAAGGCGGTTATAGAAGCTAAAGGCTACTATACTAAATACTAGTAATATATTATTTACTAGTTTATTATTAAAAATGTAAAAATTTAACTTTTATATATAATTATATAAATAATATATAAAAATCTAAAAATATTTTATATACTTATATATTATAAGTACTATTATAATATATATAAAAATAAGCTAATTTTACACCTTAAATAAAAAGTTATAATAGCCTAAAGTAGGGTCCTAAAAATTTTTTATATTTACTAATTTTTTTTACCCCTAAACTCCTTAGTAAGCAGCCCCTAAGTAGGTAAATAGAATAAGCTAGTCTTTCTCTTTAAAACAGTATTTTTTTATATTTTTAGGCCTTATAACTAAATAGCTATATTATTTTAAAAAAAGTAACTTTTTTAATTTATCTTTTTTAATGTCACCCCCCTATAAGAATATTTTATAAAGTACTACCGGTATTGTCTATAAATATTTTAATAATTAAGTATATTCTTTCTAAAGGCTTATAATATATAAATAGCTATTACCTTACTTATAATAAATAATTAATTAATTAAACGAATAATTAATAATAAATAATAATAAAAGGCGGAAAATAACTAGTAAATAATTAATAGATAACTAAAAGTAATTAATAAATAATAAGGTATAAATAGTAAATAAGTAGTATAATAGAATTATAAAAATAATATAGTTTAGTATAAAGGGCTCTTTTAGAGGTATAAATAATAGATAAAAAAAAGCTATACTTATTTATTATATTTATAACTCTAATAGTTAGGTTATAATAAAAATAGTTTTATAGCTTACTATTTAAGTAGTTATACGTTTTACTACTCTAATAAAAATGTTTTAGTTTTATAAGTATCTAACTTTATCTTACTATATAAAAGTTAAAGATATATAGAGTTAACTATAAAATTTTAAAAATAAAGCTTTTTAAAAGGGGGAATAGTAGTATAGGTAAATACGTCCTTATTTAAGTATAAGTATTAAAATAAGTATATCTATACTAGTCTATACTAACGTTTTAGTATATACTCTTATTTTACTTTAAAGTATTTAGTTAACTCTCTATATATAGATTCTTATTAAATATTAATATTTTTATATATTTATATATATATTTGTATATTAATTAAACAAATAGTGTGGCTGTAGTGGCTTAGGGCGACTAAAAGGGGTTTTAAAAATGGAGGAGTATATGTATGCCTTTATTTAAATAAAAAAAAATAAGCCTTTAATATTAAGGCTACCTAACTATTTAAGGAAAGTTCTTTATCTCCTAAGCGAACTAACAACCGGCTCTTTAATTCCTAACTAATATATAATAGGCTAGTTAAATAACCTATGAGAGATGTGGTAAAATAATATCTAATATCTAAGTGCCGGCGAACAACGCAGGAGGTTGTAATTGTGTCTATAGCGTCTTGCGTTATAAATATCAACACTCATACATCGTATATAAACAGAACCATACCGGCCGCATCCCGTACAGCATGCCCACATAAGCCGAATGCGGAGGAAATAGGGATGCCACGAGCAATAATACAAGCATGTCACAGTATGCATAGGCTGGCCAAGCCGATTTCTCGCTTACCTGGGAATCAATCCAGTCCGCTCGTTGGCGTTCTGAGATTCTTCTTGTCCACCGATGTCCTCTTCGTCATCCCCTTCTTCGTCGCCCTCGTCGCTCCATCCATCAGCTTCCAAACCACTTCCACGAATGCCAAAGCTAAGGAGAAAGCCGATGAAAGATACGCCGGCGAAGATGCCGAAAGCCAACGCCTCGCCCTTCGGCTGGATCTTGGTCGCAACGGTGAACAGGGAGCCAGAGATGAATGGGCCAACTGCACGCCCAGCTGCAGAAAGGGTCTGAGCGAGGCCGTTCAAAGTACCCAGAACGTTGTGATTAGAGGCGGAGTTTGTTATCTACAGTCAAGTTAGAACCTGCCGTTGTCAGGAATTCGAAAATCCTCACCAAAAGCAACGCAGACGTCAAGCCACCAACGCTTGCTACTGTCTTGATAACAAGTATAACGCCTAATTCGGTCCACAACCAGCCGGCTCCACTTCCAAGGTTCTGGAAAGGGCTGTCCTCCTTGTACCCAACCCACGGCATAAGCAGGAACGCAACGACGAAAGCCGCCAAGCTGACCCGATATGTAATCTTGTTGCCTATTCTCTCTCTCAACTTGCCGTAAACACCAATCTGGAAGAGGATGGTGATGACGCCTGCAAATGCTAACGAGAGTCCAACGCCTTTGATGTTCAGACTTCGACCGGTCGGTTCTTCTTCTTCGGCAAAGATTGGATATAGGGAATTGTACGAGATATTGGCGAGCTGGAAGATAAAGTACGTGACGAGCAGCAGAATGGTATCGCGATTCAAAACCTCTCTCTTTGTGAGCACCTCGCCCGAAGACTCTGGGAACAGGGCTGGAGGCGATGTTTCCGAGTCCTGGTCGGATGCTTCCTCCTCGTCTTCTTCCGGAACACCATCCAGGTGATGATTGTGATGTCGGTTTATCCGTTTCTGGATGAAGCGCTTGATGTATGTAGGTCGCGTCGAGCTCGCGAACGGCCACAACCAGGTCAACAGATTTTCGACCCGCTTCCCTAGCGGCGGAAGGTGCTTGGCTTCTTCGAGACTCTCCTCTAAGAAGAGCATGCATATGCCGAGATCGATGGCTAGAACGACAGCCGCGAAGAGGTTCGGCAAGAGGTACGGGTACGGATTCGGACGATCCTTGTGGAAGGGATGGCGCTCCATGACGAGGACGCCGCCTATAATGGGGCCCGTGATGGCACCGAGGCCGTACACAACCGGCAGGTAGGTGAAGGCTCTCGACTGGTTGGTCCGATCTGTGATCTCGCCCAAGCAGGTCGACACGACGCCTGCATTGCCATTGACGAGGCCCATGAGGACCTGCACGACGATGGCCTGCCACAGCGTGCGGCAGAAGCCAAAGGCCACAAAACACAGCAGCGTCAGGAAGGTGCCTATTAGGACGACGGGCTTCCGGCCGATGCGGTCAGATGACCAGCCCCAGAAGAAGTTTGTCGCGAACTGAGCCAGCGCGAACGACGAGGCGATCAAGCCCACGCACAGACCCGCCTGGCCGTCCTTGACCTCGGGGAATGACTTCGCCATCTCGGGCAGGTACGGGCTAATGGAATTGAGGGCCGTCTGCTCGGCGAGCGCGATGACGGCGAGCACGGCGAGCTGCGTGATCGGCAACGGGGACTCATGGTGGCTGGCATCCGAATCCGAGGTATGGCTGTTACCCGAGGGTGATGCGTGCGAACCCAGCGGCCGACCGCGGGTGCTGGGAGCCCGGATGGGGAACGTCTGATAGTGCAGCGTGGACGACTGGCGTGGGTCGAGGGTAGGACGCGTGCGGCCCATGGCGGCGTTGCCGGCGGTGATTTGGCTCGCAAAGTCTACCTCGAGGCACCCGTTTCAGCACCTGAGATGGCCTGCACATCGGGCCGCAGCGGTGCGGGGCAGTGGGCAGAATGCAAGTTTGGCGCAGAGATGGCAAAGTGCGAATCCAGCCTGAGAAACCCATCATCACGCGGGACCTGCATGCCTGTGGCGTCATCCCGCACTTGGCACGCTTGTAGAGCGCACAGTCCATATACTCCACTATGTCTGAGAACCTCGTTCTTTATGCTCAAGCCTGGATCGCTGGAGAAAGTAACGGCACCAGAAGGTTGATCGCGATGCCCAAGCCCAGCGCGGTGATGAACAGCCTGAAGCGTACCTTGGATCAGACCGAGCCCAACCAAGTGGAGAAGAAAAGGAGGGAGACGGCAGCTGAGGCCGACGTTGACGAGGAGATCTAGCATGGAAGAAGAATCGTGACTGAATAGAGATTCTTGGTCACATCGAACGCGACGGTTCTGAGATATCCTTCTTGCACACTAGCGGCTGGTGGAGGAAGTTTGGTCCTGCGAAGAGCAGATTAGGTGTGCATGATGCCTATTTGGTTGGTTGTCTGTTTGCTGGATACTCTTGCGGGTCTTCAAAAAGAGGTGCCTCCGTTAGGGTTATTCCAGGGGTTCCATGGTAAGGGCTTTGGATCGGGGTGGGGTCGGGGTTGGGGGTGTGAGTATTTATTCATGCCAGGGACCCGAACGTCACCCGTAATCTTCCATACTTGTCATACATCTTCTGTTTCCAAGTGTACATAGATGAATGGGAAAAGACTGAACGCATGTCACGAAATCAGAAACCAATAAGTAAGGATCTAAGGCGGATAGTTTTCTAGCAGAACAGGTGAACATAGTATTACACAACAACCTGCATAATATGCAATGTTTGGAGTTTCTATGATTGTATTCTTGTATCTGGTGATGAAATATATAACGATATTCTACTGTGTTTCACTGCGTCCATGTGCCATCTACAAAAGAGGACGGAAAGATGGGCCAGGGCTTCAAGTTCGCCGCGGCCACCAGGCATGCATGGCTGAAAAGGCCGCGGTTGAAAGTGAACCCATTGTTCCCAAGCTGCGCAACATTGTAGAGAGCATGGCAATGGCGACCGCCACGAGAATGATCAAACATGTATGAAATGATGTCCCAGATACGATCAAGAGACCATCTTGGCTCGTTCGTGGTGCTTTTAGTATTTGTCTTGTGTCAGGTATTTTCCATGTAGAGTCAAACGATGAGGCAGAGGTCAAGCGTTGATATTACAAAATCGATGACAGGCCCTATAGCTTGAAATGGATGGCTACCCGCGTTGCTCTTGCTCTTTTGTGATGTCTTGCGCATCAACTCGACCTCCATAAACTCCACCATCCAATATCCACTGTTCGTTGTCATCGTTATCGTCTTGGACTCTCCGCCACGTCTGCTTTCCCTCAGTCTCTTTGCCCTTACCCTTGCCGTCGACCTTGATAGTCGGCCGTATCAGCCCACCCAACAGTGGGTTCCTGCTGAAAGCCCCGCTGCCGCTCGAGTAAATACGGGAGTCGGCGACTTCAGCTGGCCCAGGCAAATCATCTTCACTACCTGGAGTTGGCGGCCTGTCCATCGCTTTTGTTTCGTACTTCTTCATGATCTTGCCACCAACCAGATTTAGGCTGGCGACTACCTGTCTCTTCTCATACTCGGGCCTTGCATTCCACTCTTGCTCGCGGAGAGCTTTCTGTTGCTTCTTCAGCTGCATCGCGCGCTCCTGAGGGCTGGCCCATTGACTGAAACTGGCGTATGTCGTCTCAAAGTCTGCTGCCTCATCATGAACTTGCGTTCTCCGGGCATTCTGCGCTTGGAAAGCGAGAAGCTTGTCTCTGTGCTGCTTCGCCTTAGCTAGTCTCTTGTTCTCCGACTCCACATCCGAGCTAGGATTAGATGAGAGTGGCGTAGTAGATCTGGGAGTTGAGAATGGCCGTGGTGCTAATGAGACGTCTGCGCGCCGTTGCCCTGCGTTGTTTGCCGCCATCTTCTCTTTCCCGCGCTCTTCCCGGAGCACCCGAACCATAGACTGGATCTCGTCGGAACTAAGCAGGGGTTCTCCACAGAAAGTACACGGTCCAATACCTTCCTTGACGCAGATGATCTTCCCACAGTTCATGCAGTTGGGGGCGGCTTCGAGTAGCGGGTGCCGAGTAGCCATACAGTTACATTTTCGCTTGCTGCTATCCTGGCCTGCGGAAAGAGTAGGATTGGTCTGGATCTCGAGCGCTCGAATTGCCGATTCCAAATCGTTCAGCGCTGTGGATGCGCCATGCATGGGCGTGCCACCAGCAACGCTCACCTTGGCCTTGGGTTTTGGTGAAGAGTTGTTCGACGGCTTCATATCTGAAATCAGCTGACCAGCCGCAGAAGGCGGTAGTTTTGAAGCAGCTGGAGCTGGAGAGATGCCACGTGACTTGGGTGTTGAGATTCCTGACGATGTTGTGGGTTTCTGTATGGCATCTGGCCTGTCGGAGGCATTGTGTCTCGGCGCCTTCGGTTTGGAAGCGCCGGCCATATAATTCTCTTCCTCTCTTTTCAAGTATGCACCCGCTGTGTTGCCATAGTTTTCAGGTTGTCTAGGTGGTGGGAGCTTCCCAAGACTAGATTTCTTCTTGTTGCGAGGTTTTACCTTGGGCACTTCCGAGATGTCGTTTGATGGCTGCGGCTGGCTAGTATTAGATGATGTTGCAGGCCTTCTCCTGTTGTTGAATGATGTGATGAATTCCAGTGCCTGCGGACTGTCCCCTAGTAGGTTCTGAAGGCGGTCCGCCGCTTCCTTATTAGGTAACGACTCTGCATACGAGATGATCTGTTGGAGCGAATACTCGTCAAGTGGGAGAAGCTTGGATAGCTGCGGTAACGCCCAGGCCGAAAGTGCCATGTCGAGGTGCGATGTGTGGTGGTGACAGAGCGTCTGGATGTCGTTCAATGATGAATCATTCGAGAAAGGTGCAGCCACATGTGGCGCTAGTGGCAGTGCGGCTGCTGCTTTGGTGACGTGGGGAGTTTGCGCAACGCCATTGAGGTACTCTTTTGCTGCGCATAGCGCGAAATACGACCGCATCCACACATTATGGCGACCGAAGTTGCGCTCGAGACCACGGTCGTACGCTTGAATTACCTCCTCGCTCTCTGTGCCTTCGCTCACAGCAAATACAGGGCACCTTCACCGTCGAGCTTTACACTCAACACGCTCCCAAGACCTGCCAAAACTTTTCTACGCTCGCCCAGCGCAGCTACTTCAATGGCATCATATTCCACCGTATCATACCGAACTTCATGATTCAAGGCGGCGACCCTACAGGCACTGGCCGAGGCGGACAGTCCGCTTTCGGAGAACAATTTGAGGACGAGATCTCGCCGGCGCTGAAGCATACCGGGGCCGGCATCCTCTCCATGGCCAACTCAGGCCCCAACACGAACGGCAGTCAATTCTTTATCACACTGGCGCCGACGCCTTGGCTGGACGGAAAGCATACCATCTTTGGGCGGGTGAAGAGCGGTATGCAGGTTGTCAAGAAGCTGGGGCTGGTTAAGACAGATAAGGATGATAGGCCGGTAGAGGAAGTCAAGATTGTGCGGGCTTATGTTGTCGACAAGGCGGAGGGATATTGAAAGAACGAGCAATGCATATTCCGGTTGGGACCATAAGCCCACGCATCTGGGAACACGTCATACCTAAGGTAACCAAGCGACTAGTGACGGCGCGGCAGATGAGGAGGTTGAGGATGGGAATGGGAATGGGAACGAAGACGCCATCATGGCCAATGCATCTGCGACAAAGACATGACAGGAGTAACTATCAGGATAGTATCTTGACTAAGATCGTAAAAACTTTTGGTTGATTCCTCCTCAGGAAGACCGAGTAAGCCATTCTCCAACACACGAAAACAAAAACCTAATCATCCGAACACAGATCGGAATGACATTGAGCCTGCTGTTTCTCCCTGCCAAATTCGACGGTGGAGTCCTCCGTCTTGGTCCACGACCTATGGTATTGGCGTGTTAGTACATCTGCACAAGTCGTTCTTGCCCTCCACAGCGCACTTTCTCAATTGTGTAGGCCTGGTGGTTCAAGCTCCAATTACTTGCTGCCCAATTCTTGGCGCAAACGCTTCCGCAAAATTTCCCAATCGCCGGCCCACGCTCACTTGTGCCTACGGTTCCCGCCTTCTCTGCTACCCTCCTCGAGCCTGCGACGGCGGCACCGCGTGCCCGTCATGCCCATCAAGTCCGCCGCTTCCGGCTTCTCTGAGCCCAAAGGCGACGCAAAGTGCTTACCCTTCCCGCCCAGTCCAACTTCGCCCAGGAAGCGCTTCGTGCCGCCCGGCTATGAGGTCAATACAACCATCACGTCGCACGGATACCAACCCGGCGACCCTGATACCATTGACAGCAGCAAATGCCAGAAGCATCGGCAGCGCTACCCCGAGGTCGAAGCCATCTTGCAGATGTTCTTCCGCGTGTGCGCAATCACCCTAAACGTGAGCGTACTGATCATCGTGCGCCTCCTGGACACAAATCTGGACACCGTAATGGCGGTGAAGAAGCTATATGGGGTTGTGAGTTATTGCGGCTCCGCTCAAAGGCGCGGTACGGTAGCTAACGGGCATCTCGTAGGTCGCGTACTCCCTTCTTCTCAACACCATCGAGTTCATCTCGCTCAGCAACCCGCAGCCCACGCTGCTCATCCAGCTCTTCCCATGGCTCTTCCCCGCTCGCGCGTCCACGTCCTCACCGGAGTTGGAGCCGCGCTTTCCCCGCCTGCCGTCGCTGTACCTGGCATTCTGCGAGTTCGCCGCCATGATCGCAGGCTTCTGGAGTGTGATATTGTTTCTGAATCCGGCTATCGAGGATGATGCTAAACGAGGTGCCTGCCCCGTAGCGACGTGTGTGACGCCGGAGGAGCATGATATGATCTACGGGTACATCCTCGAGGTAATGGTCGGCCTCATCCATGTCGGATTCTTCCTTATGGCAATTGTACACTTCGTGAAGAGGAAGGGGCCTGGATGGCTGGAGGCGATGGAAAAGTAGTCAAGGAATTTGCGAGGTCATATCCATGACCGAGGAATCGACCGAGAGGACTAGTATAATGAATATCTTTTCAAGCTGGCTTCCGTCCTCTCGCAAATGTCAAAACCATATAGCCCACTCCACTCGCCACCCTCTCTTGCAGCTCAAGACCAGCTGCCTCATGCCTATCCTTTCTCGCGTGGCTTCCTCTTCGCACCACGCACTTTGCACTGCTTCGGTACTATTGATTTCCTCCCTATACGCGTTTTCCTAGAAAGCTGCTCCCTCGTTGCCCTTACAGGATTCGCTGTTATCGGAGTTGTAGTTACTTCATTCTTGTAGATGTAAAGCTCCCCTAAGGAAGGAGTGACCGGTTTATCTCCATTACGCGAGTTCACATATTCACCGTTCGTAATTCCTTCTTCGATGCTCAAGCGGATTGGGTGCTCAGTTGTGGGAGTGGTCGATAGCGTTGTTTTCGTGTTGTAGAGCTTGGGCTTTGATGGGCCGGATTCGCTGACGCTCGATGATGGCGGAGTAGATGATTCTGCTTGTTTGACGGAGAGCGGTCCGGAGATAGATGCGGCGCGGCTTGAGGACCTGGTTTGGACGCTCATATTGTTCTGATAACGTGGATTCGGAACGGGATGACTGCGTGCAGATGTTTCTGGTGTGCTTTTGAGAGGAAGACGTGCTAGGTTATATTTGAGTGAAGTTACATTTTATTCAACCAGTTGCGCGTCAAGACACCGTCTGATCTTTCCGAGAGTGATTTTTCGAGCATGAACCACGGTCAACATGTCTAGAACTATGCTTACATTAGAAGCCTGGTTCTACCGTTAGTATCTGTCGGTCTGCTATGACGAACTTGGTGCAACTTACCAGCTTCTGTGTTTCCTTCGCCCATGCTCCTGCTGCCGCTGCTCCCGCTCTGTATCGACCCCAAAATGCCATCGATATAGCCCGCCCCACTCCACTTTTGGTGCGTGAGCACATCGCAACCAATCTCCTTCTCACGCGCTTGCACGAGGTTGACGTAAGCTAGCATGCCTTGGTCTTTGAAGGCGCGCGATAGCTCGCATGTTATCGTTGCAGTGGAGTGGAGACCCGCGAGTGAGATGAGCTGGAGGATGAACCTGGTTTGCGCAAGTTTAGCATAGCATCACAAGAAAACAGAGGTGGAGTTTAACTTTACGCACCCATGCTTTGCGAGATCCCATACGAAACTCTTTAGCGACTCTTCTGTGAAGCCCTGACCCAGCCAGTTGAAACTCGGCGACAGGTTGTATACGAACTTCTTGCCCGGGTACGTTTCCCGGATCTCGCCTGCGAAGCGGCCCGCATCCCCAACATTAGGGCTTCCTGTTTCCACCCATAGGAGGTCCGCATACGGTGCGAACTCCTTCGCACGCTTGGTCGCTGCAGCCATCCCGGCTTGGTAGTGGTAGTGGCCTTCGCGTGTGCGCGGAATGTCCCAGTTAAAGTATACAGGTGTCTTGGTATATCCATCAGCAATCTTGCGACGCTTGAGAAGCGAAAGGTTAGGGTTGGCCTTGACTTCGTTCAGGTAAGCATCGGCGGACGAGCCTTCCTTCTCGAGGTGCTGCACAACAGCCTCGTCGAAGGTGACAAGCTTGTGCTTCTTCACCCAGGCCGCCTCGCACGCATCGATTTCGCTCCCTGGCGCACCCGCTGCTTCCATGTTCTGCAGTGTCTCGGCGAGGGGCTCTGTCTCTTCTGTCACGCCCTTGATGAACTCGTGGTCGCGCACGTCGACAGCGCTGGAGATGAGCTTGCCGCTCTCGGAATCCGTTCGTGCAATGACGAGATTCTCGCACCCCATCACGTCCCACTGGAAGCGCGCTGCTACGAGGCGACTGATGTGGTTACCCACAGGTACAAGGACTTTCCCGGCTAGGTGACCGCACTTTTTGCCGCCGTGGAGCTGGTCCTCAAAATGCACGGCTGCTGCTCCACTTTCTGCAAAGAGCTTGGCCAGTTTTATGACAGCTGATAGACCACCGTGACCAGTGTCTCCGTCGGCAATGATAGGCCGCATGTAGTCGATGTACGGTGTCTTCGCTCGTTCCTCGGGCGTCATCTTCCTCCTATTATCCCAGTTTTTTCGGTCGTGGAGCTGTTGCGCTTTGAACAATCGTTGGACTTGATTCGGAACAGTATTGTAGGGATAGTCGCCGAAATCAGGGGACACCTCATGCGTGGTGGTCAAGACGGAAGAGCACGCCCAGCCGGAAACGTAAAGAACCTCCTGGTTCGCCGCTTGTTGGGACATTTGCACAGGGTCGATGGCACCCACTACAGGTGAGAGGATTGGCATCAGCTACTGTATTGACTATGGAAATGAGAATGAACGCACTTGTATGCACCGGCTCGCCCTTCGCCGCCCGCTCCTCGAACAAATTGAAAAGCTTCCGCGCCATCAACGAGCTGGGGTACGTCTGCTGCAAGGCTCCTCGCTTGCTAACAACATCTTCCGCCGAGTATGGCCTCTTGATGCCCTTGTACCGCGGCGATGCCCACCAGTCCTTCACCTGTTGTACCTGCTCCTCGAAGAGGGCATCTTCCGCCCGGCCAGCCTTGGATGCCTCCGGTAGCAGTTGGAACGAGTCACCCGGGAGAGCGGAGGAGGCCGGCGGGTCTACGGGCTTCGGCGCCGAACTCGACATAGGGCATGCGGTGGGAGCGAGGGGTCGGAGGAGCTGCGACGGTCGACAACAGCGGCTCTGGCGCGCTGCAGCTCGTGCAACTGTCCGCAACATGGCGAGAAGACTATCCCTCGGTACAAGAAGAATGCGGCTGTTTCTCCTTTTGGTCCTCTGGTCGTCGGGGAGAATTGGTAAGCTTCCGCAGTTGCGGGAGCGCTACCAGGTGCGATGTTCGGGGTCGGGAACGAGAGACAAGGCAATTGGCACACGCTGCTTGACCAGCTCGGCGCAAATGGCCCCGTTGACGTTTCCTTTGACGGGCGGTGTTGACTTTCTCCACCCCGCGTGGACTGCCGCGGCTAGCCGGATGGGTGCTTTACCGAGGAGCTCACCCGGTCCGCCGCATCAGCGGCACCAGCAATACCTCGTGGAAGCTGAACGCCGAGCATTGCCGCGAATCCTTTCTTTCTAGCTGCTTCTGCCTTCTCTCGATCCTCCAGCTTCGCTGTTTGTCCGGCTCCGAGGAGCAAAGCTGCCATTTCCACAGCAAACATCCCACGCCGTGTGCCCCGCATTGAGCTACGACAGCTATGGCGTTGAGCGCACGCGCGGCTTCGAGAGCTCTGCGAGCTGTCAGGGTGAGCTTCAGAAACACCAACTGCGGAAAGGATAGCTGGCAGAAGCCACAACAGCCCTCGGTGGCTCTTCCCTTTGCTTCCGGTATGCAATTGATCCCGCCAGTGTGCTTCGCACCGCTGATTCATCCTACAATAGTGCAATCATGCAGCTATTCGTCGTCTCCCGAGCCGGATCTCAAAGAGACTTTCAAAAGAGTCCTGCCAGCTAAGCGCGAATTGCTCAAGAAGGTCAAGGCGCATGCCGACAAGGAGCTCGGGGCAGTCAAGGTGGAGAATGCCTTAGGTGGAATGAGGTGCGCATGCTCTTCCCAGGCAAGGTTCGATTCTAACATGGATGAAGAGGACTCAAGGCTATGGTCTGGGAAGGCTCAGTACTGGATGCAAACGAGGGTATCCGATTCCACGGCAAGACCATCAAGGACTGTCAAAAAGAGCTCCCCAAGGGCACCTCCGGCACCGAAATGCTCCCAGAAGCCATGTTCTGGCTGTTGCTTACCGGCGAGGTCCCGTCCGTCGCCCAGACTCGTGCGCTCTCACGAGAGTTGGCCGAGAAGGCTAGCATTCCCAAGTTCGTAGAGAAGATGCTTGATGACTTCCCGACAGACCTCCACCCAATGACACAGTTCGCTTGTGCGGTTTCTGCACTAAATTACGAGTCGAAGTTTGCGAAGGAATACGAGAAGGGCATCAACAAGGCTGATTACTGGGAGCCGACGTTCGACGACTGCATCAGCTTGCTTGCAAAGCTCCCTACCATCGCCGCAAAGATCTACCAGAACGCGTACCGTGGCGGAGGTGCGCTACCTGCTGAGGTCGATCTCAACCAGGATTGGGCGTACAACTTTGCTGCTATGCTGGGTAGGCCTGGCAAGGAGAACGAAGGCTTCCAGGATCTCCTCCGTCTTTACCTCGCCCTCCACGGGGACCACGAGGGCGGCAACGTCTCTGCTCACACCACGCATTTGGTCGGCAGCGCACTCAGTGATCCCTTCCTCTCGTACAGCGCCGGTCTCCAGGGTCTTGCTGGACCTCTCCACGGCCTAGCGGCCCAAGAGGTGCTCCGATTCATCCTGGACATGCAGAAATCGGTCGGCACCAGCTTTACCGACGGCGATGTGAAAGACTTCCTGTGGAGTGTCCTCAAGTCAGGCAGAGTGATTCCGGGGTACGGCCATGCGGTCCTGAGGAGACCCGATCCGCGATTCCAGGCTCTGATGGACTTCGCCAACGCGCGGCCAGACATCGCGAACAACCCTGTGTATCAGCTTGTCAAGAAAAACTCGGAGATCGCGCCTGGTGTCCTTACTGAGCATGGGAAGGTACGCTTAGCAAACTCTTTTACTGATGAAATGCTTACGGGTGATACAGACCAAGAACCCGTACCCGAACGTCGATTCCTCGTCTGGTGTTCTCTTCCACCACTACGGGTTCCACGAGACGCTATACTACACGGCCACATTCGGTGTCAGCCGTGGTCTCGGTCCGCTTGCACAACTCATTTGGGACAGGGCATTGGGTCTGCCGATCGAGCGTCCCAAGAGCATCAACCTCGAGGGCATCCTGAAGCAGGTTGGCGCGTAGTCCTGCTTGGAAAAAAAAAACCAGCGAATCGCTAATACGTGTTTGTAAATATCAGCCGTAGACGGCGTTTGAGCCATGTCGTGTCACAAATGAGATGTATAGTTCCAAATCATGACGATGTCTGAAGAGCAGATTCTGTGATGTGTCACTGCGAGGATGTTGCGCATTGGTGCGGAGAGGCTGAAGTGGCGGCTTTGTCGGGGTTTAGACGGGGTCAGGGGTCCATCCATCGTTAGCCCAGCCGCAGGCCACGACGGTGCTGTGCGACAAGTTCCCGTGTATTCGTTGCCGCCGCCCCGTATAGGCAGACTCCCCTCGTTTGTAGCTCCGCTCGTGACATCAAACAACTCGATGCCTCGCCGCTAACACCCTGTTTGGCGCCCGCGCTGCCATCGTCTCGATAACTTGGCGTACGCGCGAGGTGCGCCCTCTCTGCGCCCTCCTCTCTTTCTGGTCTCGCTTTCATGGCTCCCATAGAGTCGCACGAGCTCCGCCGGGGCAAGTACGCCAAGCTCGATGCACCCGTCGACGACGAAAGCCCCACGCGTCCATCGTTCGCTTCAGACGCCTCCTCCTTCGAAGATCTCGAGGAATACGATCCCCTGAACTACGATGCGGGCACTCTCAAGCGCAAGAAGAGCACAGGCGAGCTCCGCACGCGGAGACCTTCGTACAAAAACGATGCCGAGAAGTTTGGTGGGCTAGGAGCAGCACCAAGTGCGCCGTCCAGAAGATGCGGGATACGGCAGTGGTGTTGCTGGCTTTTGATATTCGTCACGTCGGTCATATTGCTATTCACCGTGGGCGGTTTGTGGGCATATCGGCGCACCATGGTCAAGGATGGGATGAGTCCGCCTTGGTATCCTACGCCGAAGGGCGGTACAGACCCCGCGTGGGAGGGGAGCTACAGGAAAGCCGCCAAGCTGGTCAGGCACATGACGCTGGTGGAGAAGGTTAATATCACGACGGGCGTCGGGTGGAGCATGGGCTTGTGCGTGGGAAACACAGGGCCGGTACCGCGGTTGAAGTTCCCTTCGTTGTGTTTGCAGGATGGTCCTCTGGGTATCCGGTTCGCGGACAATATTACTGCCTTCCCAGCGGGCATCACAGTCGGCGCAACATGGAACAAGGAGTTGATGTATCAGCGGGGAAAGGCGCACGGGAAAGAGGCGCGTTTGAAGGGCGTGAACGTATTGCTTGGTCCTGCCATGGGTCCTCTTGGGCGCTCGCCCGCTGGGGGTAGAAATTGGGAGGGCTTTGGAGTCGATCCGGTGTTGCAAGGTATTGCAGCAGCGCAGACAATCAAGGGCATACAGGACGCCGGCGTTATAGCAACGGCGAAGCACTTCGTGCTCAACGAACAAGAACACTTCCGACAAGCGTGGGAGTGGGGTCTTCCGAACGCAATTTCAAGTAACGTGGATGACCGCACTTTGCATGAGATCTATGCATGGCCTTTTGCTGAGTCTGTGAGGGCTGGTGTCGGTTCTGTTATGTGCTCGTATAACCAGGTGAGTGCGGAGTTTGACCTAGCCATGGGTAGGAGTCTGATGCGGCATAGGTCAATAACAGCTATGCATGTCAAAACAGCAAGCTCATGAACGGCATCCTCAAAGACGAGCTCGGCTTCCAAGGCTTTGTTCAGAGCGACTGGCTTGCACAGCGATCCGGCGTTGCAGCAGCTTTGGCCGGGCTGGACATGTCCATGCCTGGCGATGGTGTTCGATGGGCAGAAGGCAACAGCCTATGGGGCCCTGAGCTCACCAAAGCCGTTCTGAACCAAAGCGTGCCCGTCGACAGGTTGGATGACATGGTTACGCGTGTCGTCGCCGCATGGTATCAGGTTGCTCAAGACAGTTGGCCGCTGCCTCCTCCCGACGGTGACGGTGGACCTAACTTCTCCTCCTGGACGAACGACGAGATTGGCAAGATCTATGAGGGAAGCCCATCAGATGACACAAAGGGAGTGGTGAACAAGTTTATCAATGCGCAAGGCGAAGGCGAGGACTTCCACGGTAACCTGGTTCGCATGATTGCTGCAGAGGGTACGGTGCTGCTCAAAAACATGGACAACCTACTTCCTCTGGACCGCAATGGATGGAAGGAACACGAAAAGGTGGACAAGAACCAGAAATTCCGCTTGGCAATCTTCGGTGAAGATGCGCGTCTCAGCCGGGACAGTATCAACAATTGCGCAGACCAGAGTTGCAATGACGGTACGCTGGCATCTGGATGGGGTAGCGGTGCTGTCGAGTATCCGTACCTTGTTGATCCGCTCTCGGCGCTGCGCAAGGCGTTCAGCAATGCGAGCGTGTACCTCACGGATTGGCCGGAGAATACGCTGCCTAAGGAGAGGCAGATCATTGAGGATCAGGATCTGTGCATTGTGTTTGCTAATGCTGATGCTGGAGAGGGCTACTTGAAATGGTCAGGTATGTTCACACCATCTTTTGAGCTACAACACCAGGGCAAAGACATTGTACGCTGCGGTACCCCAGCACGGGTAACACAACGACCAATAGCCTGGAAACTGTGTCCTGTGGCTACGCAATGAATATACGCTGATACCTGACAGATGTGCGCGGCGACCGAAATGACCTGCGTCTGCAAAAGAACGGCGATCAACTTATCCAGGACGTCGCCAAAGATTGCGGAAAGGGCAAAGGGGACGTGGTCGTCGTTATACACTCTGTCGGTCCCGTCATCCTAGAGAACTTCATTGATCTACCCAACGTGAAAGCGGTTCTCCTCGCGAACCTCCCAGGCGAAGAATCGGGCAACTCCCTCGTTGATGTCCTCTTTGGCGACATTAACCCTTCCGGCCGTCTCCCCTACACTATCGCCAAGAAAGAGGACGACTATGGTCCAGGCAGCAAGATCAAATATCTCCCCACTCCCTCCGAGGGTCTCTCTCCACAACAAAACTTTTCCGAAGGCCTTTACATCGATTACCGCCACTTCGACAAGCAAGGCATCATTCCACGCTACGAATTCGGCTTCGGGCTATCTTACACCACGTTCCACCTCTCTTCCCTCCTCATATCCGGCCACGGCGGCAAATCCCCGCTCCCAGCACCGCGTCCAAGTAATAGCATCGAACCGCCAAGGTATCCGACGGATCTTCCAAATCCGGAGGACGCCCTTTTTCCAAAAGGTTTCCACAAGGTCGAGAAGCATATCTATCCGTACCTCACGTCCACGGACGAAATCCACAAATCTGAGATCCTCGCTTCGCAACTGCAAAGCCCGCTGAGCGAAGCTGGCGGCGGCCCAGGCGGAAATCCGGACCTCTATACCCCGCTCGTCTCCGTCTCCGCGACTGTGACGAACATCGGACTTGTCGACGGCGACACGGTCGTCCAGCTCTATGTCTCGTTCCCGAAGGACTACAAGGACCCGGAGACGGGTGAGGCCGTAGACTTTCCTGTGCGCGTGCTGCGCGGGTTCGAGAAGTTGCATGTCGAGGCGCAGAAGGAGGGCCCCATGAAGGGCGTCAAGGGAAGTGCGCACGGTGCCGGTGGCAACAGGCAGACGGTCAAGTTTGAGCTGACGAGGAAGGATTTGAGCTATTGGGACGTGCGGAGACAGAATTGGGTGTTGCCAACAGAAGGTGAGTTTGAGCTGGCGGTTGGGTTCTCGAGTAGGGATTTGCCGTTAAAAGGGACGTGGTAGGAGAGAGTGTGATAGATGAATGGACTTGCATAGCCCTTGGTGTTTGAGGCGTTGGGGGTTGGGTTGGAGTCTATACCCTTGCTATTGTTCGTAGATATATTGACTGTATCCGAATCCGACGAAAGAACCACTTCTGCTTTTCAGCCGCGCCACACTGGTTAATGTCCCAAAGGCATGGTACTGTCTAGTGTTCCTCAATCGGACCTCAGGCTGCACGAAGATACTCAGATACAGCACTCCATACCTACCGCCTGTTCATGCCCACTATGCCAAAGCAGCTCACTTTTAAAGAGGGAGTAGCATTGTTAGGATTGTCTTTTGCATATCTACTAGCCGTTGGCGTTGTTTATTGTATAGCCGCGGTGAGACAGGCTCTGGAGGAAATTGAGACAATCATGTCGGACCGACATTATTTGCTTTTCTTGTACCACGACCGCGCACAAGGTTGGAAGCAGTATGGTAATCTGCTGCCGAGCATTGGCAAGTATCTTGAGAATACTCGCGTCTGAGTACAGATTGTCCGGAGCTCAAACTATCTTCACGGATCTAGACCGATTGCATCAGTCCATCAGAAACCGCATCGGCGGTACCTACGCAGGTAGGTATTAGCTTAGAGTCCATTTGCACAATATGCCCCATATCGTGGCTCGAGATACCTAAATTACTAAGCACGAGTGTTGATATTCTCGACCTCCTCCGCGAGTTTAGTACGCTTAGCTACAGTATATAATCTAGAGATACAAGTATAAGAACGCAAACGACGGATTAAATATCTGGGCAACCAAAGACAACAATGAAGGAAACTGGAGGTACGCCACATGTTGTACGTAACGTCCTAATAGGCTTGAACAAAGCCGCTCTTCGATGCGGAGCTGTTATAGCATTTTTAACATTGCTTATAATTATATGTTGATAGCCGACTTTCGGCAACTAGCATACTATAGGTATTATTACCTTCGCCATTCCTTCATTGTCTCCCCTTTTACACGCCCCCTCGTACCCGTGCATATGGCAAAAGCGCACACTTCCTCATACTGTACTACTTTACTTTTAGGCTAGCCTACATCCTTTTGACTTACTTTTAACAATTGTTACCTTCGCCTATGTCCTAATTATCGGCATTATTTACCGCATGGGTGCCCCGATCCGATCCATAGAGGAGATTTACGAGATGGGTAAAAACGTAGAGTACCTTTCCAACGGCTATCATGAGGCACAATGGATGAAATAGATTAATACGCTAAAATACGCGGGGACAGCTACAACTTTAAATTACTAGATCTAAGCTTTATCTAGAACTAAAACTACTAGTACCTTTAATTATTTTAAATAATATTATAACTTAACTATCCCTTTAAAATATTTATAATTTATAATTTTAATAATTTTATTATTATTTTATAAGTCTATTATATTAGATTTTTAATTTTATAATATTTTATTTTATTATTTTACTTAATACTATTTTATAAACTTTTATTATAAATTTATATTTTATATATATTTATATATTAATTAAATAAAAAGTGTGGCTGTAGTGGCTCGGGGCGACCTAAAAGGGAGTTTAAAAAAAAAGGAGTATGTATATACCTTTATTATATTTTATATAATATAATTATTCTATCTACTATACTTATTATTAATATATTTTTTTAATTATTACTTTAGCTATTTATAGAATAATATTTATAATTTAAAAAATTATATATATATTATATTTTTTTTATCTATATCGTAAAAACTTTTTATTTATTAAATAATATAATATATTAAATATATAGTATTATTATACTACGCGTATTTAATTTTTATTATATAAATTATATTATATAAAAAGAGGTAAAGTAAAGCGTCGAGACACTAGTCTAAAAAAGGTATAAGCTAAAAAAAGTTATTTTTTTAGATATAATTTTTTTTTTTTTTAAATAAAGCTACGCTTTTAGCGTAGTACCTATATTTTTAAAAAAAATAACTACTAGCTACTATAGGGGTTCCTGTAAAATAACTCTATAATAACCTAAGTATAATAATAGGAGACATAGCGCGTAGTTATATATTAACGCACGTACTAAGAACGTATTTATTATATAATACTTAGTTATAATAAGTTAAAATAGTAATACGTAAGTAAGTATTACCTTTTAATCTAGTACTAGACGCCTATTTATAAAGGAAGAAAAAAAGAGGTAATATATCTATAGTATACTATAGGATATTAGTATATACTACCGCCCTTAGTACTATATATAATATAATATAAAAAAGTATAATAAGGCAGTCTACTACGCCGGGCAGCTGTATTAGATTTTATTAAATATTATATTATAATAGCTAAACAATTTTATAAAAGTAATAAGCGTAATATTTAGTACTCTACTAAGTATATCTACGTACTAAAGAAGACCCTCTTATTAGTAATTTTTAAAAAGCTTTAAGATACTACGGTAAGCCTTAGGCTGTCTAGACTACTTAAGTAGCTAGGTAGTACAGAATAAATAGTAAAGGTAATACTTCTAGACTATAATTTTATAATTAAAATAAGTAAGCGTACGCTATACCTATATAAGTATAATAATAGTAATTATTACTAACCTATATAGTAAATAAAGGCTATATTACTAATACTAACCTAAAATACGTTTTTAAATAAAAGTAATAGCTTTTAGCTATACTAAATAACTAAAATAACCCTAACTATACTAAATTTAAGAATAAGATAGCGTAGTACGTAAACGCGGCTACCCTAGTAGTATAGCTATAAAATATAAAAAATTTAGTAACTATAGTATTAGCGATAATATAAGCGTATAAGAGCTATATACAAGATAGTAAATATAATAAACAAATATAAAAATAAATATAATAATAATATATAAAAGGAAGGAGAAGCGTTATAAAATACCTATAAGTGCAGGTAAAATAATATATAACAGTTTAAGTATAAAAGAAATAAGTAGATAGTACTAAAAAAAAATAAAAAAGTCTTTTTTTTATCGTAAACCTATTAATAAGTGCTATTATAACCTATCGGACCCGGCCGTTACGATTAAGCCTAGTTAAATATAATTAATAAATAAGCGTATATAAGAATTATAAAAAATATTTTTATTTTAGTTAATAAACTTATAGCCACAGCGTGTGGCTTAGCATATAGTATATAAATTATATAAATTATATTCTTTATAACGGTAAGCTAAATATAATATATTTTTTATAAAGTAGGTATATATAATATATTTATTTTACGCTTTTTATGTTTTTATATACTAATTTTAATTACGTTTTAATTACGTTTTAATTACGTAAGTACTAAAAATAATAAAATATATAGTAAAGAATTCTATATAAAATATACTATTAAGAATTTTTTTACTTTTTCGACACATTAAGTATAAAGGTATATATATACTCCTCCTTTTTTAAAAGCCCTTTTAGTCGCCTATACAGCCACTACAGCCACATCCTTTTATTTAATAAATATATAAATATATATAACTATTATAAAGTGATTTACTTATAAAATATTTAGCTTTTATTTTTATATATTATAAATATATTAAATAAAGGTATACATATACTTCTTCTTTTTTAAAACCCCTATTAGTCGCCCCGAGCCACCACAGCTACACTATTTATTCGATTAGTATATAAATATATATAAATATATATTATAATATTTATACTATACTCTATAATATAAATTATAAATTTTAGAACTGATTATTATGTACTATTTATAATATTATAGACTTTTATATAAAAGTAGTTTTCTATAAATATAATTTTTATACTATTACTAATTATATAGTAATAAATTAAATATATAATATATTTTATAAAAAGAACCCTAATTAGTAGGTATTAAAGTATAATTATAAATATATATTTTTCGACACATTAAGTATAAAGGCATATATATACTCCTCCTTTTTTGAAACCCCTTTTAGTCGCCCTGAGCTACCACAGCCACACTATTTGTTCGATTAGTATATAAATATATATATATATATATATATTAGTTATAACGTTATTAATACTTTAATACTTTTACTCTATTATTTTACACTTAGACAATAGTGTATTAAATTATAAATAGTCTTTTAACTGTTTATTTAATTAATAAGTATATAATTTTTTCTTACTTTATATAACTAAATGTAAGATTTTACTTATAGTAAATTTACTATATATATATTATATTATATAGTACTAGTTAATTCTAACATAAAACTTTTTTTAAAATAATTTTAAAAAATTAATTACTGAAAACTTATAGATCTTATTAACTAAAATAGTTATACAGGAGGGGGACATTTAAAAAAATATATTTTATAAAGTTACTATTTTTAAAAATTAATATAAAATTAATTACTAAGTCTAAAAATACGTGAATTATAGCGTTTTAAAGAAAAAGTTATAGAGATTTTTATAATAATTTTAGTTACTTCTTAGTTAATATATATAATAAATTAAAATTACCTAAACATAATAAATTTTTTAATCCCTTTTTTAGATTCCTATAACTTTTTAGTTAGTAAATATATTTAACTAAAATTTTAACTATACTCTTTTAGGCCTAGTATAGGTCACGTAATTAGATTTTTAAAGTATATTAGTAATCTAATAATAAAATTATATTAATTATAAAAATATTACTAAGGCTTATATAATCACTGATTACGTGATATATTATTAATATTATAAATCTAGAATAAAGGCATACACATACTTCTCCTTTTTTAAAACCCCTTTTGGTCGCCCCGAGCCACCACAGCCACACTATTTGTTTAAGTAGTATACAAATATATAAATCTAGAGTCCTATTTCTTTAAAATAGTACTAAATCTTTTAAAACTTAAATCTAAAGTTAATTTACTTTTAAGAGTAAATACTCCTATTTCTATAATTATTTTTACTTTAAAAAGGCCTAAAAAGACTATTTATAATACTATCTAACGTATTAAAAATAAATAAAAAAATAAAGATAAGAATTATAATATAAAAAGAGTTTATAGAAGAGGTATAAAAAAGTTAACTAAAAGAAATAAAAAAGTTATTAATAAAGACTTAATTAAAAGTTTTAAAAAGAAAAATAAAAGAATACTATTAAAAAATAATCTAGAGATTACAACTAGATAATTACAAAGAGTTTTAAAAGAGAAGGGTTATATAATTAATATAAATAAAAAAAAGTAATAATAAATAAAAAAAACGCTAAAAAAAGATTAAAATACGCTAAAGAGAATTTAAAAAATATAAAAAATATAAATTAAAAAAAAATTATATATTCTAATAAGTTTGCAATATAAAGGGGATAATAAAATAGATAATATTATAGAAAAAGAAATAATAATAAAGTTCAAAAAGAACTAGCTGTTAGCTAATTATAAAGTAAGTTATTTTAACTTTTTAAAATATTAAAATATATAACTTTTTATATATTTTTAAGTTATAGTTTTAGTTTTTTAATATTAAATATATTAATTATTTTATAGACTAAGACTTTACCCTATAAGTTTAGAGTGCAATTTAGGTAGGAAGTAAAAGTAATTTAGTATTTATTAAAATACCTAATATTTTTACTTCTTATACTAGTAATAACTATATAAATAAAGTTTTTATACCTAAAGTTAAACTGACTATAAAAATAGGTAAGTTTTATAATACTTTTTTATCCCTTTTTTTAATTATATATAATATATGTATATATATATATATATGTATATATATATATATATGTATATATATATATATATGTATATATATATATATATTATATTATAATTATAAATTTTATAATAATATTAATTTAGGTTAGTAATTTTAATAAGATAACGTCCCTATTTATAAAGCAATAGACGTTTTAAACTAGTTTAAAAATAATAAAATTATACTATTTCCTTACTTAGCCTATAGTCCTAATTTAGCCCCTATAGAAAATATATAAGATTATTTACAATAAGGACTAAATAAAAATAAAAAGGCTATTTTAGGGGTAGGATCTAGTTTATAAAATATAAAGGCCTTTAAAAGAGTTATTAATAAAAAGTAGTATAAAATACTATAAGAAATAATTAATAATTATATTTTATTTCTTCCTAACCGTTATAAGGTAGTTATAGAAGCTAAAGACTACTATACTAAATACTAGTAATTTATTATTACTAGTTTATTATTAAAAATTAAAAAAATTAACTTTTATATATAATTCTATAAATAATATATAAATATATAAAAATAGTTTATATACTTATATATTATAGTTGCTATTATAATATATATAAAAATACGTAAATTTTATATATTAAATAAAAAGTTATAATAGTCTAAAGTAAGACTCTAAAAATTTTCTATATTTACTAATTTTTTTTACCCCTAAACCCCTTAGTAAGCAGCCCCTAAATAGTTAAATAGAACTCGCTAGTTTTTTTTTTAAAATAGTATTTTTTGCGTATTTTTAGGCCTTATAACTAAAAAGTTATATTATTTTAAAAATAGTAATTTTTAAAGTATTCTTTTTTAAATATCCCCCCCCTGTAAAAATTATTAAAAGGCTCCTTTGAGGAGAAGGTTTAGTATTATTTTTTATATATTTCTTAGCGCTTACGTACTAATCTAATTATGTAATAAATTTAGAAAATATAATAAAAATATTAAAAGTATATTATATTAGCACTAATAACTTAATAATTTAATATTAGTAGGGCTTTTATTAAAGGTATATAGGCGTGCGTATAAAAAGAAATATTTTAAATAAATTAAGTTCTAATAGGCCTAATATAAAGAAATACTAAAAAGCTACTAAACTATTTTATTTTACGTTCTATTCTAAATACCTAAAAAAGAAAACTCCTTTCTATTAGCTATAATCGAAGAGGATTTTTAGGGACTCTAAAAGTAATTAAAATTAAATAGATTATAATATACATTTAGTCTAAGTTATTAAAAATGTAAATTTAATATATATTAAATTTAAATAAAAATTAAGTATTAAATTACGTAATAGGTCTAAGTCTATATTAATTTAAATAAAATTTAAAAAATTATAATTTTAGTATTAAGGTCTGTTTAATTTATAATATTATTCTTTACTATACTACTCTCTTTTTTTACTTATAGATTATTCTTTATCTATACTATTCTATGGTTTTTTTTATATAATATTTTTTTTATATATCCTATAACTTTTTTACTTATTAAGCCTTTTATTATAGAGTTTAAGCGATTACTATAGTAATTAAATAATATTTAATTAGCTATATATATTCTCTTATATAAAAACTTAGTAGAAGTAATAAATATATATAATAGCTATATATTTATATATTAATTAAATAAATAGTGTAGCTGTGGTGGCTATGTAGGCAACTAAAAGTAGTGTTAAAAAAGGAGAAGTATATATATATCTTTATACTCAATGTGTCGAAAAAGTCAGGTAAGGCTAGATTAAAGAATATAGAATAGCTATTTAGATCTAATTTACAAGTAGTATTAACTACGTTATAATATATTATTTATAAATAAAAAATAGTAGTATTATAAAACTAGAATATTAAGTCGTAAAATAAGAAATAAAAAATAGATATTAGAAGTCCCTTTATTTTAGTTTATATACCTAATCCTATTAGTAAGTAATTATAAAAAATTTTAGGTTTATTTTTACTACTAATAGCTAGATAGTTTATAATACCTATTTAACTTCTTTTTAGCTTACTCCTAAAAGTATACTATATAGTTTATTTATATTATATTTAGGTCTTTACTTACGAGGATACTCCTAATTATTAATTTTTAAAATCTTTATTTAGAAAATTCGCGTACTATATCGTAAAATAAAAATAATAATTATATAAGTTTATTATTTTATTTAAGTTTTAACTAATTAATAACTATTAAGATAAATTTTTAATTTTACTAAACTTTTTTTTTTTAATAAAGTTACTATTAGTAACTATCTAATAAAGAAGAAAAATTTTATATATATTATATAACCTAATAATTAGCATTTACAAATACTACGTTAGGTCTAATTAAAAATAATAGTACTAAGATAGATACGTAATAACTATTTAATAATATTTAATAGTATTATAACTTAGTATAATTTATTATTTTATATAGTAGACTAATAACTACTATTATAACCTATCGGTTACTTTTTTAACTTTATTTATATATAAAATAAGAGGTTATATTTATTTCTATTACTTTTCGCTCTACCTATATATATATATAAGTAGTATAGCGTTTAATAATAGTTAATATTTTTATTTATAATTATATCTTCTTCTTTACCTATAATAATATAACGTAATATTAAGCACGTTTATTTACTAGCCCGCCTATTTAGCCTACGCACTAAAGAAACTAAGAAACTATATATAGGGGGATAACATTAGAAAAAGAATACTCTAAAAATTATATTTTTTAATACAATATAACTTTTTAGTTGTAGGGCCTAAAAATACGAAAAAAATACTTTTTTAAAAAAAAAAGACTCTGGTCTCGATAGAGACCTAAAGGTTTTAGAGTTATAATAAGCTAATTAATATAAAATATTCTATTTTATTTAGTTATATATCTAGCTATTTACTTTTATTACTCTAGACCTGCTAGCTATTATCTCTTTATAGTCCTTATAGTTCTTATAGCCTAATTTAAAGAATCCTTTAGTATTTAGGCCTAGTACACCTACTTTGCTTCTATAATATTATATACTTATAGCTTTATAATATATTTAGGGTTATTTAGTCTACTTTTATATAGATTTTTTAAGTTACTTTACTACCTTTATATAAAGTTCTTATTTAATTATAAAAGTCCTATAAGTTATTAATTTTTATAGTAGTCTTTTTAAAACTATTATTATATATCGCCTATTACCTTAAGTATCTAGTAAGTATTTAAAAGTACTAGTAATACTAGCTTTTTATCTAATCTATAAGACGTTCTATCTTATTATTTATATTTTAGTTAAATTTTTAGCGTTTTAGTAATAGCTGCTATAAGTATATACTATTTTTTAGTTATATTAAGTATATTATTATATAGTATTAAGCTAAAGATAGCGTAAGTATTATCTACATTGCCCTACGCTAGTTATAAGAAGTTATTTATTATTATTTTAACTCTTTTATTATTTCTTTTATTTATTTATTTAATATATATTTTTTATAGTACGTACTACGAGAGCCTATATATCTATTACTAGTAGGTTATTTATTTTATAGTTTATTAGATATATAAGAGGCTAGTACTATAGTTAATAAAATCTATTATCTTACGCGTTGCGCTACGTACTATAAATATAATCTTTTTTTTTCTTTATTAATACCTACTTAGTATTAGTTATAATAGTAGATATATAAGTATAAGTTATTATATAAAATAATAAATTATACTAGACTATAGTTCCTTTTTTAAAACCCCTTTTAGTCGCCCTAAGCTACTACAGCTACACTATTTGTTCGATTAATATATAAATATATATATACTAGACTATAATACTATTAAGTACTATTAAGTAGTTATTACGTGTCTATTTTAGTAGACGTAGTACCTTTCCTAATTAGAATTAGTATAGTATTTTTAAGAGCTAGTTGTTAGGTCCTATAGTATATATAATACTTTTCTTCCTAATTAGGTAGTTACTAATAGTAACTTTATTACATAAAAAAAAGATAAAGACTAGTAGATTCTATTCACCCTATTAGTAGCTGCTTACGAAGGGGTTTAGGGATAAAAAAAATTATTAAATATAGAAAATTTTTAGTGTTATATTTTAAACTATTATAACTTTTTATTTAAGTTATAAAATTGGCTTATTTTTATATATAGTATAATAGGTACTCTATTATATTAATATATAAGTTATTATTATATATTAATATATTAATTATATAACTATATATAAAAGTTACCTTTCTAAATTTTTACTAATAAACTAGTAAATAATAAATTACTAATATTTAGTATAGTAGCCTTTAGCTTTTATAACTACCTTATAATAGTTAAGAAAAAATAAAATATAATTATTAATTACTTCTTATAGTATTTTATACTACTTTTTATTAATAACTCTTTTAAAGGCCTCTATATTTTATAAACTAGATCCTACCCCTAAAATAGGCTTTTTATTGTTATTTAGTCCTTATTTTAAATAACCTTATATATTTTCTATAGGGGCTAAATTAGGACTATAGGCTAAGTAAGGAGATAGTATAATTTTATTATTTTTAAACTAGTTTAAAACGTCTATTGCTTTATAAATAGGGACGTTATCTTATTAAAATTACTAACCTAAATTAATATTAATATAAAATTTATAATTATAATATAATATAATATATATATATATATATATATATATATATATATTAATAAAAAAAGGGAGAAAAAAAAGGAGTAAAAAAACTTTATAAAACTTACCCCTTTTTATAGTTAGTTTAACTTTAGGTATAAAAACTTTATTTATATAGTTATTACTAGTAAAAGAAGTAAAAAAATTAGATATTTTAGTAAATACTAAATTACTTTTACCTCTTATCTAAATTATATACTAAATTTATAGTTTAAGGCCTTATTTTATAAAATAATTAATATAATTAATATTAAACAACTAAAACTATAACTTAAAAATATATAAAAAGTTATATATTTTAATATTTTAAAAAATTAAAATAACGTACTTTATAATTAGCTAACAGCTAGTTCTTTTTTAATTTTATTAATACTTTTTTTTCTATATTATTATTTATTTTATTATTTCCTTTATATTACTAACTTATTAGAAAATATAATCTTTTTTAAATTTATATTTTTAATATTTTTTATATTATCTTTAGTATATTTTCTTTATAAATAATTAATTTTGTTTATTTATATTAATTATATAATTATCTTCTTTTAAAACTCTTTATAATAATATTTTTATAATCTTTAAATTATTGTTTAATAGTATTCTTTTATTTTTCTTTTTAAGACTTCTAGTTAAGTCTCTATTAATAACTTTTTTATTTTTTTTAGTTAACTTTTTTATACCCCTTATATAAACTTTTTTTTATATTATAATTCTTTTTATTTTTATTTTTAATACGTTAGATAGTATTATAAATAGTCTTTTTAGACTTTTTTATAGTAGAAATAATTTTAGAAATAAGAGTATTTACTTTTAAAAGTAAGTTAACTTTTAATTTAAGTTTTAAAAAATTTAGCGCTATTTCGAGAATATTAGAGTCTAGATTTATAAAATTAAAAAGATATTATAATATACTAATAAAGGTATATATATACTCCTCCTTTTTTAAAACCCCTTTTAATCGCTTACACAGCCACTATAGCTACACCCTTTTATTTAATTAATATATAAATATATAATATATTATAATATTAATAATATATTACGTAATTACTAATTATATAAGTAAAAACTAAAGTTTTACTAATTATGTAAATTTATTATTATATAATAACTTTTTATCTAAAATTAGGTTACGTAACCTGCGCTAGGCCTAAAATAGTATAGTTAAAATTTTAGTTATATATATTTACTAACTAAACAGTTATAGGAATCTACAAAAGGGGTTAAAAATAATTATATTTATGTTATTTTAATTTATTACTTATATTAACTAAGTAGTAACTAAAATATTTATAACAATTTCTGTAACTATCTCTTTAAAACGGTATAAATTACGTATGTTTAAGCCTATTAATTAATTTTATATTAATTTTTAAAAATAGTAACTTTTTGGAGTAATCTTTTCCCAATGTTACCCCCGTGTATAGGTTCCCCTAAAACTTTTAAATATTAACTGTCTAGTATTTCTATAGAGGCTTTGCTATTTTTTACCTATTACTTTATAAGCTTTATATTTAGCATATTTTTATTTTTACTATTAGCACCCCTAATAGTATTTTACGTATCTATATTATATATTTTAGGCTACGTATCTTTATTATAAACGCTATATTAACGCGCTATTTTTATTTTTATTTTTTATAGATAGTACGGTACTATTAACTTTATTTTTATTTTTATTACTTTTATTATCTTTACCTTTATATAGACTAGTATAACTAACTCTAAGCCTTTAAATTCTATTACTTTTACTATTAGTAGTATTATATATATATATATATATTTATATACTAATCGAACAAATAGTGTGGCTATAGTAACTTAGAGTAACTAAAAGGGGTTTTAATAAGTAGTATTATAATTCTATTTATTTTATTACTATTTATTTTATTACTATTTATTTTATTACTATTTATATTATTACTATTTATTTTATTACTATTTATTTTATTACTATTTATTTTATTACTATTTATTTTATTACTATTTATTTTATTACTATTTATTTTATTACTATTTATTTTATTACTATTTAT
>JASEKS010000450.1:0-50221 GCA_030770415.1 Pleoardoris graminearum | reverse complement strand
ACGTTCCAAACAAGCGGGCCACAAAGAATGGTTAAAGAAGGAAAAAGAAAAAAAAAAAAAAAAGAAAAAGGTGGGGGGGAAAAAAAAGAGATTTGGAATGCAAACCATTGAGAAGGTTGAAGAGGGCAAAATTTATAAAAAAGAATAAAAAAAAGAAAAAAAAGAGAGTAAAAAAACACAAAAAAAAAAAAAAAAAAAAAAAAAAAAAAAAAAAAAAAATCCACAGATCGAAGATGCTTACATGAAGATGAACGTCTGCAAGCATTGATTCGAGCTCAGAGCAGACAAACCTCCTCTTTGCTCGATCATCCTCTTAAGACCTTCCAGGTGCAGTTTTCGCTGGAGAGTAGCCCACTCGACGTCTTCATTCGAAGACACTGCTACCTCTTCGATGTTCAGAAGCATGAAGACTGCAGCTATGTTGTTATCATCGATCTGTGTCCTGCTGTCATTGAGCTGTTTGTTAATCTCGGAAATGGTGCTGATCTTGTATTGCAACACAGCCTGCGGGCTCCCGGCCCCTGTGGCCAAGCGGTATAGAGAACTGGCAGTGAAGATGGCATATATAAACGGTGCGCCTGTCGCGCTCAGGATGCCCCTTGATATCCAGTTGGTGGTTGCTCTATTTGATGATTGGTGTTGATCAACCGGCACGAAGCTTATGGAATACTTATTGACAACTAAGGCAACATTCAACACCTTGTACGGGTAGGTAACCTCAGATGACTTACAGTTGTCGAGCAGATCTCTGGTGTTACCATCTATCGGCACGGGTAGACAATCGAGATCGGCAACAAAATCGACAGCGAATCCACTCCGATTTGCCAGCTGGTTGGAGGTGCGTGGCTGAGTGCACAAGTCGCCAGCGCATTGTGGGCTGTCACACAGGCTGCACGACGATGAAGGTGGTGTGAGGTAGGGCTGGCTGCGGCTGCGGCTGCGCATAGAGAGGAAACTGCCGTTCCTGTTGCTGACAGGCGATGGATTAGACGGGGTGGACCAGGTAGTCGGGCTCGCAGCAGCATGTTGCCAGGATGGCGAACCGGTAGATTGGGAGACGTCCTCCGGTAAGCTGAATTCTCGTGGTATGTGCGGTTTGTCCTCAGAAGGTGATGCGGATTTCTCTTTCTGTCTGGTGCTCCACGGCTTCTTGCTTCTTGCAGACTTCATAACAAAGCTGCGGACGCTTCTGTCAGGCTTGGCGTTGACTCCATTGGCCCCGGTCGAGTCGATGAACATGAACTGCTGGGGCCGTTTGGGCGGTCTGCGACTCCTGCTACCGGCCTTCGAGTCATGCTGATCGTCCATGCTGCCACAGGTAGGCGCACATTGCGACGCGGCACACACGAGACGGTACTGCCTTGGCGCAGGCGCACCAGTGACGAACCCAGCCAACGGCAGGCAGTGATCCAGCGGCGCGGGGCGGCGTATGTGTATGCACAGTGTGTAGTGATATATCGGCGGCCGAGAGAGGAAGTCGATAAGATAGGTTGGAGATGTCCGCGCAACCGTTCGAGTCCTGCCATCAGCGCCGGGGCCGTGCGCTTGACCTTTCCGCTTCGGGCCTTAGCCTGAGGAGAAAAGGGATCGGACGGACGAACTGGCGGACGACGGAGGGAGCCTTCGCAGAGCAACATCGACTTGATAGCGGAAGCGTGGGCACCAGCGCATGAACCACCCCCGTGGGGTGCGACCGTTGGCGAACTGTGGATCTGCCTGCGCCTGGTCAACTTCAGCCCCACGCGGGGTAAACCAGCGAAACGCTCTTTGACGCCACCCGTGGACAGCACTCAGACATCGCCTAGCTGTAGCAATGTAGACTCGTCACGCAAATCGAGAACCCTGTCGTATTCTTGCAATCACCGCGCGCTCCTGACCCACCCTACAACACCGACCGAGTACCCTACCAGCCCTCCTACGCGTTCCCGCTCCCTCTTCGCCTCCTCCTGCCACTTCCTCAGCAAGCCCACCAGCTGCTCGTCCTGTACCACCACGTCGCCGTGCAGCCGCAAAAACACGCTCATCCATGCCTGAACGAGCTCGTAGTCCCGCCGCTCCTCCAACCGGCTCGTCAATGTCTCGATGAAAGTGCGCAGTTCGGCGTACGGCGGTGTTGTCTCAAGCGTCCGTATCGCCATGTCTGCCGCCGACGGAGGTAGCGAAGACAGATGTTCCAGTACCGGGGTGTAGTCTGAGGTTTCAGCCGCCTGTGCAAGGCGCCGTGTAAATTCGCCCGTCGCGCTCGCAGCCGAGGAATGCGACGCAAGCGCCGAGCTGGAGATGCGCGATGTAGGTTCTACATCGTCCGTGACGAGCGCATTGGCGGCCTTGTTCTCGCCTGGCTGAGAAGTAGACGGCAAGAAGAAGGGTGCCTTCTCCGGAGGCTTCGGGGCTTCTTTGGGTTTGTTCCTGGCGCGAATGACGTCGAGGTGTAGGAGGGTCTGCCATCGTGCTTTTGGTACGAGACTAAGCGTCGTGATGCCTTCGCTCAGCTGGTCCATGACGGGCACCGCCGTCTCGTCTTCGTCATCTTCGATGCTATCCTCGTCTGCTGCGTCGACGAGATCCTCGCCGCCCTCCCCGGAAGCTGTAGGCGCATTCATTGCGGCGATTTCGTCTTCGGATATCTGCCGTGTGGACACGTGTGTGAAGAGCGTCCGGTTCGTCCAGATGTGGACGCCGACCTCACCATCCAGGGCGGTAGCCAGATATTCGCCAGAAGGGGAGAAGGAGACTGCGGTACATGTGCCTGGCAGCTTCATTGCGTCTATCAGATGCCCAGTTGGCAGGTCCCAAACCCGAACGGTGGAGTCGGAAGTCGCAGCTATTATCCATCGGCCGTCATTCGAGAAGGTGTAGTCGATGATGCGCAAGTCTGCGTGGGATCGGGACGCCCAGAGTTCACGAACAAGCTTCTTCGTTTCGATGTCGACAACACGAATAGACCCGTCGTCACAATTCATGGCGACCAGGTCGCTGTTGTTGTGATAGCGAAGGCCGAGAATCTTGGTCATGGGGTACCAATCGATCTCGTGTTGTAGAACGCCTGTCTGAAAGTCCCAGAACTGGCCCTGTAGTTAGCACTGCTACAGGCGAGCTCATGCTACATTCTTACCTTGGCTTTGCCATCGTCGCTACAGCTGATGACGACTCGGTTCAATCCATCCACTGTCAATCCGGTAATAGACCCCTTGTGGCGGCCTTCACCCTTGTTGAACTTCTTCGCTGCGGAAGTATCCAGGTGAAAGGCATCCTCCTTCTGCAGTTTTTCCAACTTGAGCTTCTTAGCCTCTGCTGGTGTCAATCTCGAAGGAAACCTCCGTCGGTGTTGGCCAGACTGCAGATTGTACATGTCGATTGCACCACCGGCGGATCCAATCACAGCGAAGGTTCCACACGCAGAAATGGTCACGCTCGTCACCTCGGTGTCATCGCCAGTGCTAAAAGCCCATCTCCCAGCTCGTTTTCGCCCCCAGAACCAGGTTCTTGCTTTCTTGTCCCCTGCATGACCCGTTACGATGCTCTCCCAGCCAGTCATGTTGACCTCGGGCGTTTTCTTCTCTCCTTTCGCCTTGGAGGAATTGTTCCATATACCCTTGACACCTGGTATTGCTCCCATACCACCGTCTCGGTTGAGCGAGCATGCCATGCAGGTAATGGACGGAGCTTTGAGATTTTCGAAAGCACCATGAAGCCTGAGGTCTTTTGCACCATCATTGAAAAGACCCATCTTCTTTGCTTTCTTCTGTACAGCGCCTTGACTGAGTTCCGTGCTTTGGCCATCCCGACGCAGACTCCAACCCCACAGGCTTCGATCCTGACTCGCGCTCAAGAGCCACTTTCCAACGTCGTCCGAGCCATCCGAATTCGAAGGTAAAAACTTTAGGGAAGAGACAGGCGCGGCATGTCCGCCACGTGAATGGAGGATTCGCGGTACCGGAGAAAACGGCGTTTCATCAAATATCCAGCTCTTGAGCGTATTGTCTAAGCCGCTCGATACGATCACGGACTGGCCCGCCAGGAACTCGATTCTACTAATACCACCGCCGACGCCACCCTCAGCCGAGGGAGGAGGATTGTGCGCACCGTGTAAAGTGCCCATTTTACGCCCCTTTTCGTTGAGATCCCAGAATGTGATATCACTGCTGTATCTGCTCGCCGTTGCCATAACACCGTCTTTGCGGCCGTCTTCTCCAGCACCTAGTCCATCTGTCCTGAAGGAAATGGAAGTGACAGGCGCCTTCCTTGCTAAGCCCAGATTCAAGCGCATAATTTCCTTATCCGCTCTGACATCGTGGATGCACACCGGACCCGATTCGTAGGCGATGGCGAGGAGTGACAACGCAGGTGTAGGCTGCAGCGCAGTGACGGAGCCAAAGTCTGCCGCGGGCGGCAGAAGCGTATATAGCAGCTTTCCAGTATTGACGTTCCAGATTTCCACCGACCCGTCAACCCTTCCTACGAAGATCTTATTCAAGTAGGTGGGCATGTTGCAGAGACAGCCTGACAGCGGACTGGCGGAGGCGCCGTGCAGCGTCGTGTAGTGCTCCAGAGTAGCCGATTTCCACACCTCAATCTTGGTAGTGCCACACCCGATGATCCATTCTCCAAATGCCATAAGGCGTATTATATTCTCGTCGGACCCACGCGGCAGCTCCAGCTCACCCTCCTTCTTGCCTCGCTGAAACACCCAGATGCCTCTTGCTGCATATGCGTCGGAACCGCCCCATGCTGCCAGAACCACCTTCTTCCATGCTAGTGTCGCTGTGATGGACTCGGGAGTCTGCGGCCGTGTAATGAAAACGAGGTTGAGTCCGCGGCGCAAGTCGTACGTCTGCAGCGATCGGCCGACCGAGGTCGTGATCTGAAATGTCGCCTTGCCGAGCGGAATTGAAGTAAAAGGCACACCAGTGGGGGAAACTAGGCCAACGGTCTGCGGTTATGAGTCTTGATTATGCGATTACGGTTGCGAGAAGAGCTTACTCTGAACGGCGCGAATATTTTTGACTTGCGCGCAGCCGTGGTGGTGTGCTCGTCGTGGCTGACTTGCAGCCTCTGGCGCTTCGCTACAGGGCCATGCGAAGCGTTTTCGGGCTGCTTGGGCGCCGGCATGGTGAAGATGGTTGCGTGCAAAGCAGCGGCGATGCGGTCGCGACTTTTTTCGCGGGCTCAATGAGCCCTCATTGGTTCCCACTTTGCTGGAGCTCGGATCATCCTCGGCCCGGATCAATCGTTTCTCCAGGACGGGAAAATCCAATTTACTTAAGGCGAGACCCAACGAGATATAAGTCTCTACACGACCACCGGGAGGACACTGGATTCAATATTACTAAGCTAAGAAAGGCCTTTACCGTCTACTCATGGGTCTAGTCCTAAGGAATACCCAATCAATCATCCACAACAGGCTCAATCATGCCCAACGGCTCAGCGAATAATTACGTCTTGATACAGTGCCTCTTCCACGGAGAGTTGGAACGTACAAATATATACACTACAGTACCTTTCTTAAATTCAAAAAAAGAAGCAACTTGAAAAAAGATCAATTCTGGTTAAGTCCAATTCATAAGGACGGCGCGCTATCGAACCGAGAATGCCATCCAGGTCTGCAATACCTTTGGCAAGAAAAAGGCGGGAAGGGGCGGATCTGAAGACAGACCCGAAGTATTTCACCAAAAGAAGCTTATGCATTGACGGTATATCCACTGGTCATCCCATGCGGCCAGGCTGATGGTGGATATCAGAGTATGGCGTAGTGTATAAGGCTAATGCGATTAGGATCGTGGCTGCCTACTACTCATGTCTACAAAAAGTCCCAAGAACGCCCTCGCAATGCAATCCATTATAAACCATCACCACATTACCCGCCAATCGTGCAAAATACCTAAGCCCACACCGCTTAAAGCTCGTACGTCAGATAAAAACCATTCGTCTCCGTAAGACTAAGAAACACCCTATTCTCTTCATCATCAGGCCCACCATCATCGCTCCCCTTCAACTCCAGCGCAACCTGCTCGCCGCACCTCAGCGCAGGGCCCGTGTGCGACCCAGGGATATCCGGCCACCCGGTAAAGTCCAGACTCTGGCTCCACTCGGCCGTGGGATCCTGATACTTCTTGAGGCCGTCGTACGACACGATTTCGTCCTTGGTGGGGAAGCCGTTGAGCTGGCGGGACCACGCCTGCCCCTTGCCCTTGACGAAGAAGTTGTTGTCGTCGTTCGGCTTCGTAGTCCGCCAGTTGAGAGCGCAGTTCTTGGCGCCCGTGGGGACGTTGTCGAAGACCATGGCGTTGGTCGTCGTGGTCCGGCTGCCTGCGGGCTTGTTGAGGTCGACGTGGGGGACCTGGTCTTGTACGTTGTGCTGAGCCTCGCTTAGGACGTAGATGTTGAAGGAGCGCGGCTTGGTGATTTCATAGACTTTGGGCACCGGAGGCGTCGGGGTGGAGGAAGGCGTCGAGGGAAGCGTGGTGCGAGTGCTATCTAGTGGTGGGAGAGCGCAGGGGTCCTGGTAGAAGCAGCCGATGTAGCCGTTCGCGCAGTTGTAGAATACGGATCCTGGGGCGGTTTGCCAGCAGTCGGAGCGATCTGCGCGGCGCTCGGAAAGTGTGCTGCGGAGGCCGGACGGGAGTGCCGAGGTGAAGGCGAGGAGGGAAGTAAAGGTGAACAGCTTGGTAGTCATTTTGGCTTTTCGATTACTGATTAACGTGATGGAGTGTATATGTCGATGGTAGAGTCGAGACGGATGGATTATATTAGATTCTAAGGATGTGTAGCAATATCGAAGGAAAGAGGACGAGGTGGGATGATAGGAACCATGCGAGAAAGATCGTCGAATATATACAGAAGCATCCCAGGATGTGCAGCTCACAATACTACCAATGAGATGTTGTGGGGCGTCGTCCTGTCGTCTGTGCCTCAGGGCAAATTAGCAACTGCGACGGCGCATGGCACAGTAATAGTGCGCCTGCGCCACCTCATTTTGCTGGGCAATCGTTGAGTAGCTCATCGGAGAACGTTGCAGTTGTTACTCGTATACTTCGTCAGTTGTAAGCCGGACGGTTGTTTGCGCGGGGGCGGGGCAAACGACACTGAGATGCGGCTCAAAGTGTTGGGCTGCGCCTCCCAACCTCGGCCCCAGCCGCTACGCTACGATATCGCATACACTGTATCTCGAAGAAAGCCTTAAAGGCGCGTATTGTAGCGTTTCGACTTATATCTGTGCCGCACATCTTGTGCGCCCGCGATGGCGGCTACAGTCGAATTCTTTCCGCGCTCAGTCTCCTCGGAACAACAACGCGATAACACGATCATGTAATGCCCAGCTTTTCGTCAGCCTTGGCGGTGGCATGGGATCTCCATTTCACACGTGGGACCATCAGCAAATGCGCCACAATTTCCACGTGCGGTGTTGTTGTTCAGCTGCTAGCCAACAAGTCGGAGGAACGGCTGACTATCCCGGCCACCAACGATATCACATCTGATTGGAGTCCTAAACTTAGAGCCCGTGTCTTACCGAAAAAATAACCTATTGATCAGCTTTAGCTGATTAATCGTGTGTCTTACTGAAAGCGTTTCCTCTTGGCCGGGGCCTAAAGGATGAGGCACAAACTTCAACACCCCCGTTATCTACAACCAGCCAACAAGCAACAGGGCTGAGCAGAGACATTTCCACGCTTCCAAGCACTTTGCTTATTCCCGGATAATGTTTTTCTGCTGATGTATAGCGCACAGGCAAACAGCGAGTGCAACATCGTAAGATTAAACAATCACAGCCCGTTCGCACCGCCGTCCATCACCACTAAACAGTGAACTCAGCTGCAGCTACTGGTTACACTCTTATGCCTGAGAGTTTGCGGATGGTGCGCCTTAGGTTGGGTAACGAGCCAACGCTGAACCTACGATCTACACTGCACTCACACATACTCTCACTATAAACGGCGGAAGTGGCCACTATACACACAGCTACTACCCTTAGCCTCTTCATTTCTCCGCCAAGGGCATTCGCTTACCTTCCGCAAGGCATGGCAGACTGAAGACGATCTGTCAGGTTATGATCACTGCAATGGGTCAATGGGCTCAAATTCGTAATGTCTCGCAGCGATTATTAATTTTCCCTCTCGCTACATTTTATCATCCTAAGTCTCCATGCATACCTGCGCCACCGGGGAAGTAAGCCAGCTGTGCCAATGACCCCAGCTGAAGAACTTCTCTGACTAGTCGCTCCTCCTTCCAGCAATTGACAGTTATCACCACCACGCAGAGTCCCCGCGTGAGGCCCCCTTATGCAATAATCAAAGCCAAAAGGCAGACAAGAGCAGCGGCCCCACGCAGATAACTGGCTGTAAGCCAAGAGATCTTGTCAGTATGTCGCCAATGAACTTCAGTTGTCGGATTCCCCTCCGCTGCATAGCCATGTCAATATCCCGCCATTGACGGCGTAAATAACATCAGGTGCAGCGCCCTCCCAATAAGCCTTCTCAAAAGAAGTTTTGAAAGTTGGTGGAGGTCCTTAAGCAAGTAAAGAAAGGCAAGATTCGCCGCGTCCGCTAAGAGGACCAGCTGCGCGTATCCAAACGCAGGTAGAGAATCTTAGATATCACGTATGGCGTGTGCTTCATAAGGATGTCGGTCTGAAATAGTTGAACTTGGTTCTGCCACAGCTTCCTACCGCGCCCATATACCGAGCATGTATGATAAATGATACCGCCAGTTTGACCAAGTGTTCATCTGGATGGTAATCCGCGCGGCGGGATACGGCCAAGCCAAGCATATCAACGACTACCACCTTCTTACTAAAAAGCTACCGTACACACGAAGGCATTCTTTGACCCGGGAACCTCCACTCGAGCGCTTCCGCAGCCATCGAATCCGACCCTCGTAAAGCCATAGTATGCGTGACACCAGTATATCTTTACCGTTACAGTCCAGTGCCGTACTCAGTCATGTCGCGGTGCCGGACACTGAATGCATATACTATCCTCATGGGGTGCCTCGCACACCGCCGGGTCGGTACCTATATTGCGATGTCCAGTTCCCCTCGATTATCATAATATGATTCATTTAAGCAGCCATTGCCATATTCCTTGCGCGCGAAACGACCTAGGCTAGATCCGATGCCAGTCACGCACGCGGCATTCCTCCCGTCCGGCAGCCTTGCCTCTGAACTAGACGGAAACAAATGCTAGGACCAAGGCATGCGACCACGTACAAAGATATTCGAAAAGTTTGTCAACGTGGAGGCATACACGGCGGGACCTACACCTTACGACCGCACCGCAAGTAGTCACCAGCAACGAGAAACGTTTATATCGTTTTGATGTCGCCCGGACGTCTACCGCAGGAGAGATACCCCCTTCATGGAGCATGCCAACCACGTTTTACAGTTCGCCGGCGACAACGCTCTTTACACTGCAAGCGACCGTGTCAACGACGAGCTCGGATCCGCTCCCCACCGGACTACAAACCATGCTCTCGACACGCACCTGGACTGGGATTCTTGTTGGCGCGTCTGTCGGCGTGGTGGTCGTTGCCGGTGGTGCGTCCTTGCTCGCTCGAACGGAGCGGCGGAAAATAAGTAGTCAGGGAGCAAGCTGCGTAGGGTGCCCTCTGAAGGTGTTCCCGATGAGAGGAGGGTATATAACGTGCTGGTTATCTGGTATACGGAGAGGGTATTTGGGCCTGGGTAAGGTTTTCTATCAGAGCTTTGGATAGGGGCTTGGGGGAGAAAGAGTGTGCAAAGAATAGAGAATGTAGACTTCAGCTGATGGTTTTGTGATAACATATCCTCTAGATAGCTGGTTAAAATGGGCTAAGAGGAATGGAAGGCTGGGCGGGATGACTGGAAAAGTCTAGCAAAAGAGCATTGAGCTATTGGCTTTTGTGGCCGTCGAAAGAGATAAGTACCGAAATACGATTTGTTGAGTTTGGCTCAGAAATGTGCCTCCAGACAGTTGGAGAGATGTAGTCGCATATGCGTGGGAACGGCTGGGAATTATACACGTTAATTCAGTGCTGTTCAAGCGGGTTGGCCTAATACATTAAGGTCTTAACTTACTTCAAACTTTGCAGAGGCCCACACACCACAGGTTTCGGAGAATGCTGGGCTAATAACGGTTCTCCAGGTTTTCCAAGGTTGGGCTGAGCGACAATGGTTCACGCTAAAACTAGCACGGGCACGGACCATCCCAGCCTCACGAAACGTTAACACCAGCCATCAGCAATCTTCCCGCCATCGCAATATCACCACCCGCATCGCCACAATGCACCGTATAAACGTCCTACCCCTGCAGTGGGGAATGCCCGATTTTGTCCCTTCTCGGCCAACGTTCAAAACGCTTTTACACTCCTTACTTGGAGCTCGCAACCCTCTTTGACACGAACTTGGAATCCATCATGCAGCCGACACTGCTATGCCTCACTTTGATACTCTCGAACCTGATCTCCGGATTACCCTTGGACAGCGCTCCAAGGGATTCCGGTCTGGAACCGCGTTCTAAAACGTATGCGATTGTAAATGTGGACGGTGGCTCGTCAACGGCAGGACCGGCAGGCACTACGACCGTCGTCGACGATCGGACGAAAACCATTCGGGTCACGGATGCTGCTTCTACCATCACGCATGTCTCGACGACCACTGATACCGTGACCACCACCATCGCGCCGGCCGCGAACCCTACAGGTTCTGCAAGCGCTAGCAGCTCTTCAACTCTACTATTACCGTCGTCGCCGTCACCCTCGACGCGTACGAGTAGTTCCGGGAATACCCCAGCACCAACAGCAACATCGATCCCGGCTTCGACGTCGGAAGCAATTGTCACTTCAACACCGGAACCGATCCCGACGCCCACCAATGGGTCTTTAAGTTCTACGGCGCAGTCAGAGTCGCAGCCGGAGACCAGCTTGATCACTGTGACCATCACAGAAGGACCTGCGCCGACCGAGTACTATGACAACGGGTTCTGGCACACGAGGTATCCGATCCGGACTTGGTAGGGTAGGCTGGCTTCACGCCGCCGCGAACGAAGAGCGTGGCTTGATATTCTTGAATATACTTGAGGGATGCATTGATGATGTACGCGCTGTAAGAGGTCGGCGGCGGTTTTGGAAATGAGCATGGTATAATATACGGCTGGGTGCATCGAGGCGGCGTTTATCATGATTTTGCAGTGCGCAAGGACATGGGCGGTGTCATTGCTTTGACATAATACTAATGAATTCAACCAATCGTCAATTTTAAATCTCTGGGCCCGTGCCAGGTGTCGTGGAAGTTTTCCGTAGTTTACTTTGCTTCAGACCATCCCCGTCCCTTCAGTGGGGGGTTGAGGGAAGCTGCTTGCTATCTACTCTCTGAGTTACCAAGGCATAACACGTAAAGGGATGGACTGATGGGTGTAGTTTCCACTAAATATTGTGTAGCATCCATGTTGCTGTGTAGTGTTCCCATCGAAATAGTGTCGCTAGCGATGACGACGCTGGCGCTCGGAGCTGATCCCTGTTCCCCGCCAAGCATATCATACGGGCAGCAGCAGCAGCCTCGACGCCCCATCGCTCGCTCACCACCGCACCGAACCCGCAGTCCCAAGATCAGACGCACAATGGCATCGCCGCCGCCGCCGGTCGAGGACCAGGCGCGTCTGCTCGAGGACGCGCTCGCCGTGGTGCGCCAGCAGACGATCCTCATGCGCCGCTGCCTCGAGACGCCCGGCAAGCTGATGGATGCGCTCAAGTGCAGGTACGCGGTCCCCGCTGCACGGGCGGCGCGGTGTGCTGACGATGCAGTTCCACCCTCGTCTCGGAGCTGCGCACATCCAGTCTCGGCCCCAAGCAGTACTACGAGCTCTACATGTCCGTCTTCGACGCGCTGCGCCATCTCGCCGTCTACCTGCGCGAGAACCACCCCGTGAACCACCTCGCCGACCTGTACGAGCTCGTCCAGTATGCCGGCAACATCATCCCGCGTCTGTACCTCATGGTCACCGTGGGCACCGTCTACATGGCCATCGAGGACGCGCCCGTCAAGGAGATCATGAAGGACATGATGGAGATGAGTCGCGGCGTGCAGCATCCCATCCGCGGCCTGTTCCTGCGCTACTACCTCGCCGGCCAGGCACGCGACCACCTGCCCGAGGGCGACGGCGACGGGCCCGAGGGCAACCTGCAGGACTCGATCAGCTTCATCCTGACAAACTTCGTGGAAATGAACAAGCTATGGGTACGGCTGCAGCACCAGGGCCACTCGCGGGAGCGCGAACAGCGGACCAAGGAGCGCCAGGAGCTGCAGCTTCTGGTGGGCAGCAATTTGGTCCGCCTGAGCCAGCTGGTCGATCTGGAAAACTACAAGAAGATCCTGAACCCCTTGCTGGAACAGATTGTGCAGTGTCGGGATGTTCTGGCGCAGGAATATCTCCTGGAGGGTAAGTTCTGGTCCATGGGGGCGAAAGGAAGGACTGCTGCTAATTGTACGGCTAGTCGTCACCCAAGTCTTCCCAGACGAGTTCCACCTCCACACGCTCGACCAGTTCCTCTCCGCAGTTGCCCGCCTAAACCCGCACGTAAATGTCAAAAGCATTGTCGTTGGCCTGATGGACCGTTTATCCGCGTACGCACAGCGCGAATCCGAGTCGGAGAGCCCAGAGCAGCGCAAGAAGACGGAAGAGGAGGCGATAGCAAATCTCATGGAACAATTGAGGATACAAAAGGAGCAGAAGCCGACCGAATCGCAACAGAATGGAGACAGAGTCGGGTCAGAAGCGGCTGCCGAATCAGCATCCATAACCTCCGGAACGACTGCAGCAGAGCCTTCAGCACCCGAATCATCCGAAAACAACGACACCACCAAGACAGACGGCGAGGTTGAGAAGTCAAGAGGCATACCCAAGAATGTAAAGCTCTTCGAGATCTTCCACGAACAGGTGGCTACACTGGTGAAGATGCAACGATTATCCATACAAGATACTGTTGGCCTGCTTGTTTCGTTAGCAAATTTGGCATTGAACATATATCCCGAGCGCCTCGACTACGTGGACCAAGTCCTTGCCTTCGCCAACCAGAAGGTTTCCGAGTTTGCAAACAGCGCCGACCTGCACTCGCAAGCGTGTCAGAGCCAAATACTGAGTCTCCTGCTGGCGCCCATCAAGGCATATGTATCCATGTTCACTGCTCTCGCCCTGCCCAACTTCATCCCTCTACTACACAACCAGCCATACCCGACACGAAGAGCAGTAGCCGGCGAAGTGGCGAGAAGTCTGCTACGCAACCAGACACACATTAGCTCTGTCGAAAACCTGGAAAGCGTCCTGGAGATCCTCAAAGTCCTTATCAAGGAAGGAATGCAGCAGGCCACCGGCTATCCCATCGGTCCTATCCAACGGAGAGCGCAAGAAACAGACGAAACAATCGAGGAGCAAGGCTGGTTAGCGCGGATAGTACACTATATCCGCGGACCGGACAATGACACGCAATTCAAGCTCCTTCAAACCGCGCGAAAGGCCTTCGCTGAGGGCAACGAACGCGTCAAGTTCACTACGCCCGCCATCACCACCGCCTCCATCAAGCTTGCGCGCAAATACAAGAAACGCGAGCATTTTGACGACAACTGGCAATCGCAGTCCTCTGCCCTCTACAAATTCATGCACAGCACGCTCTCCACACTCTACACCCGGGTGCCCGGCTCGGCAGACCTGTCCCTCCGGTTATTCGTCGCGTGCGGCCAGGTCGCGGACCAGAACGGCTTCGAGGAGGTTGCGTACGAGTTCTTCGCGCAGGCCTTCACCATCTACGAGGAGGCCATTAGTGACTCGCGCGCGCAGTTCCAGGCCGTGTGCGTCATTGCCAGCGCGCTGCACACGACGCGCAACTTTGGAAAGGAGAACTACGACACGCTCATCACGAAGTGCGCGCTGCACGGGAGCAAGCTGCTCAAGAAGCCGGATCAGTGCCGCGCGGTGTACCTGGCGAGCCATCTGTGGTGGGCGACGGAGATACGCGCGCTGGGCGAGGAGGATCCTAAGGACGTACGTTACGCTGCCTCCCCCACCCCTACCTGACGATGAGTGAGGACGAATGAAAGCTAACTAAGTGGTACACTACAGCTCTACCGCGACGGCAAGCGCGTCCTTGAGTGCCTGCAGCGCGCGCTTCGCGTCGCAGACGCGTGCATGGATGCCGCCGTCTCCGTCGAGCTCTTCGTCGAGATACTGAACCGCTACGTGTACTACTTTGATCAGGAGAACGAGGCGGTGAGTCACGCCCCATCCTCCCCTGTGCAGGGGTGCGTGTGGGCACCCGCTAATCTGAGGGAAAGGTTACGACGAAGTATCTAAACGGCTTGATCGAGCTCATCCACTCGAATCTGCAGAGCAACGAGAACGCGGCGGCGCTCGAGAACCCGAGGAGGCATTTTCAGAGGACGCTCGAGTATATCAAGGGGAGGGAGTATGAGGGGGTGGTTACGGCGCCGAAATGATGTGCCTGTGGTGGATGTTGGGGTCGACCGGAGGACGTTGGAAGGAGTGGTTGGTGTTGGAGCCGCGCGGGGGTTTACCTGTACGAGTAGAGAAGAGAGGGTACTAGGCGTGCGCATTGGGGGTGTTGCAGGGACGTAGTTTATCATAGATGGAATGATGACAATGTAAAAGCAGATTCAACGCGATGACTGCACGAAATGTGAAGGCCGCATCGTGATGGGTTGGTGATGGAGGGCATTATTATCCCGGTGGCTCGTGCGCGGTGTGGACGGCTATCTGAGGCTGCGTTTCTGCGAGATATCTTGCTTTCTTTCTTCACACTAGCTGGCGAGCTTTGCTCGACTAAAAGCTTCAGGTATCATGTTCTATGGAGTGCGTTCGTGGAGTGGAGCGGACTAAAAAGAGAGATCCGCTGGCACGTATGTGCGGTGCGCCCTGGGGCCTGGCATAAAAGACACGCTCTGCGTGGATAAAAAGGAGAGATATACAAAATCATGGAGCGGAGGGGAGAGGAGAGCGGACCAGAAATTGATGATATCGACCAACGATGGTGGTGCCGCGTCATGGAGCTGGGACAGTGACACACTCTACGACCAAAAAAGTAGAAACATACCAAGCCATGGAGCGGAGTGCGTTGTGAGCATAAACAAGAAACAAGAAGTGTTAGACGATATGTCAGTGCGTCTTTGGGCCTGGAACAGACACAGTGTGCGCGACTAAAATTCGAAGATGCCTAAATACATGTAGTGCTTTGGTGGGATCCGGAGCGGGAGACTAAACTGGACTTGTTTGGTGATGGATGTGGGCGGTCAGCTTGAGGCGTGACGATGGTGCTGTCCATCATTGATAGGATTCGCTAGGAACCGCTCGTATAACACGTATGGCAACCGACGAAGTAGCGTTATAATGTCATAGCATGCATTGCAAAACGCGAATGCTTCTATAGCGTATATGCATACTCTTGAACACCGGGTACACCCTCGCCGTAGCTGCCAATTTGCATATGCCAAAACATGTTCCAGCGCTCCCGATTCTTCTTCAAAAGCTCATCAAAATATCGCAGCGCCGTGGACGCCCATGAAACCATGCTCGTGCAATAGATAGGAAAATGCCATTACTCCGCTTCGCTTCAACGCCGAAAACCCAATCCCTCCTTTTGCATATAAATTCCACACCGTGGAAACGCTACTACCCGAATTACTAACGAAATCTTCTGAATTGAGGGTTAGGGCGACGACCTCCGCGTATCGAGATGCCCTTCTACGCCTCCTCGTCCTGCACAAAAATGCGTACCACCTGCGAGGGACGGCGGTGGGATAGGGCCGGATTGACTCTAACATTGCACTTCTTCGCCGCGCGGCTCATGCACGGGATCTGGAGCACGCCAACGATAGCCACCAGCGCCGAAGCCCACCACGCCAGAGGGGTAAACCGGATGTCAATCGAGACGCCGTAGAGCAGCCCGGCAATCGGGCTCGCCATGGTGCGACACGCGGCACCGGTGCTCGCTGCCAGTCCGTTGATCTTGCCAAGGTGGTTTGGCGCGGGCGCGGCTTCCTTGACCATGATGAGAAGCAGTGGATAGGCGACGATCGAGGTGAGGCTTCGGATCGTGAGGCAGGTGTAGATGCCGGGGTAGATGAGGCTTGCCGGAAGCAGCGGGAGGAAGGGAACGACAAAGTAGGCGATCGGGTGGCCGACGGTGACGAGGACGAGGAGGCGCCAGACGCCGAAGAAAGAGGCGAGCATGGGGAAGACAGCGGCTTGGATAAAGAGCTGGATGATCCCGTTGATGGACATGATTATGCCGACTTCTTGGAGTGGAATGCCGAGTCCTCCTCCGAGAGCGTTCGGGGAGAGCGCCATGGCAGATACGTCGTCGGCACGCTTGTCTTGAAGGAAAATGGGTAATAGGTGATCGTAAGTCATCGAATGATATGTGAAGATGCCCAAGGCGATGACAAAGGTCAATACTGGTTTCGTAATGACCTTCTCGTGCGACGCTGTGTCCTCAATCCAGTCACCGTTAGACTTAACACGCCACGTCTCATCGTGATGAGCGTCCACGTCACCAAAGGTACCGTAGCTCTCAGCCGTGAGGTTCGCAGGTGCATTCGACATGGCACCTTGGGCCGGCAAGAGCGGAGTCTCTGCAGTGGTCGCGTCCAGTTCTTCTTGAGTACTCCATGGCTGCATATCTGGGTGAGTTTCGTCGAGCAGAAGATAGCCTGCAACAATAGCAATAGCAAGCAGACCGGTGCAGATTAGGTTCGGAAGCAAGTACGGAAACTGCCCGAAAAGACCAGTCTGCGAAAAGAAAGAGGGGAAATTGTCTGCTGGTTCGGCAAAGTATCCACCGATCGAAGCTGCGAAGTTAGCACATGACGAGGTGAGCGGATAGCAACTGTTACTTACGTCCAATAATTGTGCCAATGCTCCATACGAATGGCATAACAGCATATGCTTTCGCTGCTTCGCATTAACGCACGTTGCACACGTTAAAGCGTAAATTACCCACGTTCGTGCTCTGGATTCTTGACCAATTCGCCGACCATGGTCTGTATCACTCCAATGTTTCCGTTTAGTATACCGCCGAGGATCCTGCCTGCAAGCGCAACCCAGAAGCTCGAGGAGAAACCAACAACAAGAAGGGAGGAGATGGTACCGCAACAGCCCATAAGGAGTACCTGGAGATTGCATTAGAAGGTACCTTGCCGGACGGTAATGATCAACGTACTGGTTTGCGACCTATCCTATCAGAGAGGTCTCCCCAATACATGCCGGTGCATGCCTCAGCCAGGGAGAAGGCAGAGATGAGAATGCCCGCAAAAAAGGGCGCTTGCGACTCAGACGCTCCATAGTGGGCGACGAGCTTGATGGCATAGGGAAAGATGGAGGTAAGCGCGATTGGCTCCGCAACTCGTACGAGTGCTGTTGTATGTTAGCATCAATGCAGGTAGCCCAGGGCATGTGTATCGACCTAAGAGAAAGAGCTGAGCGACTGGAAATTCATCCGGATTTCGCGGGCTTGTTCTTGCTTTGGTGAGTCCAAACATATCCTACAGCCTGACTTGGATCTTACGATTACGCCAAGACGCAAGCAGTGGCGATCGTGGGAAGCTGCTGTGTGAGTATCTTCGTGCTTGCGTGTGGCGTCAAAGAGACCCTTGGGGACCGAAAGCGGTCCGACTAACGGTGTCTGAAGTGAAAAGAAGGCTCGAAAAAGAAGTGTTGAGGAATGGAGCGAGGAGATTGAAAGAAAGGCGGTGGCAGGAGCCAGTTTATGGAGAAGCCATCCAATGGCAGTTTCTAGAGAAACTTGGCTCGGGCGAGACCGTGCGTATCAATCGGGCCATCGGCGAATTCCTGATAGCACTAGCACTCTGTTTGCGGCCAACACACCAACATCAATGGCATGCATTGCACAAGGCTTCGCAACGGCACGCATCAGCAGTCGGGTCGACGTTGGAATAGGACTCAATCACATATTGCCGCTGAATGGAGACGGACTCTGCGGCTTGTCGGGACCCCTGCAGAATCTCCAAAGGAAGGCAGCCAAGCGAGGAACTAGCCGTTAGCTCGTGCTAGCGTATGTGGGGAAGGCACGCTCGGACCGCCCCTCACCGTCGCCTGGCGACTTTGTAACGTTGACGGTACCGACGCCATTCCATCTCACAAGCGAGTTACTGAAGCCAAGTGATGCTTCAACAATAGGCTCTCGGTGAGATGGATATGTCGTCTACATTATCCGATATCGATGCGACCGGGTACTCGTACAAGCGCTTTCCTTAACTGATCCGTATCCGCAGCGGGATGCCAAGCGTTCAATACGTTCGCAACGCAGTGCTCTCTTGATCGCTCTAGAAGAAAGAAATGCATTAGAACAAGTCACGATACGCTTCAAAGGAAACCGTTAAGAGAAGTTTATACCCTGTCTACATATAACTTCTCTCTTTAATACGGAGCTATTATATTACTTTATTAATATTATATATAACTAATATACCTTACAGACGTATAGATTATATAGGTAAGTAAATTATTTTACTAAAACTCTATTAAGATCTAGACTATTAAGTATAATATAAAAAATAGTTTATACTTATAAAATAATATAAAAAAGCTAATAAAATAATAGTTTATATTATAATTAGTATTTAGATACTAGTTTAAACGGTATACGGGACTTTTAGAAACTAATAAAATAGGCTTAAAAGAAAAATTACGTAACTAATAAATATAATAAAAATCTAATAAAGATATATATATACTCTTTCTTTTTTAAAATTTCTTTTAGTTATCTATACAGCCACCACAGCCGCACTATTTGTTTAATTAATATACAAATATATATAATAAGTATAATAAAGGTCTATTAGGTCTATTATTACGTTTATATAAAAATAAAAGAACTAAGTTATTAAAATTTATATTTAATCTATTTTTAATTAATTAGTTAGATTACTTAGACTTTTATTAATTTAATATTTTATAATATTAATACTAAGCCTATTACTTAGTTTATACAGTAATAACTCCTTTTTTAAATATTATTACTACTTTTATTTAAGAACTAATCCGAAGCCTAAAAAAACTTTAATACTTTAAATATTTTTATATATATATATTTGTATATTAATTGAATAAAAGGGTGTGGCTACAGTGGCTGTGTAGGCGACTAAAAGGGGTTTTAAAAAAGGAGGAGTATATGCATGCCTTTATACTTAATATATTAAAAATATTTTTAATATAAATAGTTTCAAGGACTATACTATTATATAAAACTTATATAATAAAACTACGCTACCGGATTTATATAACAGGGATAAAAAAAACTAGACTTTTAGCTACTAGAGTTAAACTTATACTTTTACTTTATAACCCTAAAAAAAAATAAAAAAAATTAAGATTTTATTTACTACTACGTATTTACAGGAAAAAGCTATAAAATAAAGTTAACTCTATATAAATATTTATTTGTAAAGAAGAATTCTAAAAAAAATATAATTAATAAAATAATTAAGAATTACTTTATCTTAAGAAAGAACTTTAAGTAATGTTTTAAAATTACTAACTAGGTACTACTAGCCGAACGGGCTATCTAAGGGCTTAAATAAATTTATTTAGTTTTAAAATATATAATAAGATTTAAGTATTTTACTATACAGTTAAAATAGAAGAATATAGCTTTAATAATATTATATAAGTAAGGATTTAAGAAGAGCGTAAAAGAAAAACTTTTAAAAAGTAAAGTCTCTATTACTAATCTTTAGAAATTATATAATAAATTTATTTAAATTAATATAGAATAGTATAAACTAAACTAAGTAATTTAGTATAAAAAAAAAACTAGCTAAGTTTTAATAAGTTAAGTAGATAAACTAGGTACTATAAAAACTATATTAATTAGTAAAATAAAAATCTTTGTAAGTACTAATTTATAGAACTAAATACTTTTACTAAAGAAATAGAAAAAAATAGACTTTTATAAGCTAAACGCTAATAATAACTTTAAAAAAAGAGAACGTATTTACTTTATATATATTAAACTAGACTATATTACTAAAAATTATAAATTAAAGAATAAAATTAAAAAATAGTTACATATATTAAGTACTAAAAAAGATAATACTAAAGATAATAAGTAGATTATTACTAATAGTATTTATAAAATTAATCTTAGAGAGGAATAAAATAATTTACTTAATTTTAGACTCTATAAAAATCTTAATAATAAAAATAATAGTTAAGAAAACGTTTTATTACTTAGGGCGTTAACGCTATATTTAAATAAAACGGGGAAGATAAGAGAAAAAAAAATAAAAAGTTAACGTATAGGACTACTAAGAATAAAACTAGTTTAATAGAGATATAACTATAGTAATAATACTATATTTTACTTATACTATAGCTACTTCGCGAAAAATTAAAATAATTTTAAAAAAAAACTAAAAATAGGTAGATACTATTTACTAAAATAGACTTAGTTACTAAAAGTATTTAAGTAAAGACCTTAGCTATAAACTAAAGTATAGTTTAAACTATTAAAATTTAATATATTATATAAAGTAGATATATATTCTATATACTATACTACTAAAGAAAAAAAAATATTTTCTAATATTTAGGCTAAGATATAGATAGATAAAGTTTAACTATTTAATTAATAATTATAACTACTGTAATATATATAAAATAAATAAGAATAAAAGTATTTTTTTAACTATATAAAGGTAAATTATATAATAATAAACGTAATTATTAGTAGAAATTATATATATATATATATTTATATTTATATACTAATCGAATAAATAGTGTGGCTGTGGTGGCTGTGTAGGCGACTAAAAGAGGTTTTAAAAAAGAAGAAGTATATGTATGCCTTTATACTTAATATGTCGAAAAATGTAGAAATTATAATTAAAAATATTAGTAAACGTATTTCTATCCTAAATATAATAGACATGGGCTAAGTAAGAAAATATTTAGATTTAGTAAAGTAGAGAAATAACTAAAAAGAAAAAGTACTACTTTTAAAAAAAATTAAATTTAATAGTAAACTAAAATGGTTTGTAAAAACATTAAGTATAATAAATAATATTTTATTAATTAAGCTACTAGTAAAGCTTAAAAAAATAAAAAAAAATTATATTAAATTTAAGAGTATAAGCGAACTACGTATTATAATAAGTAATTAAAGAAATAGATATTTAATATAAATTTAAAAATAACTTTTATATACTCTATATTATAAATAAAAACCTAATACTAGATATACTATAAATAAACTATAAAATTATAATCTATTTTAAGATTTATTAATATTAAAAAAAATTACTCTTAATATATAAGTAGATAGTAACTATAATATTTTATTAAAAATTTTATAGTTATAAAAGTATAATTCTTATATTAATTAAAAAAAAGAAACTTTTATTAAAGCGCTATAAATATATATTATAAGTAAAGCCTACGTATTTTACGCTAAAAATAGTATATAAAAAAATAATAAAAACTATTACCTTAAAATATAAATTTAAAAAAAAAATTTATTTTAGTAAATACTAAAATAGGCTATTAGATTATAGAGTATAAGGAAGTAAGGAAAAGTATAACTTATAAAATTTTTAAAAAATATAAAAAATAGAGTTACTTATTTTAGAAAGAAGTAAAATAGTAAGTACTACCTAAAAAGAGACTAATTAATTATAAAATTATTTTAGAGAAAAGGAGAATACTACTTTTTAGGCTACTATACTTTTAATAAAAAAAAATTTTAATAAAAAATTTTTTTTTTAAGTAATACCTTAAAAAAATTATATATAATTATTAATATTACTAGTAGCGTTACTACTAATTTTTATATTAAAAAAATAGTATACTAAAATCTTGTATTAACTATAAAAAGCTAAATAATATAATAATTAAAAATTATTACCTACTACCTAATATAGAAAAACTAAAAAACTAATTAGTAAAATTAAAAATACTTACTATGATTAATTTAAGGGCTAGATATTACTTAATATGTATAAAGAAAGGGGATAAAAACAATAGTATTTTAAATAAAATATAAACTATTTAAGTACCTAGTTATACTATATAGATTTATAAATATACTAACTACTTTTTAAGTCTTTGTAAATAACGTACTTTAAAATTATTTAAATATCTTTATTATAGTATATCTAAATAATATTTTTATTTTTTTAGAGAATAGAGAGAAATATATTAAATATATTAAAATTATTTTATAGGTGTTAGATAAGACAGACCTTACTCTAAAATTAAAGAAGTATAAATTTTATAAAATAAAATAAGAATATTTAGGATATATTATTTTTATAAAAGAAATAAAAATAAGGTTAATAAAGATAAAAATTATATAAAGCTAGCTAAAACTAATAAATATAAAATAAATATAAGAACTTTTAAGATTTTATAAATTAAATAAATAGTTTATTAAAAAAATATATAAGATTAATATACTCCTTAACACAGTTAACTAAGAAAACTATTACTTTTTAGTAAAAAAAGAAGTAGTAAAAAGTATTTAATATACTAATAAAAGTATATTTTACGTTAGTAATACTTATTACGTTTATTAGTAACTAATTTTTATAATTAAAAATAGACGTATTAGAATAAGTAATAAAAGTATACGCTAAGTAAAAATAAAATAGAGAATAGTATTTAATAGTCTATATATTTATATATTAATTAAATAAAAAGTGTGGCTATAGTGGCTCGGGGCGACTAAAAGGGATTTTAAAAAAGGAGGAGTATATATATACCCCTATACTTAATATGTCGAAAAAGTTCTAATAGGCTATTACTTTTATAAGTTTAAGAATACGGAGAGTTAATATAATATTTATAATAAAGAATTTTATGTAATAGTAAAAGTACTTAAATACTAAAAAATTTACACTTATAGTTACTTAATAATAGAGATTTTTACTAATTATAGAAATTTACTTTAGTTTATAATTATTAAGAAACTAATACTATAATAAATAAAATAGTTAGAGACGCTAAAATAATATAAATTCTATATTATATATACCCTAAAAAATAATAATAGATAAGTAGATACGCTAAGTAAAGAAAATAACTTAGTTAAAGAAAAAGTAATTAATACTATAGCTTACGCTGGTATATGGATTGGGGTTGGGTTAGGGTTGGGTTATATCTGCACAGGCCAGAACACCAAAACTTTTTTAAAAAGTCTTTAATAACTCTTTAACTATTATAGGTATACTTATATAATTGTAATATAAGGTGTAAATAGCGCTATATTATAAATATACTAAATAAAAATAATACTTTTATTTATTAAATTTTATACAATTTAAGATTTAAGAGAAAGATCTATTAAAATTTTAAATTGTATAGAATCTAATAAATAAAATTATTATTTTTATTTAATATATATATAATATAGGCCTATTTGCACTTTATATTAAAATTATATAAGTATACCTATAATAGTTAAAGAGTTATTAAAGACTTTTTAAAAAAGTTTTAGTATTTTTTGCTTAAGTAAGACCTACGCTTTACCTAATTAGGTAACCTAATCCTAACCCAACCCCGACCCATTCACCAGCGTACTATAGCTATATTAAAGAAAAACTATAATAGGTTACTAAAACTATAATAGGTTATTAAAACTATAATAGGTTACTAAAACTATAATAGGTTACTAAAACTATAATAGGTTACTAAAACTATAATAGGTTACTAAAACTATTAATAGAACTAAATAAACTTATAATAATTATAAAGGAGATACTAAAAGAGTACTAGATAATAATTATATAATAATAAAGGTATATATATACTCCTCCTTTTTTAAAACTCCTTTTAGTCGCCCCTAGCCACTACAGCTACACTATTTGTTCGATTAATATATAAATATAATTATAAATATATAAATATAATTATATAATAATACTATAATAAACTACTATATAAATATTTAAATATTACTTAAATAATAAAGTTAATTTAAAGAAACTACTATTTTTTTAAAATAAGGGAAAAGGTAAAAGAATATATTTAAAAGTATATAAACTACTAAAAGAATAAATATATAATATACTTTAAGTATAATATATATTTATACTAATTAACGTACTTCGTGAGCTTTATAAAGCTGCGGTATAACGTAATAATAAAAACTTAATAAATACTAAATAGCTTAATATATAATAAGGCTATATATAAGTAGTGTAAATTTTAAACCTTTAAAAGTTATACTCCTTCCTTTTAGTAAGGGTAAAGTATTCTATTAAATATAGTAACGCTCCGCTTATATTTTAATTATATATTTATAAATTAGCGACTACTTGTAATTATCTTTAAGGTTATTAGTAATTACTACTTATAATTATATATAACGTAGTTAGTTTAGGGGGTTATTAGGCGTATAAACTTTAGAACTAAAAGGAGTTATTAAGCTATTACCTAAAACCTATATAACTAAATATTTAGTTTTTAAGCTAGTAAGTCTAGTTATCTGTCTTATACTCTATACTATATTATTAACTTCTACTTTTTAAAGTTATATTTTACTATATTATAATCTATATAGGTTTTTTTAATTTTTAAAACGTTTATTATCGTACTAATCCTAGATAGGTAACTTACTGTCTATTATACTAACCGCTCCTAGTAGTAGTAATACTCTAAGCTAGTATAAAATTTAAGGTTAACTAAAACCGTTTACCTATATATAATTTATTAATAAGTCTTACACTAACTTACGCGTACGCGACCTTTTAGTAAAAAATAGCCTTTTTAAATATATTATTCTTAGTTACTTTAAAGCTCTTTTTAGTATATTATCTTATATAAATAAATTTTAAACTAATAAAATAAAGGCTTTGTAAAAGTAGGTAGTTAATAAAAAAAAACTAAAAGATCTAATATTATTAATAGAGCTAGAGGTAATAAAATAACTTTAAACTTAAGCTAATAAAATAAAGCAGATCTATTAGTACGCTTATAAAATTTAAAATAAAAAAAAAATAACTAAGCGTTATAAACTCTAAAAAGTCTTTTATTTTTATTTAGTAGGTATTACTAACTAGATAGTAAATACTATAGGCGGCGTAGGTACTAATAATAGTAAGTATAATTTCTTTTATTTTATAAGGCTACTAAATAAGCCGGGCGTATACGTAACTTACTTTAGTAGGCCTTTATAGTATTATTATTTTAGTAAAAAGTTTAATAGGTAATATAAAAACTTACGCGGAATTAGATAGAAAAAAGTTATTTTAAATTATATAATAAGTCTATAATAACGTTATTAGTTTACAATATTAGTAGGCAGGGTAAAACGTAATAAAAATAAAATATAAAAAAATAAATAAGCCTTTTATACTTCTACTCGGGAGTGGTATATTTGTATATTAATTAAATAAAAGGGTGTGGCTATAGTAGCTATATAGGCGACTAAAAGGAGTTTTAAAAAAGGAAGAGTATATATATATCTTTATACTTAATGTATCGAAAAAGTTTAAGTATAAAAAACTATAGTTTATAATACTACTAACTATACTATAGAAAGATATTATAATAAATTTTATTATAGAACTACTAATTTTAAGGAATCCTATTACGGATATAAAATATAATATAATATTTAATATAATAAATAAATTTTTTAAGTACGTAAAAATAATATTATACTAAAAAGACTATATAGTAGTATAATTAGAATTTTTAATTTTAGATAAACTAGTACGACACTACGGTATACTAAAAATTATTATTACTAATAAAAATACGTTATTTACTTTTAACTACTAGATAATATTAATAGTATTAATTAGAATAAATATAAAATTATTAATTATATACTACCTACTGACGGATAAATAAATAGAATAAATAAATTAGACTATAGAGATCTACCTAAGAATATACTATAATAAAAAAAATAATTAGGTTATATTACTTCTAATAGTATAAATTATATATAATAATAAATAAACTTTAGTAACTAGACTAATACTATTCTATATTAACTATAAAAATACCTATACCTATTTAATTAAATAATTCCTATAAATATAAAAACAGAGAAGGCTATTATTATAATATAAAATATAAGGTAAATATACTAATACGTATAAAAAAGTTTAGTAAAAGTATAAAAATAGGCTATCTTATATATAAATAGAAGAAGAAAAAAGGTACTTTAGCTAAAAAAAATAAATAAAGTATATCTTTTAACTAAAAACCTAAAAAAAAAAAGTATAAAAAACTAGAGTACGTAAAGGATAGACTATTTTTTATTTTAAAATAAAAAGAACTAGTTAATTATAGACTAAAACTATTTAGAAATATAATAATATACTTTATATTTTATATATTATTACTAGAACTAGCTAATCTAAAAATACTAATATAGATAACCTTCTATTATATAACTAAAGAGAAAGACGAGTATAAGGTAAAAAAGATATATAACTATTAAAAAAGAAATTTAAAATGTTTTTTAGTAAAATAAAAAAACTATTTTAAATTAAAAAATATATAGGAACTAGAGCCTAATTAAAGTAATTATAAAAAGTTTATTTAATAGTATCTAAGAGAGAAATACGTACTATTAGAGGTTTATTAAACTAAAAGGTATAAAGTTATTAACTATATTTAAAATAAGCTATAATAAAAGCGATAATTAAATATTTACATTATAAGTAGAATAGCGAAAAGATTTTAAATTATTTAGCTTAATTTTCCTAGTAGTCTCTATTTTAGAAAAAAGATACTTAGTATTTTTATAAGTATATAACTTTACCTGTTTTAATATTCGTTTATTCTATATTAGACGAGCTAATACTTTAGTAAATAATTTTTTTATTATTATTTACTTTCTTTTAATAGTCTTTAGAAGTCTTTTCTAAAAAGATTTATAATAAGTTAATATAAGGTTTATATATAGTAACGCATTTTATATAATATATATAAGTATTTAGATTATCAGAGAATATAACGTAATAAAAAATAATAATAAAAAGTAGTAATTATAAAGATATAAAGTAATTTTACTATTATAATAAATTTTAAGACTAGTATAAAGGGCGTAAGCTTTAGATTTAAATATAATAAGAATAATAGGGTTATAAAATATAGGGTAGACTAGTTGTAATTAATTAAGACTTAGTAGAATACGTAATTTAAAAATAAATTAATTAAAAAAAGAAATAAAATAATAATTAGTAATTAGGTACTAGTTTAAACGGTATACAGGACTTCTAAAAACTAATAAAAAGAGCTTAAAAGAAAAGTTATATAACTAATAAATATAATAGAGATTTATTATATCTACTAATAGACTTTTAGTAAGTTTATTAATAGATATAATAGAGGTCTATTAGGTTTATTACTACGTCTATATAGAAACGTAAGAACTAAGTTTTTAAAACGTATATTTAACCTATTCTTAATTTATTATTTAGATTGCTTAGGCTTTTATTAATTTAATATTTTACGACGTTAATACTAACCCTATTACTTAGTTTATATAATAATAATCCCTCTTTTAAATATTATTACTACTTTTACATAAAAACTAATCTAAAGCCTAAAAGAATTTTAATAGTTTAAAAGTACTAAAAGCTTATTAAGTAAAATAAAGAAAAGTTATATGTAGTTAAAAATAAATAAGAATAGATTTTTTAAAATAATAAAAAAAAAAATTATAAATCTAAAAAATAGTTTTAAAAATAGTTAAAATTATTTATATATATAAAAGTAAAAGAATAAATAGTAAAATAAGAGTATGGTAAAGCACTATAAGATAAATATAAAATTAAAAGAACTAAGAGATCCTATAAAGAAGCTAATAATTTTTTTAAATAAATACTAAATTTTAATATATTTACCTAATTAAAAAATAAATATATACTTCTTTTTATTATATTTTAAAAATAGACTTAACTATAATAGATTAGATTTACTAAATTTTAATAGTATTTATTAATAAATAAATAATAAGAAAGAAATTATTTTTTTATAACTAATTATTTATTTTATTATATCTAAAATATTATATACTATTTTATTTATACTTATAAATATATTCAAATACTATTTTATTTATAGATTATTACTACGTTTATTATATTTACTAGTTATATTTACTATTTTATATATATTCTTTTTATATTATTACTAATACTATAGTTGCTAAATATTTTATAATTTATAATTATACTACTAGATTAGCCTCGTTTACGTACTACCCTATCTTATTTTTATATTTAATATAATTAGAATTATTTTAGTTATTTAGTAGATTTACAAAGTATTACTTCTATTAATAAATATAATTTAGATTAGTATTTATAATACGATTCTTAGAATTTTTAAAAATTTTAAAATCTCTAGAGTTTCTTACTATTATAACTATATAGGTTAATAATAATTACTATTACCGTACTAGTACTAGTATAGATATAATATATATTTATTTATTTTTAATATAAAATTATATGTATTTATATACTAATTAAATACCTGAATTTTTCGACACATTAAGTATAAAGGCATACACATACTCCTCCTTTTTTAAAACCCCTTTTAGTCGCCTACACAGCTACTACAGCCACACTATTTATTTAATTAGTATACAAATATATATATACTAATTAAATAAATAGTGTAGCTGTAGTGGCTCGGGGCGACTAAAAGGGATTTTAAAAAAGGAGGAGTATATATATACCTTTATACTTAAATTATAAAATTATAGTTTATAGTAATTAGAGCTAATAGTTATTTTATATTCTATTACTATTAAAGGTAAAGTTTTCTAGTAGTATATTAGAGCTTTATAAAAGTTATTAGTAAAAGAGAGTCTATTAGTAGTATAAAAATAAATTTAATTATATAAAAAGTACTATGGATAATATTTTTATAAAATTATTCGGCAATTATAATATAATATAATATATATAGTAAAAGGTATAATATAACTCTCTACTATAGTTTACCACTTATTATATTTTTATTATAAAGATATATATATACTCTTCCTTTTTCGAACCCCTTTTAGTTACTCTAAGCTACTACAGCCACACTTTTTGTTTAATTAATATATAAATATATATATATAGTATATATAAAAAAAGTAAGAGAAATAGTTTTTAGATAAATATAAATTTAATAATATTATTATTATATTATATAATAGGTTTTATAACGTAAAAAAAAAAATTTTTATAATTTTTTTTTTTTTACTATTCTTATTATATAGTAGAGTTATATAGTATATTATAAAAATTATAGAATTTTACTATTAGTAAAGTTTCGGGCCAGTAATTTAATAAGATATTATATTAAGCCTATAGTCTAGGGGTATAAACTATATCTAATAGTAGAAGGAAAACTTTATTTTTACTTATTATTAGTAAAGTATATTTTCCTTTTCTATAGTAACACTAGTCCCCCTAAACTATTATCTTAATCCTATCTCATTAAACTAATTAATTTTTACTAGTATAATTACCTCGTGCATGTATTATTACTACCTAGAGAAATATTTACTAAGCCAACTTCGGCGAAAGACCTTTTCCGTCCCGATAAAGCCCCCACATTCGACTCAACGCTCTGGTCAACGGTAATAGTAATCAACCACGTGATAGGTTAACGTCTAGTATGTTTGGTAGTAAACACTCCTACACATCACCCTTCTTTATCTTACATCATCCTCTCTATGTAAATGATATAAAAGCGCTTATCACACTGGGTATCTTATAACTTAGTAGCCGCAGGATCGAGGTCCTACATCTACTTATCCCTTAACCACGGCATTCCCCTTTACGCCCTTACCTACGCCGTTCCCCCATCCCATTCCCATGGATGGCTAAAGAACGCATATTCGGTCCGCACGAACACGCAACAGCGATAGATAGATAGGCTGGCCGTCTGTCCCTACCTATCCATCGGCCCCACGATGTCACGTTGCTATTCCCAGCCTTCGCTCCGTCGATGGCATAGGATAGCACCTTACGCTATACATCACGCGGGCGAGGCGAGGCGATGCAAACAACGGGAAAGCGCATGAACACAACACGCCAGCAAAGCCATCTCCGCCGCTCAATTCTACCCCTTACAACTATGCTGTGGTATCTCCCCTTCTCTCTCTTGCTCCTCTCGCACTGTACTACAATACAATACATGCGCAAAATGCAAAACGCCATCTAGATGCCCCATGCGCAAAGCCCCGTCCCGCAGGACACGCCATCCCATCCGATCCAGCCCAGCCCACAAAAGAAACAGACATGTCATTAACCTCGTATGGTGCTGTGCTGCGCACCCGCTCCGGCCTACCGCGCAAAGTAATCCGGCCGGTGTGTCTGCTCCGGACTATACGGCGTGTACGCGCTCGCGAGCGGCGTATGCGCGCCCATGGGCTGCGCGCCCGCCAGCAGTTGCGCGTCGTCCCTCGCCTGGCTCGAGTGGCTCACCGTGCGCCCCATGCCCGTGCCGAAGCCCCGACTATCCGGGCTGGGGCTGTACTCGCGCAGATTCGACGGTGTAGTGTGGTAGCCCGCGGGGTACGTGACGCCCTCGCCGTCGCGCTCGCTGCCCCGCGACATGGGGCGCCCGCGGTCGCCCATGACGCTCGCGGGCGTGCCAGGCCGGCTGATGCTCGGCGCGCCGTACTCGGACCCAGCCTCGTCCGCGAATTCCGGGCGGTCCTTGAAGTTCTCAAAGTCCATGTTGGATTCTGAGACGAACTCGAAGGGGCCGGTCCCGGCGGCGGGTTTGCCAGGGTTCTCCTTGGACATGCGCTTCATGCTGTACGTGTCGCTGTAGCCGGCGCCGCCGATGTCGCCGTCCAGTCTCCCGCGGTAGACTTCGGCGAGGAGGTGCTTGCTCTTTTCGTGCACCATCGGCACTGTCAATTTCTGGTATAACGCAGGATGCCCGAAACGGACGGCGACGCGGTCGCGGCGGCGTGACTCCTTATCGATTGGTGGCGGAGCCTCGACACCTTTAGGTGTCTTACCCTTGGTATAGTACTTGATAGCAGAGTCAAAGGTGGCCTTGCAGTAGAACTTGAATCCGATCAGGAGAAATGGGATAGGCGCCATGGCGCCCAGCATCATCTTGATGTCTGAGCCGCGCGCGCCGACCATGAGGGCAATGGTGCAGTTGGAGAGGAAGGTGCCGACGAGGAGGCGGTTGAAGACGGTGCGCCAGTAGAGGCCGCCGGAGTCGTTCTTCGTCGCAAATACGTACCTAAACACATGCTCATCAGCCCGAATCACAAGGCATGCAAGAGAGTGGGCTTACAGCAAAAGATACTTCTTCATCGAGGAGTCAATGGCAAAGTAGAAGGCGGTGACGACTAGGGTGATGGGCTGCAGGCTTCCGAAGCAGAGCGCAACCGTCGAGTAGAATAGGAAGTAGTTGTAGTAGCTGGCATAGTCGAACGGCGGTGGAGCAGTCCGCTGGATGAGCTCACGCGGCGTCGGATTGAGGAATTTGCGGGAGAAGGAGCCCCACCCTAGGTTGACGGCCTGTGACAAGTCGATAGCGGCACCCAGATTACGCTGAATAAGCCATGTGACCCAGAAGGGGGAGATCTTGCAAAGAGCGACCATGGTGTTCTGGAAAGGTTCCACCGTATGGATAATCTCATACCACTTGAGGTGTCCGTCCTTCGCAAGCTCGATCGTACGAGTGATCAGGCCGAAAACGGCCGCAAAGAGGGAGAAGACGAGCAGATTGTTGAAGATGAAGAAAGAGTAAAGCTTGGAAATGACGTGCCTTTCACGGGATGTCTTCGACATATCGCCAGCTTTGATGGAGAGACGACGGAAAATGATAGGGAGGAAATAGTAGAAAAGCGAAGTAAGAGCGGGGGCAGCGATACCTAGGGATCGAATTAGCGTGATTCAAGATAACAATCTCTGCTGCCATTGACACCTACCCTGCACAATCGACCAGGTTTTGGGGTTCTTTCTCATTTCTTCGCCAAACTTGGGCCACAGAGAAGCAATGTTGCTAAGCTGGGCAAGAAACACGGCAATCAGGGCGTTCGGAATAAAGTACAGCAGCGTCAACAGTGTGATCCAGAGACCATTGACAAACCGTTTCCATCGGCGGGTCTTCGCATCCACGGGCAAATTCTTCCAGATGATATCCTTGGGCTTAGGCGCGAGCTGCACGATTGCGCCCTTGATCTTCTTGCTTCGTGCAGCGTAAGCTACGGTATGTGCGGACTCGATAGTTTCATAGCTGGCGAACCCGTAAGGCATCGCGTCGCGCTTGTCCACCGTCTCCCGAGCCCGCTTGATTTCAGCCTCCAGACGCTGGATTCTCGCCGTCAGATAGTCGATTGCATCCACCTTCTCACTCTTGTTGGTATACTCGGGATCCTTCTTCGAGGGTCTGCAGAGCGGACGTGTTGCCGGCAGGCTGCTTGGATTCTTCAGGTATTTGGCCAGAACCTTCTCCAGATCAATGACGGCCTGTTCGTGCTGTTCGATGAGATCGGGAATGTCCTTGACGTTCCTGCCAACCGATGCGCGCGGAACATCGGGCGTCGCCCTTATGCTATCAGTAATCTCAATGATGCCCTGGTCGCTGCGCAGATCCCTGGAGATGTCGGTGATGAGCAAAGTCCGGGAATGGAGACTGTTCTGATAATCGGGGCTCTCCATAAATTTTCTCCGCAGTTGGTGGACGGCGCGGTAGGTCCACCACAGGAAGCCGCACACGATGATGTCGAAGGCGTAGGCGCACAGCACAAATGCCCAGTAGGGTTGGCCCCACAGATACATGGGCGTCATCAAGAAGATGATGTTGGATATGTTCTTGTTGTCGCCTCCAACATTAGCAGCCTTGGCGATGTTGATGGGTATGATGATGACGCAGCCGACAATGGCGAGGCAGAGGAACATGTTGCGGCACATGCGGGCAACGCGCAGGAAGATGGTGCCGTCCATGCCAATCATGTGCATATAGTCAGGCTCATTGGTCTTGAAGACCGGATTGAACCAGGCAAAGAGACTTTTGTCCATGGGCGGCGGTCTATGCGCTTCGTCGGCATGGCGGAGGCGAGGGGCATATACGACTTGGTTCCACGGTCGCAGAATGCAGAAGGCGAGGAAGATGGCAATGGTGATGGCCAACGAGGTAGCTATGGCGGCCACAATGGAGCCGGTGGCGACCTGTGCATGTCAGTACAATGCTCGGATGCCGTCCGCACTTTGCATACTTCTCCGCCAAAGGGATCCGACATGAGTTCGAGGAACTTGTTCTTGAGGTCGTCATCTCGCGGAAGCAGGGCGCCCCGCGAGGTCGAGGCCATTGTGAAGGTTGTGCGTACGATAATTGGGGAAAGAGCGAGTGTCTCGGTCGGGGAAAGTAGGACTGTTGGTGTATCGAGGGGACGGCACGAGGGAGGTTCGAATTCAGCGCATGCGCAGGCCCGTCCGCGTCTACTCAATAGGCAGCGGGGGTGCCGAAACAATTACAAGGGCTACGAGGTGCTAGACGAGAGGGGAAAATGGCAGACAAAGGGTCAAACAGGTGTTCAGCGAGCGTGCGATAAAGAGAGGACAAAGGTAAGGTGTCTTCGTTCACCCCGTTGCCGCGATGGATGACGGCGCATCCCTGCCGCAACCTTGTCTCGCGCAAAGGCACACGGAGCCGCCCATTCGCTGGCGGCGCGGCTACAAGACACCGTTGTGGTTTGGAGCGCGAAGGAAATATTTTTGGATCGCGGTCGCGGCCACGACCATCGCCACGCCAGATGCTACCCTGCGTACGATCGAGTTATGCGGCCCGAGATGCTATTGCTCTCGCTTTACATCTTCAAGTAGCGCGTGCATGTTCACTGATCGCGTGTCCACATTTGCACTGTGAGACAGCAGCGGACAAGCCCTGGTATCGTTCGGAACAACTCGTCAAGGAAATTATTCCCAGGCGCGCTGCTGAGCTGCTCCATTGGCCACGACTGCATGAAACGGCCCGCCTCGTGCCCTGTCGCGCTGACGAGTGCCCTTTCTTCCGCCCACACGTTGCAAGGACGCCTCGCCGGCACAGCGGGTACCGGATGCGCCTAGGGCTGACAGGAGATCGGGTCTGTGATGCCGACTCTCACCTCTCCACCGTCGCCAAAGAACACCGATTATACAGCGCTGCAACGGGAGCAACCTGCTCTCACGCGACCGCGAGTTACGTCGTGACACGGGCACCTGGTTCTGTGCCATTTATCGATTTTCACATAGTGGGGTGGCGCACGTCATGCCGTGTACGGCGTCGCCTCTATGCGGAAGGATCCATTTCTCGAAGGAGGGATAACGTCTAGGCATCGGAGTGCCGTGCATTCCCTAGTGACTACGCCCCGTCTGCGAGGGACTACTGTGCCATGTCTTGCCGTGGACCAGCTCAAGCACGCCACAGTGTTGCAGACCGCGTACGTTTGTATGCTCGTCTTGGCTATCGGCTAGAAGTTGGAGCAGTGATGTGATGGCCGGTGCAGCTTCAGCTTCCCCCCTATCGTCGGGAAAGACCTACACAGATCATGCCCAATCGTAGCCAGCCCCACGAGAGTATTTAAGCCGCTCTTCAACAATAAAGCTGCCTTCTTCATAATACTACCTATACCATTTACGTGCCTCAGAAACACAAGTTACTACTGCTGCTTGGCAGATATGCCGCAAAAGAAAATCTGGATCGACAATGTAAGCCTCCAAACACCCCCAGCGCGCAACCACTAACAACACCCGTAGATCGATGCGGACGCCCGAACACTGCTTCCCCTACACATAAAAACAGGACTACTCCCAAGCATGGAGTGCATCGGCCAGCAAAAATACGTCAAAGAATGGCACCAGACCATCGCAAACAGCGAGCGCCGTACGTTTAAAGTATTCGCCCGATTCTTGCTTCAGAGATGCTACTAGAGAAGTTCGGCGACAACCCTCGCGGTGTAAAGATCGCCGTTACAGACCCTCAGCGTCACCTCCACTGCTTTCCGTTCGAGCTGCACCGCGTATTCTTCGACGACGTACGCCTACGCAGTACTCTTGCTGCCAGAATAGATGCTGAGCGAGGCGCAGGTTCCCCAATCAGTTGATAGATACGCACTCAAGGAGGCAACCGGGTTTCTCAACAAAGTCGCGAACGAGCCGCACCTGGAGCCCAGTAACAATCCTCAGTGGAAGGGCTATCAGGTATCTTTTTTAATTTGCCCTTTTCAATGTCACCCCTTTGTATATTTATAAATATACACTTATATTCTAGTAAAAACTAGTTATAAAAAGTACGTAGCATTGTACGTTGGGTCATAATCCGGAGACGTACCTATGGTACCAGCGGCGTGAGATCGCGTCATCGTTGTCCACAACGACAACCTCTGACGCCGCAACTTTCGTACTCCAGCGCTCGTACATGGGCACTCATAAAATATACAAACGACAGTAAGCCTTCTGGAACACAGCACAAATCCTCCTTCTCCCCAATGAGTATCGAAGTGTGGTCGGAGCAGGCACCAAAGCTTCAAACCAACACTCCTACCAGAAACCTATTTTCCCTCCGACATTTGCTCTTACACTACGGCCCGTCTTTAGAATGCCCAAGTTATAATCAAGCCATCCATCCTACTACTAGTACCTAGTATTCGCCTTCCATCACGAGCTTATTCATATATAACCCAGAGCACACTCCGCTTACACGCCCTCTCCACGCTCCACCGCGCGCCACCAAAACTATATCCGCATAACCATCCTCAAAGATAGCCCTTGGCCTCTTCATACAAGGCTCACGGTATCCTTGCCACGAATAACATGCATACCCAACCCACACTTATTACCCACCATCGTCCAAATCATCAGAGTCCATCTCAGACGCCAGTACACCATCTCTCCATAGAACACGCCCTCTTCCTCCTCAAGCGCACGCCAGCAGCATGACCACTCAATGAGAAAAGGCACGTCTCTAGAAGCAGAGATTCAACGGACCGTGGAAGCGGCGCTGTGCTGCGAACCCACCAGGCCCATTCCTCGACCTAGCAAATCCCACATTCCTAGCCCGCACGGGGTGCGTTAGCGTTAGCGTCAAACCCTATAGCGAACAAGTGAGCACAGAAGACAGGACGACAAAGAACAAGCGACAATGGATGGCCGAAACCAAGGGAAGAAAAGTCTACTGTCATGCATGGTATTTAGAGTACAAAGTGGCATATGGAGCCTGGCGTGGGGTCAACCGCTCCGTTCGGTCCCGCGGGCTTCTTCCGGCATGCGACGGCATCGACGTTAACGTTCGCGTCCATATTGCATGTCCCATGGGGCGGGACCGACAACGTGAAGAGGATGCTCGGTACAGATCGATATTGTTGGGTGCAGGAGCCAGAACCCGCAAAGGATCGAGACGGACCGTTCGACGCGGTACGCTAATCGCTGCCTTCGGAGCAGCCGTTGTTTTCGAGATTAATCGCTCGAATTGACCGCAAAATAAGAGATGCACCGGTCCTGAAAGCTGTTTACGGTAAGCCCATCCTTGCCGCAGCACTAGTATGAGCTCCATCAACATGAAAACAAATCCACCTGCGCCAGAAAGGGGTATACCGTTTATCATGACCATCAAACGCCTTCAATGGTTCCGGTTGTGAGCGATTAAAATCACTCGTCAATGACGATAGGCTCTGTACTGCTCCCTGAAGTTCCCAAATGGGCGTCTTCGGCTACCGCAACACGAAAGTCTTTTCTGTAAGGCACGGTCAGCACGATGCGGCAAAAGATAGTCAAGTCCATTGTATAGTGGAGCGATGTCCTTCAGTCCTATTTTGCCTCCACACACTCTGGACTTACTGTATCCGTATGCTCCGCATGCGCGCCCGTTGGTCCTGATATGTCTGGTAGTTGCCGCCCAAGATTGATTCGAGAAGGCTAAGATCATGAGCGGAACTCATGTGAACGGTGCGCAGGCGTTCATCCAGAACTCCGTGTGCCCAGGAGAAGAGCTGAATGACCTGTTCAGCCTTGTATGAACCGCCTGAGATATTGTTCTGCGGATCGTTCGGATCTTGAATGGCTAAGCGGTCAGGTCGTTCCGGTCGACCATCTATGCCAATGGCCTCCTTCGTACAGTCAGTATCTTATATTGGGCCGAAGCGTGGGTACTTACTTTGCGCTTAATACCCGGTGGATTCATGACGATCCTATCGCGAGCGTAGTTGAACCGATTGCCGTAGTAATCCAGAAATTGGAGGAACGTCTGGCCAAGATTCTCCGGAAAATGGTGGTTCTGTAGGAAACTGACAACCAGACAGCAGGTGCTCAAGCCACCAAGGCCTCCGGTGCCATTATCATTGAGGCCGTACATTTCCAGTAATTGTTTTACGAGAGCAACTAGGTAGGTGAAGTGATCACCATACTGATGCTTCCACTGGCTCAGGGTGCCTTGGGCAACCAACCCACTCATGTTTTCGAATGAGATGTCGACGGGAAGACCGGTCCGCAGGTCGTTGAACTTGATGATAGGGACTCTTGCCTTTGCAATGACTGTAGTGCGGTGGGCAATTTGATTGAATCTCAGCTTATTTGCGAGTTTGTGCATCTGACTGCTTGTCGCGTTTAGCACTGCAGGACCGCCTCTATGGTGCGCATCCGTGACAAACACAAGGTCCATATCAGCTGTCGGCAAGTAAAGACCGACGGGAAATGAGCCGAAACAACGGATAGTGCCTCGAAGTGATTGGAATGAACTTCCTACCACCGATTGTATTCGACGGATTAGGTCGACGCGAACGTCATTGTCGTGTTCTGTAGGAGCTACGAACTCGTAAAAGTCCAATACCTCATTATGGAGCCTAGTTAAAGTCAGTAAACTGGGTATGGCTTGAAAGGAGATGGAGACTTACAACTTATCTGGTTGGTCTCGGAGACGCTCGTAGTCTTTGCGATTAGCCCAGGGGGCAGGGTTCTGACCATCTTTAAGTACCCACATGTCTTTCAAGCTACCAAAGTCGTCGGTGTGCTTGCGCTTCTTCGAGCGGCTCTCGAACTGGGGTACAGCTGAAAGCCCTGCAGATTCAGCTGAGCGTTTAGCACTATTGTTCGCAGGTGCGAGGGAGCCAGTAGCTGCAACCTCGTTCAGCGAGCCTTGCAATGGCTGGGATCCCGACGCAGGCGCTCTGGGGGCTGCCAAGAGCTCCGAAGGCTCGTCGTCGTCGTCGCCAAAAGATATGAAGTCATCGTTGGCGGCAACGGCACTGGCTGCGCCCGTTTGCTCAGCAACCCGATTCTTGGCTTTGCGGATGAGCTTGACGAAATCAATTCTCTTGCCAGTCGTCTCTTCAGGGGGTGGCAGCACGGTATACGGGTCAGGATTGGACCACTTGGGCACAGCATCACCGTCGGCACGGCTGACAGAATGCGTGCGGGTGGCCTTGGTCTTGCTTGAGGCTGCATCATCACCATCGGCATCGTCAGTGTCCACGTCCATATCAGCTTCCTCGTCGTCTGACAAGTCCGCAAGATTGCGGAATCTGTTTGAATCTTGATCTACACCGAGAAAGTGCTCCGTGCCATCGTCGCGGGTCTGGAGCAAGGCGCGCTCGTGCGCGGCCTGGGAACGAAAGCCTCCCCTCGCGTTGCGCCTGCTTCCCCGATAGTTGTTGGAGGGCGCAGCATCGCCGCTTCGCATCGCAGGGCGCGCATTGTCCGCGCCAGACGCGCCGCTACGACTGCGGCCATTGTTGCGACGCGCTCCACGCTCAAAGGTGATAGCGGGAGGGAACTGGGGACCTTGCGTGTTGCTGGCGAAGGTGAACTCGCTGCGACTAGGGGCGCTGCCGTTCTGCTGGGGCGCGGGCCTGTATGTGTCGGCTTGACCGCGATTGCGCCCACCTGGGCCGCCGGTCATGCGGTCGCGAAGGTCGCCTCCTCCCCGCCGCTGGGGCGGCGGACGGGTGCGACGCGTCTCCGCCATTGGAATTGGCGTTTGTGCTTGTCGTCGTCGTCGCTTTGTGTGTCGTTTACAGTCGGGGGTGGTGTTGCTCGTTTGCGAAGCGCTTGCGGTGCATGTTCGGAATGAACAAAAGGCTCGATAAATGTTGTGGCGCGCCCGCCAAGCCAGTTAGCGCCACTTCGCTCTGCGACGCGATTTCTGGGAAGGAGCGCCTGGTCTGTGGATCAACATCGACGTGGGATCGAATTCGAAAGTTGATGGAAAGGCGATGCTTAGAGAAAAAGAAAGCTGACGATGAGCGTATTCTCGACCCAGATATAGAACGGCCACCGTGCTACTCCAATGATGCAATGACAATCCGAGTTGCTTGATTGTGGACGAGTAAACATTGCATTTGTTGCAACCCAAGTCCGTCAAGCCCCATAATACAGTAGATAATACAGAGACTTCGGGCATAAATAATCTATATACAGCAGAGAGTGGAGAAGCACCGACACTTGTCCAAGGCGCGATCGTTGTATGCCTCTCTTGTCGCCCACGCTCAGCACCGTGACAAAAGCTCTGGACAAATAGCGCCATACCCAACGATATGCCGCACCCAAACGCCATTTAATGCATGGATAAAGGAGTTTAAATCGCCGTCGGCTATGAATCAAGCAGAGATCTCGAAAGAAGTGACTTCTCCAGGTCGATCGGGCATACGCAGTCTCTCACCGCTCAGCCGTCTCATTTGCTGTCTTTCGTCCATTTCGGCTGGAACCCTTCCGACAACTCCTGCTCCCTCTCCGCCGCTTGCTTGAACCCCCGCACTTCGCGCTCAATGCGCTCTCTCGCCCTCAATATCTTGCTCTGCAGGTAGAAGCTGCCACCTTTCTTCGGATCGTTGAGGTCGAATAATCGCTTGAATCGCTCCGTGACGTACGCTTCGTCTATTTGTCCCATTTTCGAGGGTCCGACGTTGAGGATTTGGCACGCTTCATCCATCGTAATGTTTGAGGACGAGAAACCGCCACCGGCTTTCTGGCCTGCGGCGGCATACTTTTGCGATGCGGCGGCTTGCCGATAGGATTCGGAGACGGCGCGTCCTATTATTCGAACACCGGTGAAGACGACTTGTGTTATGATGCGGTGGGCCTGGGATAGTTAGTTAGGTGGAGCAGTCGAAGGAGGCGATTTACTTGCCATTGTGATGAAAGGCTGCAAACTAGGCTGCAAATGTGGAGAGAATGGAAGATACAGGGCGACCGCCGTGTGCTTCTTGATGAGTGCTGCAATCCAGGTACAGGCGGCGGTGGAAGAGAGAGCCTTGGAATTTCTGAAGATTCGGCGCGATTCCGGGCCAGAATCCAGGGATCCATGGATGCAGGTGGGATCCCGATCCCGTGATCTTCAGCTCGGTGGCCAATCAGATGCCGATCGCAAAACCAAGAACGCAACCCCATCTCCTACTTCATCAGGGTAGAGGATGGCTTTGGAAATCATCTTGAATCGGCCAAAGGCAGGTCTTCTGAATCATACAGGTATAGGATGGGTAATACAAACCTATCATACTGCCTCTAAGGGCTTGGTGGCTCGCACATGCTCGGCTCAACATTCACATGCGCCGTAGCTCCCCGCGGCGCTTCCGGCTGCGGAATCCACGCCTCGTGCTCACGTCGCCCAGCCTCATAGTCCCTGAGTCGTTTTTAGTAGTTGTTCGGTACCAAAGCGACTCTCTTTCTCGTGGCTGAGCGGGAAGCGCCAGGCGTACCTCAACCTTACCGGCACACACGGGTCACGATTGGCTATGACGCAGGCCCTCTCTATGCATGGCAGCTTTTGGCAAGTTCACTCGCGCGCAATCAACCACGACACATCCCACCATGCTAATACCCTCCAAGATACCCCCTGGCTAGAATACATGTCCACTCCATCGCGATCCGGAAACGATGCGTCTTCGCAGCCTGTCGCCGACCCCAACCCGCCCACGTACGCCGCCTTCTCTCCGTCTACCTTACGGCAGGCTACACCCCAGACGAAGCTGCGTTCCGCGATATTGGTACATCAGAAGAGTCCGTTGCTCGCCGCGACACCACCGCAGATCACGCGCGTGCTGGCATATTCGCATCCGTTCATACTCCCGCTGAACAAGTTCGTCGGCCTGTTAACATGGACAACGGGAGATCCGTGGGAAAGCTTCCTTCTGGTGGCCGGGTTTTGGGCGCTGGTGCTCTACGGTGATGCTGTTACAAGATACGCAGGACCGATTATCCTGGTATTAGGCCTGATAGCCGGCATGTATGCCCGGAGGTACTCCCCGCTTTCATCCACGTCGTTCACGGGCGAGAAAGGGCAGAAGGGACACAGCAGAGCCGATTCGGAGACCAACATCAGGCACCACAAGAGCTTGGAAGAGATCGTAGACAGCCTTAAATTGTTCACCTCGCGCTGCAACATCCTGCTCGATCCGTTCCTGCGGCTGACCGACTTTCTCTCCACCCAGAGAACGGCGACTTCGGCGACAACGAGGCCCGCGCTTACCCTCCTTTTCGTTCGGATACTCTTCGTTCTTCCCATATGGATCATTCTGACACTACCGCCCTTCTACATCCTTACAACGAAGCGGATCGTGTTAGCCGTTGGTACCGTGGTGCTGAGCTGGCATTCACGACCAGCTCGCGTTTCGCGCACCATACTCTGGCGGTCACGAACGGTACGGAGAATATGCGTGTTCCTCACAGGGTTGAATTTCGGGGACATAGAGCCCGTAAATGCGGGCAAGGACGGTGCTCCGGCACTCCCAGCGCGGAGAAAGAGCGCCCAGGAAGTTGCAGCATCTCTCGCCGCGAAGCGAAGACCAGATTCACCAGGGATACGCTTTACCTTCAGCATCTACGAGAATCAGAGGAGATGGCTAGGCATAGGTTGGACATCCTCCATGTTGGCTTACGAGCGAACGCCGTGGACGGACGAACATCTCAACCCTGTACCACCAAAGGATCAATTTGAGCTTCCAGAGGTAGAAGGAGGACAAGCTAGGTGGCGATGGATCCAGGGAAGCGAGTGGAAAGTCGAAGGTGCCGAGAAAGATGCGAAGGGCGGCAAGGCTGCATCAGGAGAGGAAGCTGGATGGATATACTACGACAGCAAGGTACGTTCGGCGCTGCATTTTATTGTATATAGAGCTGATATCTTGCAGTGGCGAGACGGCCGTAGAGGACAAGACGGCTGGGGCCGCTACACCCGCCGCCGAAAATGGTACCGCGACGCCGAACTTGTTGAAGTCACTCCTTCCACGGAGATAACACCCATTCCAACTCCTCCCCTTGACCCCGTGGCCGGTGCCGCCGAGCCCCCGACCCCTACGCCTTCGTCCAAAAGGCCGGCTCATTCACGTTCCGCCTCGACCGCGTCCAACACCCTAACTCAAGTTTCTTCCAATGCTAGCACAACCGCCAGTACCGACCAGACCCTTGCGGATAACCCTGAGCACGCGCCATCAGTAACGCCTGAAGTAGATGCCGCGAGCGCAAAGACCAAGCGTGGATGGTTTAAGAAAAAGAAAAGCAGTAGTAGACGTGATAGCGACACCACGGCAGCAACGGTCGCAACGAGCACCAGTAGTAACTTGAGTCGGAGAAGTGACGAGGACGATGTGCATACACCGCTTGAGAGAACCACACGCGAGGATGAGTGGCGGTTGGGCGATGACATGCGTATGCAGCTAGATATATGACTCTCTTAGAATTGCTTGTCTACCACCGGTCATGTGGCGTCTTCGGATACACAGACGTGAGTCGACTTGGCTATTACGGAAACGTTAGAGTTACAGGAATTGCCGGGCATCATCGCGACTCGGGAGGTGTTTTGCATCCGCTAAAGCCTGCATTACCTAGGGTGTACCGTTCGGCGTTGAAGCATATGAAGGAGCTCATTTTCTATACTCACTAATAACGAGCACATGTATGAATATCATGTTTTGCTATACGCACTATTACTTCAAAGACTACACGAGCGCTTCAACAACACCACTTACCCATTGTCACGCAAACACGTTCCTTCGGCGCTCCCAGCCTTCAAGCGCACTTCACACACACCGCAAGCCCAGTGCAACGCCCCAACCCTTCACCATCGCCGTCGTCCCCGCCAAAATATTTAACCAACAACCCACTCCCTCTCTCTCCCTCTATCCATAACTCTATTATACACATCCAGCCTCTCTACTCTAACGTTTCCATTCCAGCACGTCAACGTCTATGCATATAATCCTCACCAACCTAATACCTCCGCCGACGCACACTATGGCCCTGACCATCGCCCCGAACGCCGCTCCAAAAAAGTGGAGGTTGTACTTCGACAACTTCCACATCGACACCTTCGACCAAGCCGTCGCCCTCATCCACCACATCCGCGTGCCCGTCTCAGCCGCCGAGCTGTCCAAGTTCTTCGAGAAGCCGTTTCGGCCGCTGTCCGCGCGCGTGTGCGAGAGCTGGCGGTATGGGACCGCGCAGAGGGGCGATGGGAGGCAGGCGGGGTATTTGGAGTTTGGGTGCGAGGGGGACGCGAAGGGGTGCGGAGGTGAGTAGGGCTGAGTAGAGTGGAGCGCTTGCTGACTGGGTGCAGAGAAATTGAAGGAGGTATTTCCGGAGGTGGACGATGTGCGGGTTGTGGAGGCGGATGAGGAGGGGGGATTCGAGGCGTTGGAGAAGTTTGCGGGATGGGTGGGTTAGTGGGTTGGCATGGTGATGCGTTGCGGGAGAGAGAGTGGGATGGGTGGTGTGGTGCGTACCTGTGGGGGTAGCATGGGTTTTTATGGGTTTCTGTAGTGCGGAGGAAGAGTATTGGGTGCGGTATTGCTTACAGGGAATGAATGACCTTGATGTGGTGATGGGTTTGTACTTAATGTCATCCCATTACTCTGTGGGAAGGTACTAAATCTACGGTACCGGTGAACGTTCTTTAGTCAACTTTATAAGGCCTAACTTTTCTATATATATTTGTATATTAATCAAATTAACTGTATAGCTGTGGTAGCTTAGGGCGACTAAAAAGGGTTTTCAAAAAGAAGGAGTATATATATAGCATTATACTTAATATATTAAAAAAGCTAAGTAAAGTAATACTAAAAAGAATAGAGCGCTATATTAGTATACTAGCGCGCTTAGCGCGCCCCTTAAAAAAACGTTTAATTAAAATAGTCTAGTATAGATACTATATGTAGAGAAATATATAAATAGTAGTAACTATTACTATTTATATATATTTCTTTTATATTTATACTTAATATAGCTACACGTTTATTTAAAAAAAATTACTAAAATATTTAAAATATTTTTTAAAATTTCTATTTTTACTTCTCCTATTATCTTAATAGATATTATACTTATTTAAATTAATTTTAACGTTATACTCACTATAAATATATAAGCTATTTTTATTATATCCTATCTATAGAGTAATAAAATTTAATAAAAAGTTTTTTTTAATATTGTTAAGTATTCTATATATTATATAATTACTTTTTTTTTATTTTTAAATAAAGCTACGCTTTTAGCGTAATATTTATATTTTTTTTTTTAAAAAAATAACTATTAGCTATTATAGGGGTTCCTATAAAACAGCTCTATAATAATCTAGATATAATAATAGGAGACGTAGTACGTAGCTATATATTACAGGAGGATAAAAGCAAAATAGAGTAATTTAAAAAAATATCTTTTTTAAAATAAAATAACTTTATAATTAGTAAGCTAAAAAAAATTAAAAAAAATAGCGTTTTAAAGAAAAAAACTAATAAATTCTATTTACTCTATTAGGGACTACTTACTAAGGGGTTTAGAAGTGAAAAAAAAATAGTAAATATAAAAAATTTTTAGAACCCTACTTTAGGCTATTATAACTTTTTATTTACCGTATAAAATTGGCCTATTTTTATATTTATAATAATAGTTACTATATTATATTAATATATAAATTATTTTTGTATATTTATATATTTATTATATAATTATTAATTATATAAAGAGAGGTAAAGTGTAGCGTTAGAGACACTAGTCCAAAAAAGGTATAGGCTAAAAAAGTTATTCCCCCGGATATAGTTAAAAAATAAGCGTATAAAAGAATTGTAAAAAAGGTTTTTATTTTAGTTAGTATAGGATTCGAACTTGTAGCCACGGCGTGTATAATTATTAATAAAACTTAAATTTTAAAACTTTAATAATAAACTAGTAAATAATATATTACTAGTATTTAGTATAGTATCCCTAAGCTTCTATAACTACTTTAGTATTATTAGTAAGTAATAAAATATAATTATTAATATCTTTTTATAGTATATTATATTACTTCTTAATAATAGCTTTTTTAAAAGTTTCTATACTTTCTAAATATAATTCTATACCTAAATTACTTTTATATCTTTTATTTAGTCTAGATTTTAATAAACCCTATATATTTTTAATAGGATTTAAATCTGGACTATAGGCTAGACGAGAAAAAAATATAATTTTATTATTTTTAAACTAGTTTAAAACGTTTATTATTTTATAAATAGGGGGACTCTCTTATTAAAATTACTAACCTAAATTAATATTAATATAAAGGTAATAATTATAATATAATATAATAATATTAATAATAATAATATTATATATATATATTATATTAAAAAAGAAACTATAAAATCTATTAAGTTACTTACTTCTTTAAATCGTTAGTTTAAGTTTAGATATAAGGACTTATTTATATAGTCTTTACTAGTAATAGAAATAAAAGTACTAAGTATTTTAATAAATACTAAACTACTTTTACTCTTTATCTAAATTATATTCTAAACTTATAGGATACAGTCTTAACCTATAAAATAATTAATATATATTTATATTTATATATTAATTAAATATATAGTATAGCTGTAGTAGCTTAAGGTAACTAAAAGAAATTTTAAAAAGAAGAAGTATATATAAACTTTTATACTTAATATATTAAAAAAGTTAGGTAAAGCTAAATTAAATAAGATATAGCGCTATACTAGAATACGCTAGTATACTAGCGCGCTTAGTATACCCCCCTAAAAAAATATTATATTAAAAAAGTCTAGTATAGATATTATATTCTCCTTTAGAGGAGAGATATATAAGTAGTAAAAATAACTACTACCTATATATATATTTTTTATTTTATAGTCCTCCTCTATCTTATAAATAATAGTAGTATAGTTAGACGTTAAAAATAGACTTAACCGTAACGGATTAAGTCTAATAGATTATTATAGTAGTACTTATTAATAAATTTATACTAAAATAGAGACATTTTTATTTTTTTTAATACTAACTATTTATTTTTTTATACCTAAACTATTATATATTATTTTGCCTATACTTATAGGTATTTTATATATATTTATATATTAATTAAATAATAAGTGTCGCTATAGTAGCTCGTGGCGACTAAAAGAGAGTTTAAAAAAGGAGGAGTATATGTATACCTTTATAGGTATTTTATAATACTCCCCTTTCTACTCCTCTATATATTATTACTATATTTATTATATTTATTTATTATATTTGCTAGTCGTATTTACTATTTTATATATAGCTCTTTTTATATTATTACTAATACTCTTTTTACTAGCTTTTTTATTGCTTCTTAAGGAGGAACGACGAAAGGAGTTTATATATTAAAATTAATTAAGAGTAGCTAAACTTCGGGCCTAATTAAAATAAAAATAAGGCGCTATTATTAGTTAGATTTATTATATTTTGCGTTTCCTATTAGCTAATAAAACGTAATATAATATTATTTCTCTATATATTAAAACGTCTAATAATATTACTACGTAGTATTAGCTACTTATTAACTATAAAACTTTAAAACTACTTTACTAGTTTTAAACTAATACTACCTAATATAATATCTATAAAAACTCTATTTTTTTTATTTAGTATCTTTATACCTGTAATTTATATATATACTAATAAATATATAAAGCGTAATAGGTTAAAATAACTAATATAATATCTTTTTCTCTTTTATTATAATTTTCTCTTTTAATATTTTTTTTTAACGCCGCTTATAAGCTCTCTAAGTATAAATACTTTAATAGTTAATAATTCCGAAATAGTTATTTCTAAAAATATTATAGAAATATAAAATTAATTTTAGTAAAAAATACTTTATATATATCTAATACTATACTAATACTTTATAGAAGACTTTAGTCTATTTTTAATTATTTAACTACTTTTAAACTCCGTCTTTTTAGTTTTAAGTAGGTTAAACTACTAATAGACTATAACTATTATATTTTATATACCTTTTTAGAGTACTATAGTATTATAGTATAATAAAAGAAATAATATAAAGGTATATACATACTCCTCCTTTTTTGAAACCCCTTTTGGTCGCCCCGAGCCACCACAGCCACACTATTTGTTCGATTAATATACAAATATACAAATATAAAAGAAATAGTTTTAAGAGAATATTTACTTTAAATCCTTAATATAGGATAGAGAACTTACCTATTAAGCTTTTAAACTTTAAAAGTAGATTAAGTAGAAGCTTTATAACTTTAATTAAATAAATAAACTTAAAAAGAACTATATTTTCTTAAAAAATTAATAATTAGTATTTAGATTATAATAAATATATTTTTATTAAAACTATATTTTTAGTTTTATAATTATTATACAGGTTCTATTATAACTCCTAAAGGCGCTAAGACTAATACTTAAACTAATATTTAAACTAATATTTTAACGCGTTACGCATACGTCTATTACCTTAATTACTTTCTATTTTTAATTTCTAATATAGCCGGCTAACGTAGTACTTATATCTATATAAAATATAATTAAGTACTTAATCTATTAAATAATATATTTATTAATAAAAAACTATAGAAATAGTGTACTAATTACTATAATAATATTTATATAGGGTTATAACTACTATTTCTAAAACGTTATATACTTACTAATATTATAAATACGCCTATATACTATCTACTATACTATAGCCTACGTAAAGATATATCTTTTTACTATTTATCTACGTTTTTATTATTTCTATATAATATATTTATATATTAATTAAACAAATAGTATAGTTATAGTAGCTTAAGGTAACTAAAAGGGGTTTTAAAAAAGAAGGAGTATGTATATATCTTTATACTTAATATATTAAAAAAGCTAGATAATATAATACTAAAAAGAGTATAGTGCCGCGCTAGTATATATACTAGTACGCTTAGTACGCCCCCTAAAAAACGTTAAGTTAAAAAAGTAAAAAAGTTTAGTAAAGATACTATATTTATTTATAGAGAAAAGATATATAGGGTATAGTAGCTACTACTACCTATATATTTTTTTTCTATCTTCTCTTATAGTTAACACAGCTAAACGTCTAAATAAAGAATACTTACTAATATACTTTTTAAAATATTTTTTAAAGGTAATACTATTATAGCGTATATACTAAACTTACTACTAATAATATCTAGCTTCTATATAGTATAGTCCTCCTCTTATTAACGCTAATAATAATAAAATATATATTCTAATTAATTTTAAGGCGCCTAGTATAGTTACCTAAACTCTTTTTATAGTATCCTACTACTTTATAAGTAATAAAAATATAATTTTAGTAGACGCTTACTAGTACGGGCACCTTATTTGTCTAAAAATAACTAACTTTATCTATTTAGTAGCTAATAAAGTTAATTATAACTTATTAAATAAAGTTATAACTATTTTTAATAATAGATACTAGTCTAATAAGTTAATTAGATTGTTAATAAAGGAAGTAGTTAAGGTTATAAATATTAAGTTAGTAGTTTTAACAGGCAGGAATATAAAAGTAAAAAAAATAAAAAAATATAATATATAGTTTATAGTAGAGTTAATAGGTAAAATAAGTATTTTATAGATACGGTAGGTGCTCCTTAGTATAAAAAATATAGTAGAGATAAAGATAAAGGCAGTAGTAATAGTAAAAGTAATAAATAGTAAAGCCTTTAATAGGTAGAAATACTAAAGTAATTACTATTTAAAAGTTTTAGGGGGGCTTATATATAATATATATTTTTTTATGTATTTTTTCTTTAGTGCGTAGGCTAGGTAGGTAGGCTAGTAAGTAAGTATACTTAGTATCGCGTTCTTGTTATAGGTAAGAAAGAATTTATAATTATAAATAAAAATATTAACTATTATTAAACGCTATACTACCTATATATGTGTAGGCGGAGCGAAAAGTAATCGAAATAAATATAACCTCTATTTTATATAAAAATAAAGTTAAAAAAGTGACTAATAGGTTATAATAGCAGTTATCGGCTCTTATTTCTATATATATTAAATATTTTTACCTCTTTATTATTATAATAATTAAGTCCTATATATAGTTAACTTTATAAAAACTTTAATTTTCTACTTCTATTATTATCTATATATAAGCTAACACTAAATTATATAGTTATAAGACCTTTTTATACTTTATTATAAAGAAGAATATATTTAATCTCTACTAAATATATACTAAATTTAGAAAGTATCTCCTTTAGCTAGTTTTAAGTATTAGATAAAATATTAGTCTTTACGACTATAAGAGATAATTAAAAGTTATATAATAAAGAATTAGATAGTTATAGATTAGATAATAATTTTTTTAATTTAAACAACTTTATAGTTATAGAAAGGAGGGTAAACTAGTAAAAAATTCTAGTAAGGCCCCCTATAAATAAAAATAGTATAGGCTACTTTTAGAAGCCTATATTATTATTTAATAAAAAGATATATATTACGTAGTTTTATAAAGCGCTAAATAAAATTTAGATAGATAAGTATAAGATATATAACTAATATTAGTTTTATCTAAATATCCATAGAGGCGAGTATAAGGATTATTAGCAAAATTATATTAAGAATTTTAATTAAAATTATATTCCTCTTTATAGTGCTACATATAAAATAAATTTTAAAACTATACTAGCGTCTTTACCTCCCTTTACTAATATAGAGAAGTATTTAATTATTTATATTTAAATTATAATAGAAGTTTATATATATATATATTAATATATTAATCGAACAAAAAGTGTGGCTGTGGTGGCTCGGGGCGACCAAAAGGGGTTTAAAAAAGGAGGAGTATGTTAGTGTTGTGCAATTACTTAGTAATTACTAAGTAATACTAACTGTTACTAATTAGTAATGCCAAAAGTAGTTAGCACTTAGTAATTACTAATTAGTAATTACTAAATTAGTAATTACTAAATTATTAGTTACTAATTAGTAAATTAGTAATTACTAAGTATTACTAATTAGTAATAAAAAAGAGAAAAA
>JASEKS010000045.1:0-425011 GCA_030770415.1 Pleoardoris graminearum | reverse complement strand
TAATATAATATAATATAATATAATATAATATAATATAATATAATATAATATAATATAATATAATATAATATAATATAATATAATATAATATAATATAATATAATATATATATATATATAATTATATTAATAAAAAAAGAGATAAAAAAGATTAGTAAAACTTACTCCTTTTTATATTTAGTTTAACTTCGGGTATAAGAACTTTATTAATATAGTCCTTACTAGTAATAGGGGTAATATTATTAGGTATTTTAATAAATACTAATTTACTTCTCCCTTTTATCTAAATGGTTTCCTAAACGTAAATAATAAGTTCTCGGCCTATTAAATAATTAATATAATTAATATTAAAAAAATTAAAACTATAGCTTAAAAATATATAAAAAGTTATATATTTTAATATTTTAAAAAGTTAAAATAACTTACTTTATATTACCTAATACTTAGTTCTTTTTTTATTCTATTATTACTCCTTTTTCTATAATAGTATTTAAATTCTTATCTCCTTTATATTACTAACTTATTTAAAAATATTTTATTTTTTAAATTTAGTATATTTTAAATATTTTTTTTCGCGATTTTATTATTTATAATTAGTTTTTTTCTTATATTAATACTATAGTCCTCCTCTTTTAAAACTTTTTATAATTATCTTTTTATAATATTTAGATTATTTTCTAATAATATTTTTTAATTTTCCTTTCTAGGACTCCTAATTATATTTTTATTAATAACTCTTTTCTTTCTATTATTTATTTTAATTAGTCTTCCTTTTATAATTATTTTTATATTATTATTATTAATATAAATACTAATACGTCGTATAGTATTATATATAAAAGTTATTAATTTATATAAAGTAGTAGTAGTTTAAAAAAAATTATTTACTTTTAAAAGTAAATTAACTTTAGATTTAGGTTTTAAAAAATTTAACACTATTATAAGAAAATAGGTATTTAGATTTATACAGTTATAAGATATTATAATATACTATAATATTAATAATATATTACGTAAGTAGTAATTATATAATTAAAGACTAAATTATTATTAAAAAATAAATTTATTATTAGATTACTAATATTATTTAAAAAAATAGTTACGTAACCTACACTAAGTCTAAAAAGGTATAGTTAAAATTTTCGTTAAATATATTAACTAACTAAACAGTTATAGGGACTAAAATAAGTAACTAAAAAAATTATATATTTACGTAATTTTATTTTATTACCTATACGTAATATATAGTATTTAAAATTCTTACTATAATTTCTATAATTTTATTTTTAAAATAATATTATATACGTATTTTTAGTATTATTATTTAATTTTATATAATTTTTTTTTAAAAAATGTATCTTTATTAATTTATTCTTTTTTATATTTCTACTCTGTAATTACTATAAATTTATATTTAGTATTTTTTAATAATACTAAATCTCTTAGTCCTTTTTTATTAACTACTTACTTTTATACAAGTATAAAATTTAGTTATATAGTATTTTACTAAAAGTAATATATTAATAAGGACTTTAAAGTAACTAAATAATAATATACTTAAAAAGATTATTATTTACTAAAAGTTTACGTACACGTAAGTAACTATAAAACTTATTAATAAGTTATATATAAATAGATAATTCTAGTTAATTTTAAGATTAGTTATTTTATTTTTAAGTTATATTATTTTTAATGTTATTATAATTAAAGTAAATAAAAGTAATAAGTATTATAAATACTAAGTTAACGTAAATATTTATGTAAATTAATATTATAATTAAAGATTATAAAAATAAATAAAATCTATAAAATAGTTTATAGTAGAAATATTTTAAGCAGGTAATAATATATTATAAAATATAAGATAAATAGCTAGATTTACTTAAAGACTAAATATATAATTATATAGACTTTAAATAACTATTTAATAACTTTATTAGTCTTAAAGTTTATACGTCTAGTAATACGTAATTACTTTATTTATAATTATAAATAAGTAATTACTAATAATTTTTAAAATAATTACGAGTAGTTACTAATCTATAAATATATAATTAAAATATAAGTAAATTATTAATTTAGTAGCGCGGCTTATCTACGCTAAAGAAAAGAAGTATAAGTTTAAAAATTTAAAATTTATACTATTTATATTTAGCCTTACCACGTATAAAAACTACTTAGTATTTATTAAGTTTTTATTATTATATTATATCGCGGTTTTATAAAGCTTATAAAGTATATTAATTAATATTAGTAAAACGTAAAACTATTTTTATAATTTTATCCTCCTATATTATATACTAGTTTTTAAATATTAATATTACTATTAAGTCTTTATATAAGATTAAAGTATATAGTATATTTATTATATAAATAGTCTTTATATACGAGCTCAACCGTAACGGCCGGGTCTAATAGGTTATAATAGCAGTACTTATTAAAAGGTATTTTATAATAAAAAAAAAACTTTTTTATTTCTTTTTAATACTAACTACTTATTTCTTTTATATCTAAACTATTATATATTATTATAAGTTTATTTTACCTACACTTATATGCATTTTATAAAACTTTTTTTTTTCTTTTTCCTATACCTATATATCGCGCCGTTTACTTATATTATTCTATTATATATTACGTCTATTTTATCTATAAGACTACTATATAAGGCTACTATCTCCTATAGCTACTCTAGTAAAATTACTATATACTATAGCTATAATAGCTGCGCTATTTTATATTTTAGTATTTTTTTTATATTTTTTTATTAATCCGGATTCCCCTAATTACTTAGTAACTTTTAAAATTTAATTTTTTACTTACCTACGCGTACTAAGTTTTTATTTATATTTTATAGTACTAAGCTTACGCTATTAGTAATACTACGTAATATATACTACTAGTAAAAGAGCTATTTATAAATAATATATAAGTAGTTATATTTTTAAATTATAACGCTTAGAGCGTATTAGCTAGTAATAAAAGTAGTAGTTTAGTCTATAAGGAGTCTAAAATTATAAATAGAACGCCTTAGCTTTATATAGGTTATACTATTAAACTAATTAAAAACGTTTAGTACCTATATATTAGTATAATATATAAAAATATATAGCCTACTAGCTTAAAATTATTTTATATTTACTATATTTACTATATTTACTATACATTTTATTATTATAAAATATTATAAAAAGCTGCAGCCTTATAGATAGTTTATCTTCTTATATTTCTTTATATCTTATATATATATAGTAGCGGGGAGCGCTAGCGTATATTAATATTTTATAGTATACTAGTAATAGTATAAGCTATTACTATTATATTTTTTTTTATAAATAGACGCTCCGTACTAAATAAAAATATAAATATTTTAAATTATTATAGCTATTACTATATATACTAGGCGCGATATATTAACCTGTATATATTTTTAATATACGCGTTATATAACTATATATTACGTCTTTTATTATTATATTAAAAATACTATAAAACTATTTTACAAGAACCCCTATAGTAGCTAGTAATTATTTCTTTTAAAATATAGGTACTACGCTAAAAGCGTAGATTTATTTAAAAAAAAAAAGTCTTTATATAAGGTTTATTTACTTAATAATAATATATTAATATTAATCTTATATATTATAAATTATCGTAAAAATATAATTTTTTAATAAATATAAAAATAAGATATATATTATTATTTACTAGAATATATTTTATAAAGTAATAAAATTATTTTTTATTATTATTTTAATATACAGGGGGGGGAGGGGGGGATATTAAAAAAAGAGTACTCTAAAAACTTACCTTTTTTAAAATAATATAACCTTTTAGTTATGAGGCCTAAAAATATAAAAAAAAATACTATTTTAAGGAGAAAGACTAGTGCGGTCTATTTACCCTATTACGAGTTACTTAGTAAGCCTCTAAAGAATATAAAAAGTTTAGTAAATATAAGAAATTTTTAGAATAATAGTTAAGACTATTATAACTTTTTATTTAATAAGTAAAATTGGCTGGTTTTTATATATATTATAATAGTATCTATTCTATATAGGTATATAAAATATTTATATATTTTTATATATTAAATAAATAATTATATATAAAAATCCCTAGTTTAAATTTTTTATAATAAACTAGAAAATAGTCGGCACTTATTTACTTAGTTATTATTATCCTTCTTGTTAAACTATCCCTTTATTATTAGTAAATTAGTTATATAACTATTAAAAGCTTAGCTTCGGTAGCTGTTTAATAGTTATTTTTAAAATTATAAAATATAACTAACTACGCTGCTTACTAATTAATTTATAATACTCTAAGTAATACTTACTTATTACTTATTATACTTTTTATTTTTTATAAGTTTTTATATCCCTAAATATACTAACCCTATATAGCCGCCCTTTTAGTTATTTTTTACTCTTTACTTTAAGCGCTTTACGCTTAGCGCTTAGGATAAGCGCTTAAAATAATTTTATTACTTTTAATTTTAATTTTATTTTTAACTTTAACTTCGACTTTGCCTTCGCCTATATAATAATTTTTATAACTTTTTAGATCTTAGTAATACTTTTTTTATTAGTTATTATCTGTAGTATCTCGTTTTTAATTTATCTATTATTTTAGTACTAATTAATAGTATTATAAAAGCCTTACTTAACTAAATTTACTATTTTACTATATTTACTTTTTTTAGCTTTTAGGGCTTATTCTGCTATTTTTTAAAGTTATAATAGTTTAAATACTTTTAGAACTTTTATATAAATAATATCTATAATGCGGTATATTTTAACGATAGTAATAGCCTTATAAATAATTAGATTATATTTACTTAGCTATAAAATATTTAATAACTAAATAATTTTTTACTAAATATTAGTCTCGATTCCTTCTATAGTTATTATAATATTAACTTATATATAAAACGGATTCTTATATAGTATACCTAAAACTATATAAACTTTAATAAACTTAGACCTAGACCTAGCCTATTATATATAATATACTATTATATATATTAGTTACTAATTCTTAGCTGCTGTAATAATAAAATAACTTATAATAGTAAGAACTATTATAAAAGAGGCATCGTATAAAATAGCTATAACCTATTTTATAATATACTTCTAATATAGTATTTTTACTAAACTTTATTATTTTTTTTATTAGAATTTTTTTAGTAGGAGCGTACGTACTACTACTAGCTATAGTATAGCTAGTAGCTTATTAGTTTTAGCGTAGCGCCTTTATTATTTTTCCTTTTACACGCCTTCTCGTACACGTATATATAATAAAAGTATATATATCTTTATACTATTACTTTATTTTTAGGCTAGCCTATATTCTTTTTAACTTACTTTTAATAATTACTAGTAAATAATAAATTACTAATACTTAGTATAGTAGTCTTTAGTTTCTATAACTACTTTATAATAGTTAGTAAGAAATAAAATATAGTTATTAATAACTTTTTAATATATATTATTCTACTCTTTTATAATAGCTTTTTTAAAGGCCTCTATAATTTATAAACTTAATCTAATACCTAAATTAGCTTTTTTATTTTTATTTAGTCTAGATTTTAAATAATTTTATATATGTTCTATAGGGACTAAATTAGGGCTATAGGCTAGATAAGGAAAAAGAGTAATTTTATTATTTTTAAACTAGTTTACAATATCTATTGTTTTATAAATAGGGGTATTATTTTATTAAAATTACTAACCTTAATTAATATTAATATAAAGATTAGTATTATAATATAATAGTAATATATATATATATATAGTATTATATTAATAAAAAAAGGTATAAAAAAAGGGGTAAATTTTTTTTTTATAATTTATCCCTTTTTATCTTCGGTTTAACTTTAGGTATAAGAATTTTAGTTATATAGTCCTTACTAGTAAAAAAAGTAAAATAATTAGATATTTTAATAAATACTAAATTACTTCTACCTCCTATTTAAAATCTATTCTAAACTTATAGGATAAGCTCTTATCTTATAAAATAATTAATATAATTAATATTAAAAAAAATAAAACTATAATAAAAAAACGTATAAAAAGTATTAAATTTTAATATTTTAACATATTAAAATATTTTACTTCGTAATTAGCTAATAGCTAGCTCTTTTTTCACTCTATTATTACTCCTTTTTTAATAATATTATTTATTCTTTTATCCCCTTTAGATTGCTAACTTATTAGAAAATATAATCTTATTTAAATTTATATTTTTTATAATTTTTTTTCGGCGTATTTTAAATATTTTTTTATTTATTACTAGTTCTTTTTTACTTATATTAATTATATAGCCCTCCTTTTTTTAAAAATCTTTATAATTATCTAGTTATAATTTCTAAATGATTTTTTAATTATATTTTTTTTTTAGGACTTCTAGTACAGGCTCTATTAATAACCTTTTTATCTCTTTGAGTTAACTTTTTTATATTATAATTATTTTTTTTATTTTGTTCTTTATTTTTAATACGTTAGATAGTATTATAAATAGTCTTTTTAGGCTTTTCTAAGGTAGATATAATTATAGAAATATAAGTATTTACTTATAAAAGTAAATTAATTTTATATTTAAGTTTTAAAAGATTTGGCACTATTTTAAAAAATAGATATTTATAGTGATAAAAGTAAAAAGATATTATTATATACTATAATGTAAATAATATATTATATAATTATTAATTATATAAGTGAGAGCTAAATTTTTACTAATTATATAAATTTATTATTATATAATAAATTTTTATTAAAAATTAGGTTACTTAATCTGTGCTAGTCCTGGAATAGTATAGCTAATATTTTAGTTAAATATATCTACTAACAAAACAGTTATAGGGATCTAAAAAAAAAACTAAAAGAATTATTATATTAATATAATTTTAATTTATTATATATATTAACTAAGTAGTAATTAACACTTTTATATAAACTACTATAACTTTCTCTTTAAAACTGTATAATATACGTATTTTTAGACTTAGTAATTAATTTTATATTAATTTTTAAGAAATATAACTTTTTATAGTATTTTCTTTCTAATATTCTCTCCCCTATATTATATAGTTATATATTATATTTTAAAGACTATAAAATTCTTTTACTATTAAAGTATTAGTATAGTAAATAAAAATTAAACTATACTAGTATTATAATAAAATATTTTTAATAATTTATATAATATTTAATATTTTTTTTAGAGTTATTATTATAATATTATATAATTTTAAACTAGTTATTTAAACTTCTACTATAATACGTAATTATTTATACTAACTTTTAATATATTTTTTATATAGTAACTATAATAACTTTTTATTATTACTAATAACTTATAACCTGTTTAGATAAATAGTAATTAAAATATTAAAATAATACTATACTTTCTATAGGGCCTTTAGTCCTTTTAATATTAGTAGTTTAATTTAATATAAGTTCTATATTATTTAAGTAAATAAAGTAATTAGTCTAGTACTTACTAGCTATTTTATTAATTAATTTTAATATAAAAATTTAAATTATTAATTCTAAAGATAATGGTCCGCTTATATAAAGCCTATTAATATATAATATTAGTTCTTTTTCTTATATAATATTAAGTAGTTACTAATTTTTATACTTTTTAATATAAATTTCCTAATGACTATAGTAATAGTATAATAATATAGTATAATTATAACTATATTTCTTTATAGTCTAAGCATAATTAGGTTTTTTTATAGGCTTTAGTAATTTTAATAATACTAACTTGGCCTTAATTAGCTCCATATTAGTAGAGTTATAAGGCTTTAAACTTGGTGTGGAATTTTAGTGAAGTGTGCGCCACGCGATAACGTAAGCCACGCGATAAGACACAATAAACGTAATGCTTTTGACTCTATAGTACTTGGGATGCCACCCTTAGCGCATATTTGACGATCCGTCTACCACGACGTGCAGCGATCGACCCATCATCAAACCCAGTCCTCTTGTCGACGCTTGGGAGAATTTGCAGGTGTGGCTCCAGAAGACCAAAGGCAGGGTCTCCCTCAGTCGCTTATTCTATCTGCACAAATTCTCGAAAGCCCTGATTTGGCACGTTGTGGGAGGTATACGACGCTAGTAGCTCTTAGAAGTTCTTACGAAGCTAAAGACCCTGCTTAGATATCAAAGTCTAGGCCAGTATCGTATAATTAGTTACTTTATTAAGTACGTCGGAGGATCGGTTATATTAAAGACTAATTACTTGGCGCCCTTTTATAAGCATATTGCAGGAATAGTATCGGCTCTCGTCCTCCTTTTAGCTCTCTGACGTCGAATAGGATTACAACGGCCGCAACGCCCGTTGTCGATCACCTTACGGCCTTATCATCATTCGGAGATTTCTCGGCGAACCGAAAAAGTACCATAAATCTTTGAATCCTGTCTTGATGTATAAAAGGCCTGTTTTTCCTCTCACATTATAAAACATCTACACGGGATTCGTTCTTATACTGCTATAGATATCAAGACCCACTCTGAGGTTACTACTAATTCCGCAATCACCAATCCCTTAAAATGCCCTGGGCTCGATTCTATGTTCCCCACGGGGCATTGAAGCAAGAGGAAAAGGAAGCTATAGCCAAAGGTATCACGGATATTTACGCTGAAAGGTATCCTCGTAGTGCAGTGGTGAGTCTGCCTTCCTATCACTCATAAGCTACTACTAGCCCTCAAATCAGTGCTAGGCTAATAATTTGAATAGCTGGTCTCGTTCTGGCCATTTGAGAAGGACGCCTTATTTAAGGGCGGTGAGGCCTGCAATGTGCACTGTCGCATCACCCTACAACATATGAAGGGTAGCTACAATGTAGATGAGCTGGAGAATGATCTCCGTATGCGGGCTAGGGACGTCTGGAAGCCCTACGTAAGACCCCCAAGAATGTATCCACACGTTTCCCACAGTCCATATAGTCGTTCACAACTCGATGAGAACCTGAATCTGGTGGAGCAAATCGGTATAACTGACTTCTTCCTGTCCTAGATTGATTCCCGTGGATTGGGATACGAGCTTCAGATCGAAGAAATACCTTCCTCCGAGGTCTCGCTCAATGATTATGTCTCAAACAGCCTCCTCGGCGATCCTATGCTGAAGGAGTTTGTCAAGAAAAACACAGTATTCCCCATCAAGAGTGTTCCAGCTTAGGTGGTGGTTATATTAGTGTAGCATAGAAGGGTAGGCTGCTGATAGGTCGGTTAAGCTCCTATTGGCTGGAACTTTTGGGTAGATGTCCACGTCTGGAAACTGGTATTAATTATGGCATGGCTAAGACTCGGCCACAACCAAGTAGTATAATTACATCAAGACTCTCTCTAGCGAGTTTATCAAGCATCTCGAAGGGCGTTGAGGTCGTAGAGTGAATGCTTCTTATCTCGAACAGCATCCGTCGAGTCTTATATTAATTACTGAAGATGGTACCAACACTAGTGTAATAGGTTTATACTAATTATAAAGTATCTTATTTTATTAGAGGAATAATAGTAGAGATTCGAGATGTAGTAAAGCCATAAAGAAAATTATATCTATTATAGTTACTATGGTAAATTTTTCTCTAAATTAAGAATATAGGAAAAATTCCCTAATTAGGGGTCAAAATTACTAGTTTTTAGAGGAAAGAAGCTCCTAAATTAAGGCTAGGTACGAATATAAATTTTAAGACTTAAGCCTTAAGATCTAAGTACTAAGTAATTAGAATAATTAATAAATAATTTATAGATATATTAAAGCTAAAAATTTTCTAAGATAAAAATTTTAGGTTTAGTACCTTTTTTAATATTATTTTTTAATTATATAATAATCCTAGTTAGCTAGGCTACTACTAAGAAAATTTCTTAATATAAAACTTAATAATAAAAAAATAATTATTTAAATAACTATTGAAATTAAAGCTAATAAATAAATCTAAAATAATTTTAAAATACTTTATATATTATAGATATTAAATATAAAATTTGTTTTATAATAACTATTATATAGAAAATTTAAAAGATTAAAAATAATTATATTAAAAAAAACTTATTTATAAGCTTAATTTACTCTAATATTAGTAGCGATTAAAATATTTTTAAAACCCCTTTTAGTCGCCCCTGAGCCACTACAGCCATACTATTTGTTTAATTAGTATACAAATATATTTACTATAATATTATAAAATAAAAATATATATTATGTATATAATCTAATAGTATATTTTTATATGATTAGTTTTAATATTTTTTTTAAAATTAATATTTTTTTTATATAATAAAGTTGCTATTAGTAACTATTTAATTAGGAAAGAAAGTACTATATATACTATATAATCTAATAACCGGCTCTAGAAAATACTATACTAAGCCTAATTAAGAAAGGTAGCGCTAAGATAGGTACGTAATAACCGCTTAATAGTACTTAATAGTATTACAGCTTAGTATAGTTTATTACCCTATATAGTAACTTATATTAGTATATCTATTATTATAAACTAATACTAAGTAGGTATTTATAAAGTAAAGAATATTAATATATTATAATTATAATACGCGTTACAGCGTTTAAGGTATTATTTATTAATAATAGTATACTACTATTTTATAACTAAAATACGCGCTCTTAGCACATTAAAAAAAATTTTTAGTAAAATATATATACTAAACTTATTCTAACCTATACTATAGAGTATATTAAATACTTTAAGCTTTTAAATTAAACTAAATAAATAAGAAACGTAAAACAGTAAATATATCTAATATAGCTAAAATATTACTACCTATCTTTATAAGTAATTTATAAAAGTTAATATCTATATAGAATAATTTTATACTTATAGATATAAAGTTACTAAATCTAGTAAAAAAAAAGCTACTTAGATAGGTAAAGAGTAAGCTAAAAATCTACTACTTATAAGCGCTACTAGGTAAAAAAGAAATACTAAAATTACTGTAGCTATACTACTATATAAAGTAATTAATTAATAAAAGTAAATTATAAAAAAAAGGTGCCGGTAACTGTAGTACTAGTAATAATAATACTAATATTAGTAACTATAGGGCGCTATAGTATAGAAATAGTATAGTTCTTTAATAAATAAATAGAGGTATTATAAGTAATAATCTAAAATATAAAGGGCGTATATAATTCTAATTAAAATAATATAAAGTAAAATTTACTAGTATATAAAAAAGAGCTATAGCTTAACGCTATAAAGGATATTTAGAGGCGAGTAAAGAGGGGTTTCTAAAAAAAGGATAATAGACAGCTAGTATAAAAGAATATAAATAAATAGCTAGATATATAACTAAATAAAATAAAATATTTTATATTAATTATTTTATTATAACTCTAAAACCCCTAGATCGTTGTCTAGGCGTACTTATTACTTTTCGATAACTCTAAAACCTTTAGGTCTCTATTAAGGCTGATAAAATTAATCTAAATTAATATAATACTTTAATTAAGAATTTAAACTATTATATCTATTATTATTATATTTTATATCTATTATATAAACTTATATTTATTTATATTATATATAATATTATATATTTTAAATTTATTAAACTTAAAAGAAAGATATATAATAAGTTTTACGTATTATAAATAGAATTTTTAATATATAAATTATATAATTTTCTTAAATAAAAGGAATTATCTAATTTTAGAAAATTAGTTTCTAATTTAGAAAAAAAATTTACTATAGTCTATTATAGATACTAAAGGATAATTTAAATACTATTTATTTTATAGCCTTTTTACTAAATAGAATACTATTAATATTAATATTAAATAATAATATTATTAAGTTATAAAATATATAGTTAAAAGTAGTACTATAAATATTTAAAAGTTAATTAGGTCTTACTTATTTTATAATCTTTTTACTAAATAGAATACTATTAATATTAATATTAGTAAATAAACTATTAAACTATAAAATATATAGTTAGAAGGGCCATTATTTAATTAAAGTTTTATATAAAAAATACTTTTAAAAAGGTTTATATAATATATAATAAATGTTTTAAAAGCTAGATAATAAAATGTTATAACTTAATATTATTATATATATATAAGTCATAAATAAATATATAATATAGCTAATATTTCAAAACTAATACATAGATAATTAGATTTATAATAAATAGAAAACTATTAGTTTATTACATAAAAATAAAGTAGTAAGTAATTAAATAGTAGGTATATTTATTAATAAATAACATAAATAACTTATTATTAAATTATAAACTTAAATAAAACTATAAATTTAGTAGTAAGGACAGATAGTTTATTTATTAAGAAAAATATATAAAGTAATATAACTATACGTAATATTATAACGTATTTCTACCTATAATATTTAAATAATAATCTAGACTAATTTTTTTTAACCGCTTTATTAACTATAAATACTATAACTATTTTTATTATATAAATACGGATTACTAGTAACTTACTTAATAATATTAAATTCTAGTTTAATAATATTTATTATAAAGTAATTATTATTAATAATTAATAAGTTCTTATATACTTAGTACTTAAAAACTTCTATAACTAGTAAATATTTTAAATATAAAAAATACGTTACTAATATAATAACTTTGTTTTTATTTAGCTTATAATATTTAATTATAAAATATATTTACTAAAGCTTAGACTAGTATAAGCTAATAGAAACTTTATTAATAATTAATCTATTTAGTTTTAAGTCTTAAAAACTATACTTATTAAATATATATTTATATATTAATTAAACAAAAGGGTGTTGCTGTAGTAGCTTAGGGCGACTAAAAGAGGTTTTAAAAAAGGAGGAGTATATATATACCTTTATACTTAATGTATCGAAAAATTTAGGTAAGGCTAGAAGAGATACTTATTTAAAATAGTAACGTAATAATAGTAAAAGTATAGTTTATTTTTATATTTATAGTATTAAATACTTTTATTAAATAAAAATAAGTACTATTAGGAATAGCTAGTATTATATATTTGTATATTAATCGAATAAAAAGGTGTGGCTGTGGTGGCTTAGGGCGACTAAAAGAAATTTTAAAAAAGGAGGAGTATATATATACCTTTATACTTATTGTGTCGAAAAAGTCAGGTAAGGCTAGGTTAAAAAAGCTAGTATTATATAAGTATTACAGAAAACTATAAGTGAAATATATAATAGATAATAATGATATAATAATATTAAAAATATAAATAATAAAAAAGTAAAAATAATTATATAGTAAATAAATAAGTATCTTGGTAAATAAAAGAAAGAATATTTAATAATAAAAAAAGTAATATAAAAGAAAAATAGTAATCTATTATATAAAAATAAAGAATTAAAAAAAGTTTATAAAAATTAAAATCTTTATTATAATATATAGTAAAATTTAATATTAACCTTATATTTATATATAATAAATAATTAATATTATTTTTCTAAATAAGAAATAGTAATATTATAAACACTTAAAATCTATTTATAATATATTAACTTTATAATTTTTTTATTAAATAAAATACTATTAACATTAATATTATAAAATAAAACTATTAAAATATATAATATATAGTTATATATAGTACTATAAATACAAAGAAACTATTTATAATATATAAAGTCTATAACTTTTTTAATAAATATAATACTATTAGTGTTACTATTATAAAATAATAATATTAAAATATAAAATATATAGTTTAGAATAGTAATAAAGATACTTTTATTACGTATACGGTTTAGTACCTAACAGAGTTTCTTTACTGCGTTTATACCCCTGGATCGAGGTTTAGGCGTACTTTTACTCTTCGAATAAAATACTTTAAGTAAGTAGTATTATTTAAAAATCATTCTAATAATAAGACTTATTTTAAGACTAATAAAGAATAGTTATATTATAAGTCTTTTTTTTTTAAATAAATATAGTTAATACTTATTTCTTTTTTTAGAAACTTAGACTATTACTTAGTATAATATTATATTAGTTTTTAAACTAACTATATTGTTTATAATTCTATTACTTTACTATCTTTAATATTTTAATATTATTAAATATTTTTATATAGTATAAGATAGGTAGTAATAACTATATAATATAAATAGTAATAATAATAGTAAGATAATCTATATACTAAGCTATTTTTTTATTTTTTATTTATTAGTAGTTTTTCTAGTCTATTATCTTTTAATATTATATTTTTTTGTTTTTTTATAGTATTATTTAGAATATATTTATTATAGAAACTAGTTTTATTTTTTATATTAAATATTTATTCTAGTAATTCTTTAAAAACGTTCTTTTATATACTTTTAACTATTCTGTTTTTTAAACTTCTTTTCTAGACTATATAATTAGAATAATTATTCTTTAATAAAATATTTATTTTAATTATATAAGGCTATAAATAAGAATATATATATTCGTATATTAATCGAACAAATAGTGTGGCTGTAGTGGCTCGGGGCGACTAAAAGAGGTTTTAAAAAAGGAGGAGTATATACATGCCTTTATACTTACTGTAATGTGTCGAAAAAGAAGAATATATTATAAGTAACTACTAATAGTTAGACTAAAACTTTATTACTAGTTATTCTATTAAATATATTTAATATATAATAGGTCTTACACTAGTAATTATTTTAGATAAAAAAGCCTATTACAGGGGGGTAACATTGAAAAACCCAAATCAAAAAAGTTACCTTTTTTAAAATAATATAACTTTTAGTTATAAGGCCTAAAAATACGTAAATTATATCGTTTTAAAGAGAAAATTACGGAGATTAATGTTAGAATTTTAGGTATATCTTATTCATTACCTGTAATAAATTAAAATTACCTAAACATAATAAATTTTTTAACCCCTTATTTAGGCTCCTATAACTTTTTAGTTAGTAAATATATTTAACTAAAATTTTAACTATACTTTTTTAGGCCTAGTATAGGTCACGTAACTAGTTTTTTGAAGTATATTAGTAATCTAATAATAAAATTATATTAATTATAAAAATATTGCTAAGGCTTATATAATTACTAATTACGTAATATATTATTAATATTATAGTATATTATAATATCTTTTAACTTTTATAAACTTAAACTTCTATTTCCTTAAAAATGGAGCCAAAATTCTCAAAACTTAAATCTAAAGTTAAACTTCTTTTAAAAGTAAATAATTCTCCTTCTTTAATTGCTACTACCCTAGAAAAGTCTCTTACTACTATTTATAAGGCTATAAGGCGTATTAAAAAGAAAGAATAAAATTATAATATAAAAAAAGTTTATAAAGGGGGTATAAAAAAGTTAATAAAAAGAGATAAAAGAGTTATTAATAAAGACTTAACTAGAAGTTCTAAAAAAGAAAATAAAAGTATACTATTAGAAAATAATCTAGAGATTTTAAAAAGATAATTATAAAGAGTTTTAAAAGAGGAGGGTTATAAAACTAATATAAGTACAAAAAAACTAATAATTAATAAAGAAAACGCTAAAAAAAGAAAAAAACGCTAAAGAATAATTAAACAATATTAAAAATATAAAACTAGAAAAAATAATATTTTCTAATAAGTTAGTAATATAAAGGGGTAGGACTAAAAAAGAATTTTATAGAAAAAGAGGTAATAATAGAGTTAGAAGAGAACTGGCTATTAGCTAATTATAAAGTAAGTTATTTTAATATTTTAAAATATTAAATTATATAACTTTTTATCTATTTTTAGGCTATAGTTTTAGTTTTTTAATATTAATTATATTAATTATTGTATAGGCTAAGATCTTACCCTATATGTTTAGGGTGTAATTTAGGTAGTAGGTAAAAGTAATTAAGTATTTATTAAAATACCTAATTCTTTTACTTCTTATACTAGTAAAGACTATATAAATAAAGTCCTTATACCTAAAGTTAAACCAGTTATAAAAAGGGGTAAGTTTTATAAAGTTTTTTTATCCCTTTATTTATTAATATAATATATATATATATATATATTATATTATAATTATAATCTTTATATTAATATCTATTTAGACTAGAAATTTTAATAAAACAACGTCCCTATTTATAAAACAATAGAGATTTTAAACTAGTTTAAAAATAATAAAATTACTTTATTTCCTTACCTAGCCTATAGTCCTAATTTAGCCCCTATAGAAAATATATAGAGTATATTAAACTTAGGACTAATTAAAAATAAAAAGGCTAATTTAGGGGTAGGATCTAGTTTATAAAATATAGAGGCCTTTAAAAGAGCTACTACTAAAAAGTAGAATAAAATACCTTAAAAAGTTATTAATAATTGTATTTTATTACTCCCTAACTATTATAAGGTAGTTATAGAAGCTAAAGGCTACTATACTAAGTATTAGTAATTTATTATTTACTAGTTTATTATTAAAAATGTGAAAAAGTAACTTTTATATATAATTATATAAATAATATATAAATATATAAAAATATTTTATATACTAATAAATCTTTGTATCTATTATTATATATATAAAAATAAGCTAATTTTACAACTTAGATAAAAAGTTATAATAGCCTAAAGTAGGGTCCTAAAAAATTCTTTATATTCACTAAATTTTTTTTACCTCTTAGGGGCTTACTAAGCAGCCCCTAATAGCGTAAATAGAATACGCTAGTCCTTCTCTTTAAAACGGTATAATTTACGTATTTCTAGGCCTTATAACTAAAAAGTCTTTTATGACTGTATCCGGGGGAACAACTTTTTTTAGCTTATACCTTTTTTGGACTAGTGTCTCGACGCTACACTTTACCTCTCTTTATATAATAACTAAAAAGTTATATTATTTTAAAAAAGGTAACTTTTTTAATTTAGGTTTTTTAATGTTACCCCCCTATAATAGTACTTTATATTTATATTACTAGAAATACTTTATTAGAATATCTACAGAACTTAAAATAATATATTTAAACTTTTTATTATAATTTAGATTATATTATACTAAACGAATTTAGATAATAATAATATTAAGTAATAATATAATATAATTTAAATATTACAGGCGGGTAACATTAGGAAAAGACTAATCCAAAAAGGTACCTTTTTTAAAAATTAATATAAAATTAATTACTAAGCCTAAAAATACTTAAATTATAGCGTTTTAAAGAGAACATAATAGTGATTTATATTAGGATTTTAGTTACGTTATATTTATTACTTGTAATAAACTAAAATTACCTAAATATAGTAAATTTTTTAACCCCTTTTTTAGGTTTCTATAACTTTTTAGTTAGTAAATATATTTAACTAAAATTTTAACTATACTATTTTAGGACTAGTATAGGTTACGTAACTAGATTTTTAAAGTATATTAGTAATCTAATAATAAAATTATATTAATTATAAAAATAGTGCTAAGGCTTATATAATTACTAATTACGTAATATATTATTAATATTATAGTATATTATACTCTCTTTTAACTTTTATAAACTTAAACTCCTATTTTCTTAAAATAGAGCCAAAATTCTTAAAACTTAAATATAATATTAATTTACTTTTAAAAGTAAATAACTTTCCTACTTTAATTGCTACTACTTTAAAAAAGCCTTAGTAAAGTATTTATAACGCTATAAAACAAATTAAAACAAAAGAATAATAATAAAAAAAATAATAAAGAAGATAATTATAATATAAAAAAAGTTTATATAGGGGGTATAAAAAAGTTAACTAAAAGAGATAAAAGAGTTATTAATAGAGACTTAACTAGAAGTCCTAAAAAGAATAATAAAAGTTTACTACTAGAAAATAATCTAGACGTTTTAAAAAGATAATTATAAAGAGTTTTAAAAGAGGAGGGTTATACAATTAATATAAGTAAAAAAAAACTAATAATTAATAAAGAAAGCGCTAAAAAAAGAGTAAAATACGCTAAAGAATAATTAAAAAATATTAAAAATATAAAACTAAAAAAAATAATATTTTCTAATAAGTTAGTAATACAAAGGGGTAGGACTAAAAAAGAATTTTATAGAAAAAGAGGTAATAATAGAGTTAGAAGAGACCTAGCGATTAGCTAATTATAAAATAAATTATTTTAACTTTTTAAAACCTTAAAATATATAACTTTTTATATATTTTTAGGCTATAATTTTAGTTTTTTAATATTAATTATATTAATTATTTTAGGCTATAATTTTACCCTATAAGTTTAGGGTGCAATTTAGATAAGAGGTAGAAGTAATTTAGTATTTATTAAAATATCTAATTTTTTTACTTCTTATACTAGTAAGGACTATATAAATAAAATTCTTAAACCTAAAGTTAAACTACTTATAAAAAGGGGTAAGTTTTATAAAGTTTTTTTACACCTTTTTCTTACCCCTTTTTTTATTAATATAATAATATATATATATATATATATATATTATATTATAATAATAATTTTAATATTAATACTACTTTAGGTTAGTAATTTTACTAAGACAACGTCCCTATTTATAAAATAACGGCTGTTTTAAACTAGTTTAAAAATAATAAAATTCCTCTATTTTCTTACCTAGCCTATAGTCCTAATTTAGCCCCTATAGAAAATATATAGGGTATATTAAAATTAGGACTATTTAAAAATAAAAAGGCTAATTTAGGGCTAGGATCTAGTTTATAAAGTATAGAGATCTTTAAAAGAGCTACTACTAAAAAGTAGAATAAAATATCTTAAAAAGTTATTAATAATTCTATTTTATTACTCCCTAACCGTTATAAAGTAATTATAGAAACTAAAGGCTACTATACTAAGTATTAGTAATTTATTATTTACTAGTTTATTATTAAAAATTTGAAAAAGTGACTTTTATATATAATTATATTAATAATATATAAATATATAATAATACTTTATATACTTATATATTATAAGTACTATTATTATATATATAAAAATAAGCAAATTTTACACCTTAAATAAAAAGTTATAATAGCCTAAAGTAGGACTGTAATAATTTTCTATATTTACTAATATTTTTTTACCCCTAAACCTCTTAGTAAGCAGCCCCTAACAGGGTAAATAGAATCTACTAGTCTTTTTTTTTAAAATACTATTTTTCTAGTATTTTTTAGCTTACTAATTATAAAGTTATATAACTTTAAAAAAGATATCTTTTTTAATTACGCTTTTTTTTACCTACCTGTAAAATTTAGTACTAAATTATTAATAAAACTAGTATTACTAGTATAAGTTATAATATTATAAAACTTAAAAATTTTAAAATTAATTATATATAATTAGTAGTCTTTTTATAAGTATATTACTATTTATTATTATTATTAGATTTTCTCAATATTTTATATTATAACATTAATACTTATTTTTTTATTACCTATTAATATTAAAATATTATTTTCTTAAATATATTACGTAACTAATAGTACTATATATAGTTTTATAATTTTATTATTATATAGAAAATATAAGTATAGTATTTCTACTATATAAACAATTTTTTTTATATTTTATATAGATCTTATAAAAGAATTTCGACTATAAAAATATATAGAAATAGTTATTACTTATTTAACTTTTTTAGCTTATATTTTTGTAAAACAATAATAAATATATAATATTATTAAAGATATATTTTAGTTTTCTTTTAAATATATTCTAAATAGTATTACTATTTATAGAAGTATAATTAATTTTAAATATACGTTAGGTAAAGTATTAGTAATAAAATTTAATTTTTAATATTCTTTTTAATTTTTACTTACTTACCTTTATTATAAAAAGATTTATGTTATATTTAGTAAAGTAGTAATTTATAAAATATAGTAAATTAAAAATATAATAGCTTTTAAATTAATTATTTATTTTATTTAAAAAATAAACTTTATAAATAATAAAATTAAATATAGTATTTAATAGTTAATAAATCTACTATAAGTAAATTAGGTTTAATTTATTTAAATTTTTAAATTTAGTTTAATTATAATAAGTATATTAAGTACGAAAATAATTCTAAATTACAACTAAAATAATTATTTAATAAAGGTATACATATAATCCTCCTTTTTTAAAACTACTTTTAGTCGGCCCGAGCTACTATAGCCACACTATTTGTTTAATTAATATATAAATATATATATATATTTTAAATATATAATAATATCTTTTAGACTTATAAACGTCCTAGCAACTTTTTAATAAAAAATAAATACTATTTTATAAGAATACTAAAAAAGCTACATAATAGTATATTTAAATAATATTCTTATTTACTTTATAAGGGAATAAAAATATAAAAAGTATATATAACAGGTTCTTTAAAGGCTAAAGTAGGTAAACCTCTATCTAAAATCTAAAAAATATTAAATGTATATTACTAGTACTATTTATTTAAAATTTATTATTAAACTAAAAAAAAATAAAAATTAAATCTTTTAAGATCTAAAAAATTCTAACCTAGAAAAAACCTAAGTACTTTAAAAATATATAATTCTTTTTTAGATTATAAAATTATTTAAAAAAATATATACTATACTAAATAGTAATTATAGAATCCCTGATAAGCCTTATACATAATTATTTCTTTTAAATAGAATTTTAAATATACATTAATAAAATGGAGACTTATATTAAAGCTTATAAAAGAATCTATATTAAAAAATTTTTAACCTAAGTTACCTAGTAGTTTTAATAATAAATATATCTAATTTTATAATTAAAATATATTTTTATACAAAAAACCTAAAAGATAGTATAAAATAACTAATAGTATACTATATATAAAAAATAATAGTAGCTAAATTAAATTATAAAATTTATAATAAGAAAATACTTACTATAGTCTTTACTTTTAAAAAGTAAAGAATATACCTTTAAGGCGCTAAATTTTAGATTCTTATTTTTATATATTATAAGAACCTTACGGGGGTTATAATAACTAAATAATTAAACACTTAATATATATATATTTATATATTAATCGAACAAATAGTGTGGCTGTAGTGGCTCGGGGCGACTAAAAGGGGTTTTAAAAAAGGAGGAGTATGTGTATGCCTTTATTTTTTAATATATATAATAGATATAATATTTAGTAATATTTAATTATATAATTATATATATATAGGGAACTAAGCTTTTACGGATAAATATTTTAAGTTAAAAACTTAACTTTTAAAAAGTAGTAAAAGTATTAGAGGCGTTACTCTAATTTAATATAAATAGTACTATTATCTATAATATACTTAAGGGAGCCACTATAATAAAAGTAGAAAAAAGTAAATAGTTAAAATAAATTTATTAAAACAGGCTATAAGTAACAAAAACTTTAACTATCTACCTAATTAGATAATATTTAGAGATAAAATATTTAAAGTATTAAAGAGAACTTTTATTTTAGTATATATATAATAAAAGTTTATAAGGTAATTTTATAAAATATTAGTATATAGGTATTAGAGCGTTAAGTAAATATTAGAATAGCTTATAAAGAACTACTACTTTTTTTAAAGTAAGTAAATTATAGGTAAAGTACTATAAAACTACGTAGACTACTATTATAATAAACTAAATAGGTATATTCTATATAAATACTTATAGCCGGTACAAGTCTCTAAATAATTTTAAAGGATAGTTATTATAGATTTTCTTTTAAAACTACTAAAATTAAAGAATCTAGATAATAAAAGTAAATATAACAGTATTATAACTATTATAAATAAGATTATAAAATATAATATATATATATTTATATATTAATTAAATAAAAAGTGTGGCTGTGGTAGCTCAGGGCAACTAAAAGAAATTTTAAAAAAGAAGGAGTATATATATAACTTTATACTTATTATATCGAAAAAGTTAGGTAAGGCTAAATTAAAAAAGGTATAGCGCCGCGCTAGTACTAGCGCGCTTAGCGCGCCCCCCCTAAAAAACGTTAAGTTAAAAAATCTATTACTAAAACTATATTTTTTAAAATATAGTATCTGTACTAGACTTTATTAACTTAATAAAATAAAATTACTTTATTTTATACTATAAAAAAAATTTAATAAAGTAAATAGTCTTTAAATTCTTCTTAATTATAGTAGGCTAATATAGTATTTTTACTAAAATTAATATAAATAGAAATATTTAATTTATATCTAAACTATAGTTAATTATAGTCTCTCTTATTAAAATAAAATATAATATATTTACGACCTATTATCTATAAATAAATAAATAAATAAAACGCATAAACTAAATTACAAAATAATATTTTAAATACTATTTAAATTACTAATTAAATAATTAGGTTAAACAACTCTTAATACCCTAATTTATATATAATAGTTTATAAAATAGAATAATAGAAGTTATACTATTTTTTTATAAACTATAGATTTAACTCTATAGTATAATAAATATCTAAAATAATAAAATTATAAAGCACTAATAAGAAAGTATAGATTTAAAAATAATTTAAAAATTTATATAACTTTAATAAGATATTATCTTTTTATAAAAGACAATAGATAAGTACTATAATTAAAAATAAAAAATTATACCCACCTTAAAAAGAAAAAGAAAGTCTAACTATTATAGAAAAATATTACTAGTATTAGGCCTTAAGATAAACTAAATTATTATAAAATTAGTTTATATAAAATTTTAGAGTATATTACTATAGATATATTAAGCCTATTATAAAGCTATACACATACTCCTTCTTTTTTAAAACCCCTTTTAGTCGCCCCGAGCTAATACAGTCACACTATTTATTCGATTAGTAAATAAATATATATTAAGCCTATAATTATTTAATAATATAAAAATATATTTAGCTTTTTATATTATATTATTAAAAAAAATATTATAATATACTAAACCCGTAGTCTGTAAGACTAATATATATAATAAATAATAATACTGTAATAAAGGATTAATAGTCTTATAGGCTATTAAATTATAAATAGATAAAACTATTATAAAATTAAATATTTAGGTAATAAGAAAGGAGGAAACCTATACAATAATATATAAGAATCTAAAAAAAATTTTAATTATTTTAATAAACTAGAGGAGTTCTAGTTAAACTAATCTTTTAAAGGAAACTAGAGAACAAAAAAATTAGAAAATAAGAAATTAACCCTAAAACGTTTCGTAAGAATTTATAAAAATTACTATTATTAATAAAGGTATAAGTATTATTTAAAATAATTACTAAGGATTTTTTTTCTAATATACCTTACTAACTAATAGCTTTTAATTCTACTTCTTCTTAATTTAATTTATTTTAAGAAGTACTAATTAATCGTGCTTCTACTTATTAAAAAATATCTTTTACTTTTAATAATATACTACTTTAGCGCGGGTAACTACAAACGTATTTAGAATTTACTCTTATTTTTTTTCTATTGTAGTAAGTTCGGCTTAAATTTTAGCTTATAAATAATTAATAAATTAAACTAGAAGTTATAAATTTATAAATATATAATATTAGAGAATACGTAGTATTTAAATCTAATATTTTATATACGTTATAAGAGCTATAAATATTAAAATAAATATTGGCTTTATAGGCTAACCGTCTAAAAGTATTATAAAAAGAAAACTATATAGAGTGTATTAAGTCTAAAATAATAAAAGTATAATATTATTAAAAACTTATAATAACTAATTTTATTAGTAAATATAATATATTTAAGAGTATTATTTAAAAGTATAAAGGGCTATAAATATAATACACTTAGTAAGGCTTATTTTATTAATATAGTCTAGCCCTAAATCCCGAAAAAATTTTAAGCTAAAAAAGAAAAATATAGTATTATAGCTACTATACTATAATAATATTATAAAAATAATAGTAATTTAAATATAAACCTATAAGAAACTAATTTAAAAGATTATACTTATCTATTAAATATAAAATATAATATAAATATATAATAAAATTATATAATAAGATATATAGCTCTATTTTATAAATTTATAAATTTTTAACGTATCCGGAGGAATAACTTTTTTTAGCCTATACCTTTTTTAGACTAGTGTCTCGACGCTACACTTTACCTCTCTTTATATAATAGATTTTTAACTCTAAGACTTTATAGGGATAAAGCTAAAGAGCTAGTAGTATTTTTTATATATATAAACTAGTAGAAGTTTTACGTAGCCTAGATTTTATTATTAATTTTATATATTACTTATTACTATTAATATTAATCTTTATTAACTTCGTAGGCCGGCACTTATTTATTTAGTTATTATTATCCTTCTTATTAAACTATTCCTTTATTAATAGTAAGTTAATTATATAATTATTAAAAGCTTAGCTCCGGCAGCTGTTTAATAGTTACTTTTAAAATTATAAAAATATAACTAACTACGCCGCCTACTAATTAACTTATAATACTTTAAGCGCTGCTTACTTATTACTTATTACTCTCTATTTTTTATAAGCTTTTATAACTCTAAATATACTAACTCTATATAGCCGCCCCCTTTATTACTTTTTATTTTTTATCCTTTACGCTCCTTTACTCTTTACGCTCCGCGCTTAGTACTTAGCGCTTAAAATAAGGCGCTTAGAATAATCTTATACCTATATTTCTATAGCCTGTATAACCTTTTAGATATTAGTAATATTCTTCTTATTAGTTAGTATTAATAGTATCTAGTTTTTATCTTTTTTAGCGGTATTATAGAGGCTTTATTTAATTAAATTTATAGTATATTTACTTTTTTTAATTTTTAGGGCTTATTCCGCTATTTTTTAAAGCTTTAGTATTTAAATTACTTTTTTAATTTTTATGTAAATAATATTCCTGTCGCGCTTATTTTTAACGGTATATTTAACCCCGTAAATAACTAAATTATATTTACTTAACTATTTAGGGCTTAACTACTAAGTAATTTTTTACTAAATATTAGTTACAGTTTCTTTTACAGTCGTAATATTAACTTATATATAAAATAAATTTTTATATAAATTACCTAGAACTATATAAGCTTTAATAAATCTAGTTTATATATAACGTACTAAAGTATATACTAGCTGCTAATTACTACTATAATAATAAAGTAACTTACGATAGTAAAAACTATTATAAAAGAGGTATTATATAAGGTAGTTATAACCTACCTTATAGTAGTGTACTTTTAATATAATATTTTTACTAAACTTTATTATCTTCTATATTAGAACTTTTTTAATAGAAGCGCACATGCTACTACTAGCTATATACTAGCTATAGTTATATAGTAAGTAGTTTAGTTAGCTTTAGTATAGCGCCTTTATTATTTTTTCTTTTATACGCCTCCTTGTATACGTATATATAGTAAAAGTATATATATTTTTATACTATTACTTTACTTTTAGACTAGCCTATATTCTTTTTAACTTACTTTTAACAATTATTAACTTTGTATAACCTATACCTTTTTAAATCCTTAATCTACTATATATTAGGAAAAATCTAATACTTATTAAGACTAAGTAAACTTTATTATAAGTTCTTTATAGAAAAAGAAGCTAAACTTAATATAGTAAAGTAGAAGCTAATAGTAGACTAAACCTATTAAAAGATATTAATTATAAAATTAAATAAAATAGGTAGGATATAGGTAGTGCTATAGTTTATTTATATAATAAAAAAGATATAGTCTAAATACTTAATTCTTTAGATACCTATACTAAGTATAGAGAGCTTTAAGTAGATATATATAAAAATTATAAGAATACTAAAATATTTTCAGTAGTAAGTAAAAATAAGAATATAAAAAATTTAATAAAGTAATATTTAAGTTAAGCGTAAGTAAAAAGGTAGTTATTCGTAGTAGATAATACTAATAACTAAAATATTATTTTTAATAATAAATAATTACAGAGTATTATTAACGATTTATTATAAAGTAATAAATGTATAATTTTATTTACTACTTATATAAGGAAAGTAGCTATATTACTAACTTATAGAGACGTGCTAAAGCTTAAACTAATAAAATAATAAAACGTAGTCTACTTCCTAGAGACGTTACTTATAAAGAATGTTTTTTATAATAATATAACTATAAGTAAACTACTTAATACGTTAGTATATCTTTCTCTAGCTATTATATAGGCCGACGCTTATCTAAATATTAATAAAATACTTATTATTAAGTACTTATAGCTGCTTTAAAGTATAGAATAAATTTTAATTAATTTTATAAATAGAGACTTCTATAATAATATATAATTTAAGGACTTAATAAATATAATAGTTATAATATAAATAGTATTATTTAGCTAGATCTATATACGTAATAGAGTAGTAGTAAACCTTTTATTATTTATATTATATATTAAGTAGAAAGCGATGCTATACTTAATTTTACCTAATAAATAGTTAAAAGTATAAATAGAAAATACTATTAGTATATTTTTTAATTACCTATTTTTAATAAGGTAAAGGGATAGAAATTAGTATAATATATACTAATTAGTATATCTAGTAATTTTAATCCAGTTTAAATAGTATAATAATATAAAAAAAATAACTAAAAAGAAAATTTAGTATATAGATAATATTTTTTTATTTAATAACTATATAAACTAAATTATATAGAAAATATATCTTCTATATATACTATAGCTAATTAAGAATAAATAAAACTATAGTATTAAAAAAAGCTTAAGGTATATTTTTTAATAGAACGGTATATATATATAAATAATAAAATTATAAAAATAATAAAATAATAGAGAAGTCCTACTAGTAAAAAGAAATATGTAATAAGAATAATTTAAATTAATTATTATTATAGTACGTATTTACTATAGTATATTATATAAATAAATAGATTAAAGAGATAGTTAAACTACTAGAAGGCGTTATTATAATATATATAAAAGTATTTATAAAAAACTAACTTTTATAATTGGTATTATAGTATAAGCTCGCTTAAGTATACTAAGTAAATAAATAAGTATAAAAGTCGGTAGACCTATTTAAGTATATTATTATAGTAAAAGTAAAAGTCCTTAAATATAACTATTCTTTATAACTAATATAGCCGACAACTACTGTTATAACTTATTAGTTACTTATTTATCTTTCTTTTTATATTAAATAGAGGATATATTTATTTCTATTACTTTTTACTTTACCTATATATATATGTAGTGTAGCGTTTAATAATAGTTAATATTTTTATTTATAATTACAAATCTTATTTAATATATAAAAATAGTTAACTGTAATACTAAGTATACTTATTTATATACTTAGTCTATATATTATTATAGTTATATATATAGGCTCCCCTAAAACGTTTAAATATTAACTATACTATATAGAAATACTTCGAACCTTTTATTACTTATTACCTTTATAACGATTTTACCATCGCTGCTAGTACTTCTAGTAATATTTTATACAGTTACGCCTTATACTCTAGACTACGTATTTTTATTATAAAACCGATATTAGCGCACTAACTTTTTATTTTTTATAACTAGTATAATACTACTGTTTTTACTATTTTTACTTTTATTATTTTTACTTTTATTACCTTTATTTTTGTATAGGCAACCGTAACTAATTTTAGATTTTTAAATTTTATTACCTTTACTATTAATAGTATTATACTTTTATTTAGTTTATTACTATCTATTTTATTATTTAGGATTTTTTAGTATTAACAAATAGTATTTTTATAAAAGAACTTAGCGATTACGTTATATATAGGATACTTAATAATATTAAAAAAACCTTTTTATTATTAGATTTTATTACCCTATAGGTAGGATAGAATAGAGATAGCTTATATATATATAATAGGCGTATTAAAATTAATTTAAATAAGTACATTATTAGCTAAGAAAAAAGTAAAAGTAACAGGGCTTTTAAAGAATTATATCTTCGTAAGTATTTTTTTTATAAATATTTAGCTGTACTATTAACTGTAAAAAAAAGATAAAAAAGAGATATATAGGTAGTACTTTACGTATTTCTCTTCTAAAGAATATAGTATCTATACTAAACTTTTTAACTTAATATTTTTTAGGGGGCTTATTAAGCGCGCTAGTAATATACTAGCGTAGTACTATTCCTTTTTTAACTTAGCTTTATCTAACTTTTTTAATATATTAAGTATAAAGGTATATATATACTTTTTATTTCTAAAACCTTTTTTAGTCGTCTATATAGCTACTACAGCTATAGTCTTTTATTTAATTAATATATTAATATTATAACTAATATTAATATATAATTATATATTAATTAAACAAATAGTGTAACTGTAGTGGCTCGAAACGACTAAAAGGGTTTTTAAAAAAGGAGGAGTATATGTATGCCTTAATACTAATATTAATAAAGGTACTTAATTACCTATATATAAAACTAAAAGCAGTTAACTAACTATAGCTAGTTATTTTTTAATTAATAATTAGATACTAAAGGTAGCGTTATAACGTATAGACTAGTTAGTAAGTAATATATAATAATAATAAATTCTTTAGTAGTATATAGTATTACTACTAATAAAAAAAATAGTTAATTTACTTTAGTTATAGGATTATAGGTATTTTTAAATATATAAATAATAGATAAATAAAGGTAAATATAATAATAATTATAAAATTATTATACTTAAAGCTATACTATCCTAAAAAGTACTAATACTAATTTAGTAAGCGCTTTTTTAAGTAATTATATATTTAGAAAAACTAAAGTATAGAAACTAAAAACTAGTACTAGTTACTAGTATATGTGCTTATTTTATTACTATTTTATTTACTTATAATATCAAAAAAACAGTTTTATACTTTATTTTAATTATTATATATAATAGTATTACCTAATAGTACTTAGCCTATAAATGTATTTTTAAACCCTATATATTTTTTATATAAAGTCTATCTAGTAAGAACTATTTAAGAACTTATAATAAAGGTACTTTAATAAATCTTAGCCTTTAAATTACGGCTTTTTTAGTATAAAAAGTTAATTTTTTTAATTATTTACTATTTTTTTTAGTAGTGTCCAGTAATACGTGAAAAGATTATAGGTAGCTAAAAATAAACAGACTAAAAAAGGGTCCTCTTTTTAGAGTTAGGCTTATTCCCCCTTAGGCTATGGGCTTACTTTATTTCTTTTTACTTTTTTTATTACTATTACTATATTTATAATAATTACAGCTAATATAGACTAAGTAAACTAAGTACTAGTATAAGGTATTTTTTATAGTATACGTAATATATACTACATTTTAGTAAAATATTATAATATTACTTATTTTATCCTCTATAATTACGCATATAGTAAATGCTTAAAAAAAATATAAAACTAATAATATTTTACTCTATATAAAGAAAAAGCTATTATAGACTTTTTATTATAAATAACTAAATTTAGATAATTTATATAGATAAAATATATACCTTTTTAGTCTTTAGTATTACTTACTAACGATTTATAAATAAACTACTAAGTATAAAGGCATGCATATACTCCTCCTTTTTCGAAACCCCTTTTAGTCGCCTACACAGCCATCACAGCCACACCCTTTTATTTAATTAATATATAAATATATAATTAAACTAATAAAGCCTTTAGGAAAAAATTAAACTTAGGTGTTTAAAATACGCTATCTAGAATATAAAGAAAAAAAGTATAATACTAGACTAGAATTACGATAATAATTATAATAAAGTTATAAACTAGTTTAATATAATTAGAAAAGTAGTATAGAATTAAACTATTCTTTTAGAAAACGTCTATAATATAAATAAAATAGGAGTAATATTAAGTATACTTAGTAGTGTTAAGGTTCTTATTAATAAAAATAACTTATAAAGCTAGTAAGACGTGTGTATAAAACGTATAGTAGTAATTATAAGTATAGAGAAATAGTATTAGAAAAAGCCTAATCTAAAAAATTTACCTTTTTTAAAATATTATTACTTTTTAGTTATAAGGCCTAAAACTACAAAAATAATACTATATTAAAGCGAAAGACTAGCGTAATTAACTTACTCTATTAGGAGCTGCTTACTAAGGAGTTTAGAGGTAAAAGAAAATTAGTAATAATTAAAAATATTTAGGACCCTACTATAGACTTTAATAACTTTTTATTTAACGTATAAAATTTGGTTGTTTTTATATATATTAAAATAGTACTTATAATATATAAATATATAAAATATTTTTATATATTTAGATATTAGTTATATAATTATATATAAAAGTAACTTTTTTAAATATTTAATAATAAACTAGTAATAATAAATTACTAATACTTTATATAGTAGCCTCTAGCTTCTATAACTACCTTATAACGCTTAGGGAGTAATAAAATATAATTATTAATAACTTCTTAAGGTATTTTATTTTACTCCTCTATAATAACTCTTTTAAAGGCCTCTAGACTTTATAAACTATATCCTACCCCTAAATTAGGCTTTTTATTTTTATTTAACAGTTATTTTAAATAACCCTATATATTTTCTATAGGGGCTAAATTAGGACTATAGGCTAGATAAAGAATAAGTATACTTTTATTATTTTTAAACTAGTTTATAACGTCTGTTATTTTGTTATAATTACTAACCTAAATTAATATTAATATATATATATATTAGTATACTAATCGAATAAATAGTATAGCTGTAGTGGCTCGGAGCAACTAACAGGAGTTTTAAAAAGGAGGAGTATATATATACCTTTATACTTAATATATTAAAAAAGATATTAATATAAAGTTTATAATTATAATATAATAGAATAATATATATATATATCTATATTATTATATTAATAAAAAAAGGGGCAAAAAAAAGGTATAAAAAAAGGTTATATAACTCACCCCTTTTTATACTTAGTTTAATTTTAAGTATAAGGACTTTATTTATATAATCTTTACTAGTACAAGAAGAAAAAAATTAGGTATTTTAATAAATACTAAATTACTTCTACCTCCTACCTAAATTGCGACCTAAACTAATAGGATAAGATAAAGGTATACACATACTCCTCCTTTTTTAAAACCTCTTTTAGTCGCCTACACAGCCACTACAGCTACATTCTTTTATTTAATTAATATATAAATATAACTAATAGGACAAGACCTTATCTTAAAAAATTATTAATATAATTATTATTAAAAAAACTAAAACCATCAGTTAAAAATATATAAAGAGTTATATATTTTAATATTTTAAAATATTAAAATAACTCACGTTTTAATTATCTAACAGCTTGTTCTTTTCTAACTCTATTATTACTCTTTTTTCTATAATATTATCTATTTTATTATCCCCTTTATATTACTAACTTATTAAAAAATATAATCTTTTTTTTATTTATTTATTTTATATTTTATATATTCTCTATAGTGTATTTTAATCTTTTTTTTTATATTTTTTTTATTTATTATTAGTTTTTTGTTACTTGTATTAATTATATAACCCTTCTCTTTTAAAACCCTTTATAATTATCTAGTTATAATCTCTAGATTATTTTCTAATATTATTCTTTTATTTTCCTTTTTAGGGCTTCTAGTTCAGTTTCTATTAATAATGCTTTTATCTCTTTTAGTTAACTTTTTTATACCCCCTATATAAACTTTTTTTTATTATAATTATTTTCTTTATTATTTTTTTTTATTATTCTCTTTCTTTTTATTTTATTTTATAGCGTTATAAATACTTTGCTAAACCTTTTTTAAAGTAGTAGTAATTAAAAAAGAAGAAGTTTTTACTTTTAAAAGTAAATTAACTTTATATTCGGGTTTTAAAAGATTTAGTGCCCATTTAAGAGAATAGGATTTTAAGTTTATGTAAGATTAAAGATATTATAATATACTATAATATTAATAATATATTACGTAATTAGTAATTATATAAGTAATAACTAAATTTTTAGTAATTATAAAAATTTATTATTATATAATAAATTCTTATTAAAAATTAGGCTACGTAACCTACGCTAGTCCTAGAATAGTATTATTAAACTTTTAGTTAAAGATATTTACTAACTAAAAAGTTATAGGGATATAACAAATAGGCTAAAGAAAATATTATTTTTAGATAATTTTAATTTATTACGTATAGTGGCTAAGTAGTAACTACAATCCGTATATAAGTCTAGTTAATTTTCTCTTTAAGACGGTATAACTCACGTATTTCTAGGGTTAGTAATTAATTTTATATTAATTTTTAAAAATAGTAATATTTTAGATTAGTCTTTTCCTAATGTCCCCCACCTGTAAATATATTAGTACTAATAATAAGTATATAGATTTAATAATAATCTACCTAGTCTTAATTTATTAAGTTAATTAAACCATATATCCTATTTTTAAATAATATTATACTTACTTTAAATTTAGATATACTAATTCTAAAATTAGCTTAAAGTAGCCTAAGCGTATATTTAATTTTTAAATAATAGAATACGGTAACTAAAAAATATATATTTTAATATATAATAGTTTTACTATATATAAAACCTTTATAATTCTAGAGTTTTATTTTAAAAATAGTATTATATTATATAATTTTCTCTATTATATATTTTATAAGCTATAGTTTTATAATATTATTATATTTACCCTACTAAAAACAGCCTATTTAGTTAAAATCTTAAAATAAAAGTAAGTATAATAATATTTTATTTATACTTCTAGTTTTATTTATATAGTTAATTAGTATCACTCCTAAGTAAAAGTATAAAAGACTTATTTATTCTTTTATATTTTATTTTTATTGCGTTTTACCCCGCCTACTAATATTATAAACTAAGAACGTTATTATAGACTTATTATATAATTTAAAGTAACGTTTTTCCGCCTAATTCTATATAAGTTTTTATATTATCTATTAAACTTCCTACTAAAATAATAATACTATAAAGATTTACTAAAATAAGTTACGTATACACCCGGCTTACCTAGTAGTCTTATAGAATAAAAGAAGCTATACCTACTATTATTAGTACCTACGCTGTTTATAGTACCTATTATTTAATTAGTAATACTTACTAAATAAGAATAAAAGTATATACTTACTTAATTTTACGCGTACTAGTAGGCCGCTCTAAAGTTTATAACGCTTAGGCCTTTTTTTTCTTATTTTAAATTTTATAAGCGTACTAATAGATTTATTTTATTTTATTAGCCTAAGCCTAAAATTATAATTACCTTAAGTTTCTTAAATTTATTTTTAGCTCTTTTAATAATACTAGGTTTTCTAGCCTTTTTTTATTAAATACCTACTTTTATATAACTTATATTCTATTAGCCCGGAATCTATCTATATAAAATAGTATATTAAGAAGATTTATAAAATAGAGAAAGATAATATATATAAAAAGGCTATATTTTACTAAAAATTTGCGTACGCGCAGGTTAGTATAAAACTAATTAATAAGTAGTATATAGGTAAATAGTTCTAATTAATTTTAAATTTTATATTAGCTTAGAGTATTACTATTACTAAGAATAGTTAGTATAATAGGCGGTAAGTTAGTAACCTATTTAAAATTAGTGTAGTAATAGGACGTTTTAAAAATAAAAAAAATCTATAGAGATATAATATAGTAGAATACTTTAAGTAGGTAATAATATAGTATAAAGTATAGAATAAATAACTAGACTTACTAGTTTAAAGACTAGATATTTAGTTATATAGGCTCTAGGTAACTACCTAATAACTTTATTAGTCCTAAAATTTGTATATGTAGTAACCCCTAAGTTAACTAACTACCTTATATATAATTATAAGCAGTAATCGCTAATACCCTTAAGAATAATTATAAGTAGTTACTAATTTATAGATATAGATTAGAGTATAAGTATATTACTATATTTAATAGAGTAACTGTAGTCCTTGCTAAAAAAATAAAATATAACTTTTAAGAGTTTAAAATTTATACTATTTATATATAGTTTTATTAGTATTATGTAAGCTATTTAGTATTTATTAAGTTCTTATTATTATATTATACCGCGGCTTTATAAAGCTTATAAAGTATATTAATTAAGTTAATTAGTATATTATTATACTATTATATAAAAATATTATTATATTAGTATTAGGCTAACTATATTATATAACTTAAAATTTAACTTATTATAACTATGTCGAGCGACTAAAGCGAGGTAGTATAAAAATAATTAATAAGTAATATTTTATTTACCTATATAGTCCTATAAGAGAAGGATTATTAACTAATAATATATATTTTTATAAAATAAAGAGTGAGCGGTTTATAATTTTTTAATTTTAATAAAATATATATAAATATTCTAAAGCTAACTACTAAACGAACAGTAATAAATTAACTATTTTTACTTTTAAAATATATAAAATTAATTCTACTCTATAATATAAAGTAATTTAAATACTAGTAATACTAAAACCCTTTATATAACTATATAATCTAATTAAAGAGAACACTTATAAAAAAATAATATAAGTAAATAATAGTTATAAAGATATATATAAAAGTTTATTAATACTATTTAAATATACTTTACTAAGGGTACTCTTTAGTAGTATTAGATTTATTTTTTTAAAAAAATAATTAATAAAGCTAAAGTTTATTAATCTACTAGATTATTAGTAATAGAAACGGCAAAGGTTATAAGTTATAAAGATTTTAAAAAGATATAAAGAAAGCGTACTAAAAGGGATATAATTATAGTAAAGAAAAAAAAAATTATAAAAAGTATAGAAGTACTATATTAATAATAAATATAATAGGTCTAAAAACTAAAGTAGTATAAATAAGTAATGAACTAGAATTAGTAAAAACTTTAATATTTTAAATATAGGCTATTTTAGTAGTATAAATATATTAAAATTATTTTAATATTTTATATTTAGTATTATATTAATTATTTTTTTATAATTCTTTATTTTCTATTAATAGTAGTTTTTTTTAAAATAAAATTTAATAGTTAGCTCTAAAACTAATAGTAACTATTTTTAATATATTATTATTAAATAGTAATAATATTAATCACCTATTTATCTACTATTAATTATACATAAATAGTAAGTTATAAGTAGTTAAAATATTAATAATTATAAAATTAGTAATATAATTAAAATAGTATAGTACTTAAAAAAGTATAGTACTTAAAATAATACTAGTGTAGTATAGACTTATAGAACTATACTTATTTATATTAAGTTTAAATACGAAAATTTATAATTCTAATAAAACTTTTTTCCCTTTAGTTATAGTTAGAATAATTATTTTTAAGAAATTATTTTTTTAAATACTTATAATTATATATTTTTATAGTAGAGCTTTTATAGTATAGTTTTAGTTTCTATAATAACTAAGTAGAGTAATTATATAGAGAAAATTTACTAAAGTAATTCTTAATATTATTAATAAAATAATTAATAATATACTTATAACTATAGTAATTATCTTATTATAGACTAATTACTATAGTAAAAATAGTTAGAATCTAATTATTTTATAGCTATAATATAATACATATATAACAGAAAAATTAATTAATTTAAGTAATAATTTAATTTAGTTATATAGTATATCTAGTAATTAAAAAAAATATTATAGCTTTTAGACTAAAATTAAAAATCTAAAGAAAAAATATAGTTTTTTAGGCTTATAGTACTTATTAGTTATTTAATAAATATAAAATAAGATTAATATATATATATATTTAAATAATTTACTATCGTTAATGTAAACTCTATTAATAGTATTAAATAAGTCTCTATTACTAGCGCCTTATATGGCTAGCACTTTATAAGTAATTATTAATTATTATATTTTTAATATTATAAAAACTAATATTTATTATAGAATATAGTACTGTAATAAGAATTTAAATAATAAGAAGGAGTAAAAAAAAGACGTAAAAAAGTAATTATATAGAGAAAAAGATATAAATAGTAAAATTAGTTTATTATTATATATATTTAGAACCTTAGTATTATTAATTAAATTTAGCAATTTTAATATAAGTAGCTTAATACTAGTACTTACTAATTTTATATTTATATAATTAATTACTAACGTTTAATATTAGTAATATTATTATTACTAATATTTAATATAACTAGAGCTTTATATTACTAGCACTTTATATTACTAGCGCTTTATATTACTAGCGCTTTATATTACTAGCGCCTAGTAAACCTATTATTTAAGTAGTAATATTTATATTTATTATTTTATAAAAGCCTAGAGAGTATATATTTTTAGTTATAAATATAGTATAATACTCTATATAATTATTATAATTAAAGATTTTAACTCTAAGCCTTTAAATATTATATTTTTTTTAAATTTAAAACTGGTGTAAAAACGTTAGTATAACGTTTTAGTTAGTATTATTCTATTAGGCCTATTTAGGATTTAAGGTTTCTATAAATATTAAATTCTTAATATTATAAATAAGTACTTCGATTTATTTACGTCTCTACTTCTATTTTAGTATATTTAAAGGTTATAAAAAAGATTTATTTATATTAATTTTTATATAATTACTAAATACATTTTTAAGAAATTTTTTTTAAATCTTTTTAGCCTTCTAAATTAAATAAACTAAAAATTTATTTTTAGAAGTACTATTAGGTACTATTTAATTTTTTATTTATAGTATTTTTTTTATTTATATTTATTAATAGTAGCTAATAGCTCTACTATTTAGTATTATATACTATTTATAATAAAAAAGTGTATTAAGACCAGTAAAAGACCTATAGTATAAATATAATTAATATAAGTTAAAAATATAAAATAGTGTGTAAATAATAATATATAATAAAAAAAATATATAAATTATTTAATAGTATAATTAGTCTAAAGTAGTATTACTTACTATTATATAACTTTTAAAACTATTTATATATATATATAATAATTAAATTTATTTCTAATAGTAATTACTAACTATATAATTATTATTATTACTTTCTTTTTCTCTATTTATTTATAAAAGTTATATTAATTTAGTATACGCTACGTCCTTACTTAATATAAAAATAAGTAAAAATTAAAGATACTATAACTAAACCCTATATAATATAAAATTTTTTAAATATTATAACTAGTAAACTAATAACTTAAACTAATAACTTATTACGCTGTGGTAGTAATAACGGCGCGTAATAAAATATATAGGCTATATATAATTTATTTAATATATAGTACCTTTAAAATAGTAAATATAATAGTTTTTTTTTATAAATACTATACTTAATTTTTAGAAAAATTTTCTTATTATTATATTTACAATATTAGTATTTTAGCGTTTAATAATTAAATTACTAAATTACTACTTATATATAGTATAGACTTTTAATAATAGTAATAATTAGCTAAATTATATTAAAAACTATTTTAACTTTTATAATAACGTATTATAACTAACTAGTTTATTTAATAAGCTAAAAGATTTTTTAGTTAATATTATTTTTTATATTAATTTAATACTAACAATTGTTAAAAGTAAGTTAAAAAGGATATAGGCTAGCCTAAAAGTAAAGTAGTACAGTATAAGGATGTGTGTGCTTTTACTATATACACGGGTAGAAAGAGGCGTGTAAAGGGGATTTAATACTAATATATCTCTTTTAACTTTAAATAGTAATAATTTTTAAGCTTAATTATTTTTATAAGGATACTAAAGTTTATTTTAAATAATATAGTAATATAGTAGATGTTATAATATAATAGTATAAAAAAAGTAAGACTTTTTTATTTAAAACAATAAATAGCGGTAATAGTAGTAGTAGTAATTATAATAGTCCTTTAAGAAAAAAATTTTTTTTTTAATAATAGTTAAAGAAGTAAAGCTTTAGTATAAAAAGCTTATTAAAATAATTAAAATTATTTAGACGTAGGGATGTAGAGATATATAAAAGTAAAACCTTTTCTTTTAGGATTATTACTATAACGTTACGTAACCCTAGACTAGATATTTAAACTTTTAATATATTATATTATTAACGCTAACTCTTAACGAGCTTTTTATATAATAACTATAATAACTTTACTACTAGCGCTAATAATCTATAACCTTTTTAGATAAATAGTAATTAAAATATTAAAATATATTATAATACTCCCTATAGAATTTTTTTATGTTCTTATAATAACTACTAACTCTTCTAATAGTAAATATTTATACGACTACTTTATAGCACTATAGTATATTTTTTTTACTACTTACTACCTATTCTGCTGCTACGTATATATATAAATAATTTTAATTATTTTTAGGAGCTTTTTTTTTTAAAGCCGCGCCTATCTTTCTTCTACTACTCTAAATAACTTTTTTTATTATTCTTTTTACTACTCTCTTTACTACCTATTTTATTATTTATTTTACTATCTACTTTACTGTCTATTATACTTAGTAAGCCTTTAGCCCTTTTAAACTACTATTTTACTAGTTTTATTATATTACTATATAAGTATAAGCCGTAGACGTTATTAAGGTTAAAAATTATTTTATATTTAAGAATAAAAAGCCGTACGGTAACCGACTATTATAATTAGTATTTAGGTATTAGGATATAGTACACGGGGACCTCTAAAAGACTAATAAAAGTTATAGAAAAAAGAGGTTACATAATTAATAAATATAATAGAGATTTATTATATTTATTAATAGACTCTTAATAAGTTTATTAATAGACTCTTTATAAGTTTATTAATAGACTCTTAGTAAGTCTATTAATAAATCTAATAAATATTTATTAAGTTTATTACTCTACTATATAGGAACGCGAAGTCTAATAAATTAAAGTTTATATTTAACCTATTTTTAATTTATTATTTAAATTACTTAAGTCTCTATTAATTTAATATTTTACGATATTAATACTAACCCCCTATTACTTATTTATATAGTAATATCCCTATTTTAAACTATTATTACTATTTTTATCTAAGAACTAACTAAAAGCCTAAAAGGATTTTAATACTTTAAATACTTTTAATATAAGTAGCTTTAAAGACCTTATAACTATATAAAACCTATATAATAAGACTATACTTCTAGGCCTATATAATAGAAACTAAAAAAAGCTTAACTACTAGCTATTATAGCTGGACTTATACTTTTACTTTATAATCCTTAATATAAAAAATAAAAATAAGATTTTATTTACTACTACTTATATATATGGAGAGGCTATAGAATAAATGTAATCCTATATAAGTACCTACTTAGCTAAAGAGAACTCTAAGAGAAATAAAATTAATAAATTAGTTAAGGACTATACTATTTTTATAAAAAACTTTAAGTAATTTTTTAAAATTACTAATTAGGTAATACTAACTAAATAAGTAATCTAAGGGCTTAAGTAAACCTATTTAGTTATAAAGTGTACGGTAAAGTTTAAGTACTATACTATATAACTAAAATAAGAAGATATATTTTTAATAATATTATATAAGTACAGGGGGATAAGATTAAAAAAGACTAATTAAAAAAATACTTTTTGTAAAGCTATATAACTCTTTAATTAGTAAGCTTAAAAATAGAGATTAAATACCGTTTTAAAGAGAAAAACTAGCGTATTCTATTTATCTATTTAGGGGACGCTTACGGAGAGGTTCAGGGATAGTAAAAAATTAGTAAATCTAGAAAATTTTTAGACCCTACTTTAAGTTAGTATAACTTTTTATTTACGGTGTAAAATTAGCTTATTTTTATACATAGTATAATAGATACTATCTTATATCAGTATATAAATTATCTTTATAGTTTAATATATTAATTTTATAATTATTAATAAAAGTTAAATTTTTACATTTTTAATAATAAACAAGTAAATAATATATTACTAGTACTTAGTATAGTATCCCTAAGATTCTATATATTCTTAATAATAGCTAGGAATTAAAAAAATATAATTATTAATAACTTTTAATAATTTTATATTCTATTATTTAAAAATAGCTCTTTAATAGCCTCTATACGTTTTAAACTTAATCCTATATATAAATTATCCTTTTTATTATTATTTAGTCTAGACTTTATATAATCCTATATATTTTTTATATAGGCTAAATCCGTGTTATAGGCTGGGTAAAATAAAATATATATTTTAATAATTCTTATATTAGTCTAATACGTCCGTTATTATATAAATAAGTGTATTAACTTATTAAAATTACTAATATAAATTAATATTAATATAAAGCTTATAATTATAATATACTATAATATTAATAAATATATATATTTATATTATTATATTAAAAAAACTGTAAAAAAATCTATAAAGTTACTTACTCCTCTTTATTTTTTATTTAAGTTTAGATATAAGAATTTTTTTTTCATAGTCTATACTAGTAAAAGAAATAAATAAATTAGGTATTTTAGTATATACTAAATTACTTCTATTTTTTAACTAAATAGCGGCGGGGTGGTATAGTAGGCATGTACCTAAAAATACTAAGATTTTTTAATTTTTAAGGTCTCTTCTACGTATTAGTGGTTTAATTCCTTTTTTTATTATAGCGTTCTTTAAACGCGCCTACTTTATATAGTAAAGTATAAAGTTTTTTAAAAGTATAGGGTACTACTAAGAAATTAATATAAAACTATAGAAAGCCGAAATTCTTATTTAGAATATATTATATTCTTAGGTATATCTTACTATCTAAGATTAGATAAGATAAAAATCTATTCCTAAATAGGCCTAGCGTGGCAAACTAGGCCTAATTAGATAATAGACTAGTAATTTAATATAACTTTATTTAGTAATATATTAATTTAGAAATTAAAGAGCTAGTTATTAGTTCGCTTAGGAGATAAAGCACTTTCCTTAAATAGTTAGGTAGCCTTAATATAAAAGACTTATTTTTTTTAAAAAACAAAAAAAAAAAAAAAAATTAAATAGCATCCTAAATATAGAAAATTAAATTATAACTAATAAAGTAATTAATATAATTAATATTAAAAAAAAACCACGATACCCTAAAAATATATAAAAAGTAATATAGTTTAATATATTAAAATATTAAACTAACTTACTATTTTATTAGGTAATAGCTAGTTGTATTTTTAACTTAAATTTTACACCTTTATATATAATACGCCTCTCTAATCTCTCCTATTAATAATACTAACTTATTAAATATTATTATTTTCTTTAAAATATATTTTTTTAATTTTTTTAATATTCTCTTTAGCGTAATTTAATATTTCTTTTTACGTTTTCTCTATTAAATATAGATTTTTTTAATTTATTCTAATATTATAGAACTTTAATTTTAGAAGACTATTATAATAATATTTTTATTATATTAAAACTATTTTCTAATTATTACTATCTATTTTCGTTTTTAGGGCTTTTAATTAAGTCTTTATTAATAATTCTTTTTACTCTTTAAATAATCTTTAAAACTCTACTAGTGTTAACTCTATTTATATTATTATTATTATTATTTTTAATTTTAATATATTATATAATATTATAAATGCTATTAGGAGATTTTTAAAAATAAAAATAATTATTAGAATATAAGTATTTCCTTTCAAAAGAAGATTAACTTAAAATTTAAGTTTTATTAAATATTACGCTATATTAAATAAATAGCGGCCTAGATTTATACATTTAAAAAGATATTATTATATACTATAATATTAATAATATATTACGTAATTAGTAATTATATAAGCAGGAGCTAAATATTTATTATTAATATAATTTTATTATTAGATTATTAATATACTTTAAAAATATAGTCCCGTGACCTATACTAGGCCTAAAAGGATATAGTTAAAATTTTAGTTTAATATATTTATAAACTAAAAAGTTATAAGGCCCTAAAAAAGGAGTTTAAAAAATTACTGTGTTTAGATAATTTTAGTTTATTACATATAATTAATAAGTAGTAAATAAAATCTTTATAATATTCTTTATAACTTTCTCTTTAGAACGGTATTATTTACGTATTATTAGGCTTATTAATTAATTTTATATAAATTTTTAAAAAGGTATCTTTTTTAACTAGTCTTTTTTCATTTTACAGCCCTGTATATTTTTATTATAAGCTAAAGAAGAATGTTTTATATTTTTAATATAAGTAGATTTACTTATATTTTCTAATTAAGAAGTTTTATAAATCTCTTAAGTATAAAAAATATTATCTTTTTATTATTATAAGTTTAAAAAGATTCGTTTAAGTTTTTATTTTATAAAAGTTTATCTACTTTTTTATTTTCTATTTTTACAACTCCCTCTAATTTTTAAAAAATATTCTCCTCTTACTACAAGTTAGTAATTTTAATAAGTTTATTAATCCTATACCTATATTGCGCTTATAAATAGCTATTTTATAGCTATTTCTTAAGTATCTAAATCGAAAAGTAATAAGTACGCCTAGACGACGATTTAGGGGTATAAACGTAGTAAGGGAACTCTATTAAGTACTAAACTGTGTACGTAATGTTAAGTATCTAAATATTTTATAAAAAGCTTAATACTAAAAAATAATTAAATATACTTTTAATATTATTAATTCTATCTACCTTATTTTTTTTTTCTTTTTTAAGCGTAGAGCGCTATCTATACTTTTTTTAATTTAGCTTTTTTAAACTTTACTAGATTAGGTCTAAAAGATAGGCCGCGTCCTATAGTAATTAAGAGTAAATTTAAAAATACTAATAAAGATACAAAGAGTGAGTTAACTATTTAATAAACTTTATTCGGCCGTAAAGATAAAAATAATATTAATAAAAAATATTTTAAGCTGTTTAATTTATATTCTTTAATATTCTATTTATTCTTTTATATTAGACTTAGAAGAGTTAAGAAACTATTAAATAGTATTTATATAACTTAATATTACTAATACATTATAAAATTAAAGCGCTTAGTATTTTATTTTTATTATTTAAATAGCGCTTTATCTAGTAAAAGTAATAGTAGCTATTATAATACTAAAAGGCTAAGCTCCTAGTACTAATTATATAAGAGCGGATATAGTTATAAACTAATATATATACTAATATATTAATTTAAAAAATTTTAAAAAATTATATATTTACTATTATAGTCCTGTCTACGTATAAGAGATTACTAAGTATTTTTTATTTTACTATAAGGTACTCTACTGTAAAAAGGTAAAAGAGCTTATTTATAAAAAAATATAATTTTTTAATCTACTTTTTATAATCTTTACTAATATATATTTTATAAAATATATAGTTTAATAAATTATAGACCACTATTATAGAAATAATTAAAATAAATAAAACCTTAGGTAGTAATTTAATAAAAAATATTTATAATATAATTATTTCGCGCTGCGCTTAAGCTGTTTAAAAGTTTAATAATATAGTAAAAATATTTATTTATTAAGCTTTTTTATTAGGGTATATTATATAATTTTTAATTATTTTATTATTTTTTATACTCTTTTATTACAAAATTTTTTTAAGTAGTACGGTTTTAAATTATTTATTATAAATAATATCTTAAAAGCTATTTAATATTTAATTTAGTAAGCTTTACGCTTTATTATTATATAACTTTTTAAAATTCTAGTTTAGTAATTTTTTTTTTATATTTTTATAATTTAGTTCCTTTTTAAATTTTTTAAATTATTAAGTTATAAATGCTTTCGCTAACCTACCCGCTAGTATATTACTTATTTAAAGATATTTAATTATAAAACCTTTTTTAAAATACTCTTAGCGTAGCTCTATATTTTATATATTTATATAGTGTAAACGGGTAGTTATATACTTATTTTTACTTATAAGTAGACTAATTATTTACTAATTATTATAGTATATACGCTATGTAGTTTTAAAATTTAAAGTAAATATTTTAAAAAAGTCCTTTAGAGTTATTATTTTTTTATTTATATATTTAAACGCGAGGAGCTCTATTTTAGTAATTAATATTATAATAATAGTCTATTTTACAGTTTTTTAAATAATTATATTCCTAAATAATATAATAATATAGTTATATAAAAATTATTTATATTTTAGATTATTTATAAATAAAGCGTTTAAATAAATTATAAATTCTAGACCCTGATATACGCTATATTAAATTACCTAAAAGTAAAATTTATAAAAAAATATAATTTTATATTTTACTATAGTAAAGTGTTCTTTACTTAAATTAATTAAAAAATAAAAAAGTTTTAAAATCGTAAATACTATATTTAGTCGTATTATAATAGTAGTATAAAATATAAATCTAATATACTTCTTAAATATTTTAATTTTAGCTTTTATTACTTTTTTTTTATTTTTACCGAGCTTTTTTAATAATAAAAGCGTCGATAAAAAGAGTACTAAATTATTAACTTTAAATTTTTTTATATTCTTTTTAATATATAAATTATAAATTAGTATAATTATTTAATTTTTTTTAATTGCTAATTACTTATATTTTAAAATACTATTTTATAACTCTACGTACCTCTATTTATTATATTTTTAAAAGCTTATCGCGCAGTTTAAAAGCTTTTTATTAATAAATTTTATAGTATAAAAGTAGAATATTATATATATAAAAAAGTATAAAGATTTTATAATCTATATTAAAGAATAAGTCAGACTCTTCTTTTAAGTAAATAAGACTAAGCTTAGGTAAAGTACTAGAAAATTCCTTATACTATAGTATAGGTAAGTCCCTTAGGCTATATAGAGCTTAATTTAGCTTTATATAATTATTTTTTTATTTATAGCTATTAGGTAGTTTATACTATACTAGATTTAAAGGGTTAATTAGTATATTAAGAAACGTACTAATTATATTAAGCTATAAAATTTTTAAATTAATCTTAACTATAATTTCTATAGTTATATATAAGAAGTACACTATAAGTATTATAATATATATTAATAAAAGTATATCTTTTAACTAGAAATTATTTCTAATAATAAGGCGAGTTGTATATTTTATAAAGTAACTATTCTAATTAAACTTATAGGTAAATACCTACTTAAATAAAAATAGTAATTTAGTACTTTTAGAGCGTATAATTATTTACTAAATTTACTTTTTAAAAAGTATATTTTATTTTTTATATATAGCCTAGTAAACGAGTAGGCTATATAGATATAAAAAAATTATTTTTTATATTACTAGCTCTCTTAGAAGCTCGTCGCGGTATATATAAATTTTATTTTAAAATATTTTTTTTTAGGACCCTATCCTATATAGTAGCTTAAACTATTATATTAATAATTATAAATTTTCTATACTCTTTTTATATAAGGTTTATACTAGAAATAAATATATTTATAAAGTTATACTAAAGGGAACTATTTATATTATTAAGTAAAGTACTTATAAGCTTTATACTCTATAATAACTTGTTTTTTAGGTTAGGGCTTAATAATATATAAATACTAAGTAGGTATTTATCCCCGCCCTTTAGTTTATTAGAATCTTTAAAATTTAATTTAATTTATTTTTAGCTTTATTAAGTAGCTAAGCTATAGTCTTTTATAAATCTCTATATTTTATAAGTAAAAGTACTAATAATTTTACTTAATAAGAGGGACTCTATATTACTAATATAAGTAATAGTATTAAATAAACTTTTACCTCCTATTTAAAAATTTTATAGACTTTTTATTTAAAACTATTATACTCTTTTACTACCGTACATTTTATAAAAAATACTAAAGTATTTATATTTTTTAGAGATTGTACTCCTAAATTCTTTAAGCTTTAGAGTAGGCTAAGGAGATATTAGACTAATATCTATATTATATAATATATAGATTTACGGCTATTAGCTAGCTATATTAATAGCCTATATATATATTACTTATATAAAGCTTTGCTTACTTAACTAGCTAAAAAAAATAAAATAAAACTTTTGCTAAAATTCTTTTAAGTTATAACTTAGGGTATATTATATTGTTATTAATTTTTAACTTATTAGAGTTATAGACTTACGTATTAAAAATTTTATTAAATACTTTACCTATATTTATAGTCTTAATAGTATATAAAATATTTTTAAACTTTATAGCCTTTTTTTTATAAAATAGGCTAATTCTTTTTCTTTTATTAAAAAATTTTTTATTAAACGTAATATTACGCGTTATAATAACTTAGTTAAGTAATAATATTTATATTTTATAAATATTAAAAGCTACGTAACTAACTAAATATCTAATATAAATATATATATTTATTTTAAATTTACGCCTATTACGCCTAGCTGCGTAATCCCTATTTAGTAAATATATATAATAATTATAAGTATATATATTATTATAATTTAAATATAGATTTACCGTTTACTAGTTTATAAGTTTAGATTTATTATAATAAAAATACTATTTAAACTAGCTATAAAAAACCTTATTTAAAAATTATATATATTTAAAAGTTACTAGACTAATATTATAAAGTACTATAATTACTTTTAAAATTTTTAGTTAAAACTTTTTTAGTAAATTCGCACGAAGACTTATATTAATAATTTTATTAATAATTTTTTAGCTAGCGTGTTTAGCGCTACTATTTAGTTTATATATATAGAAAAGTAGTATTTTAATATTAATACTAAGCTTTTTTCTTTATTTTGTAAAACGTAATTTTTCGTACTATAAATAGGTAGTAATATTATTATTTTAAAAAAATTTTATAATTTTAAGTTTATAGTAAATATATATATATATAGTAAAGCTTAAAAATACTTTTTTAAGTTTTAAAAGTAACTTCGCCTATAAACTCTATATATAAATTTTTCTACTATAGTTATTTTTAACTAATAATATCTACTACTTTTTTAGACTTTTTTTAGGTATATTAAAGAGATTTTAGCAAATACGCTAGTATAGTTTTAGTAACTTTTTTTTTTAGTTTTTTAAAAATTACCTAAGCCGCGTATATAATAGAATATTATTTATAATATATACGTTTAGTATTTAAAATATAAATATTTTATACTTATTAGACTAGAGTATATAAAGTTTTTTAACTTAAGTATTTTACTTTTTAGTACTATATATCCTTAGTATTAATACGCGGATATATTAACTATAAATATAATTTTAAATATACTATTATTATATTTTAAACTAAAGGATAGAAGAATAGAGGCTTATATTTAAAATATATTAAATTATACTTATAAACAAACGTTATAAGTATAAGACTTTATTTTAATAATCTTATACGTATTATATTATTTAAGTTTAAGTACTAAAGTTTTTTATTATATAACCGAGTTTTAGATACTATATTTAGATAGAATTCTTTTATAATAGTTATATTTTTTAATATAAAATTTTTTATAAAATTTCTATTTAGACTGTTTAAAGCGTTTTTAATTACTTAAATTTTTATACTAGAGATTAGAAAAGTTAATATTTTAGTTTTAATAGTATAAATACTATTAGCTTTATTAAAAAATCTTAAAATAAGTAGTAATTTATTATTTATAAAATATACTAACCTAAATTAAATATATTTTTTATAAACCTTTTTTATATACGCTTATTTTTTTAACTGTATCCGGGAAAATAACTTTTTTAGTCTATACCTTTTTAAGACTAGTGTCTCGATACTACACTTTACCTCTCTTTATATAAAAAAATATAAAGCGGTACTATTATTAAAAATAATACTTTTAAAAAGTATATAAATTTTATAATTTTATATAAAATATATACTATTATATTATTTTAACTTACTACTTATAATAAGCAAAGGATTAATAACTATATATATAAAAAAGCTAAAAAATTTTAGCTTATTAAATCTTTTACTTTATAAGGTATTTCTATTAAACTATTTTTTTATTTAAGTATATTACGAAAAGTTACAGTATAAATTTATTAAATTAAAAATACTTAAAAAGTTTTTTATATTTTTTTAAAGAGCGGCGTAGTCTAACTAGTATAAATACTTATTAATACTAACTATAAGTAATAATACTTAGTAGGTTTCTAACAGTACTCTTTAGATCTATAGAGGTACTAGTATAACTTACTTTTATTTTTTTATCTATAAGCTATTTAATTAAGAAAATAGACTCTGTCTACTAAGTATTCTAAAAATTTTAAGCTTTTAGTAGTTAATTTAGTAGCTCTATTTTATAATATTACTTAAAAAAATTTTTACTTTTATTAAAGAGAGCTTTTTACTTTTAAGTATTAATTTTTAGGCTTAGGTTATACGTATCTGCTTTACTTAATTAGATATTAATTTTTTACTAATATCGGTAAAAAACTTAGTAATAGTTAACTTAATTTAAATATTAGTAAGCTTATATACCTTTATCTTTATATAAAAAGCTTAATTTTTATAGAACTATAGCTTAGGAACAATTTTTTTATACTTTACTTTTTTTAAATAAGTATAGTATTATTAATATATAATATTCTTAGCTATTGTATTAGTAGTTAAAAGCTCTTATTTAAAATAATAAATAATTAAGTAAATTAAAATATCCCTCTTAATAGTATAATATATTTAAATAGTACTTATAAGCTTTAATACTACTATTATACTAATCTAGTTTTAAATACTTATTACTTAGTTTACTTTAGTAGTATATTTAGATAAGTAGATTTAGTATATATCTATTTTAGTAATATAGTTATAGTAAATTTTTATAATTTTAATATTAAATATTTTTATAATACGTAGAAGCTTTAGTATTAGAAATAAATTATTAAAATTATTAATACTTTTAAAATTAAAATTAATAAGATCCTAAATACTATAAAGTATATATTATACTTTTATTGCGTACACGGTTTAGCACCTAACAGAGTTCCCTCACTGCGTTTATACCCCTGGATTAAGGTCTAGGCGTACTTTTACTTTTCAATATATTATACTTTAAGCTATATATACTAAGTTAGCTAGCTTATTAAATTAGTAAAATAGATATTATTAGTTAGACAAAATAAAATATTTTTAGTTATTATAACGCTTAAAAAATTATTAGTAGTAAGGCTTACTAAATATATAATAGCTAAAAATATAAGATTTATTATTAGTATATAAATAAGATAATACTCGCTACGTCTATAGAACTAAAAGCTTTTAAATAAAAAATTAAATAATTAATTAGAGGTTTTGAAATAGGATTTTTAATAATTAAATATATAAAGAGATTTTTTTTTTACTTCTAAAATACTAGACTTAGAATTATAGAAGTAAAAAAAAGCTAGAAATTACTAGTTTTTAAGATTAAAGAATTATAACTACTTTTATATAAGAAAGTACTAAAGAGCCGTATTATATATATATAAAAGAGAAATAAATCCTTTATTCTAAAAAGTTTTATAAACTAGCAATATAAGCTCTAAGATATCTTTCCGCGATACTATTTAAAAACAAAAGTTTATATTTTTAATATCTCTTAATACTAAAGCTTACGTCTAGACTTTTATTAAATATATCTAGTATAAGAAGGAGTACCTATTAAAGTTTATAACTAATTATAGTACGTAATTTACGTCTTAGTTTTAAAAATAATTATATAAAAGAGTTAGTATAACGCTAAAATTATTTACGGCCTTTTACCTAAAAATAAATTAATTAATAGAACTTACTAATTAAATATTAAAAGCTTATTTACGCTATTTTATTAATTATAAATAAAATAACTAAATAAAATTATTACTTATTACAAGGTTTAAAGTAAATAATAATCTTATATTAATAAATATAATACTATTTAAAACTATAAAGGGATACTTACTATATATAAGCACTAAACCTTTTAGTATACTACTAAAAAAATAAAAAGTAATACGCAACGCGTAAGCTATAAATAGAGTTTTTATATATATAAACTATATAAAATAATAACTACGCCTAGTACTAATATAGGTATAAGTAAAAATAAAAAAAAATATACTAATAACTAATAATTACTAGTCCTAGAGATATATATAAGTACTAAAGTTATATTTAATATATATAATATTTATATACGTCGTTCTAAAAGACTAAACAATAAAAACCTTAAACTATTTAAAGTTATAAATATTTATAATAGGCAACCGGGTAACCGCCGTAATATAAATTAAATTTTTAAACTTAATTTTACTAGTTATACTACGCTTAAAACGTTTATTTATAGTTTTACCTATAGTTACTCTATTTATAGAATATAATACTATTACTAGAGTACTAATAAGAACTATAAAGGCCGGTCGCTATAAATAAAAAACTACTAGTTTATAATATTAAAGTAATACTTAATTATAAAGTTAATAAATATATAATTAATTTTAATACTAGTTATAAAGGCTTACTAAAGTTTCTTATTAAATTAATTAATTTTAATAACCTTAACTAATAACTTTATTTTAATATTATAGGCTATTAAAAATATCTTATAAAGTACTACCGGCGTTACCTATAAATATTTTAATAATTAAGTATATTCTTTCTAAAGGCTTATAATATAAAATTAGCCATTATCTAGTTTATAATAAATAAATTATTAGCTAATAATTAATAATAGTAAAAAGCTAAAAATAATTTAGCAGATAATTAACGGATAATAAAATATAACTAATAAATAAGTAATATAATAAAATTATAAAAATAATACGGCTTAGTATAAATAACTTTGTTAAAAGTATAAAGAGTAAATAAAAAAGGCTATACTTACCTATTATACTTATAATTCTAATAGTTAGGTTATAATAAATATAGTTTTATAACTTATTATATAAATAGTTATATATTTTACCGCTCTAATAAAAATATTTTATTCTTATAAATATTTAACTCTACTTTATTATATAAAAATTAAGAGTATATAAAACTAATTATATATTTTAAAAAACAAAGCTTTTTAAAGAAAAAGATAGTAATATAGATATAAAAGTATTTCTTACTTAGGTATAAACACTAAAATAAATATATCTACGCTAGTAAAACTAGCGTTTTAATATATACTTTTATCTTATTTTAAAATATATAGTAAACTCTCTATATATAAATTCTTATTTAATATTAATATTTAATATCTACTTTTAAGCCTCTATAATAATTAGTCTTTTTTTATTTTTATTAAATATATAATTCTTCTATTTTAGCACTATTTCTAATTATTATATTATAATATTAATATTATTTTTTAATAGTACTCTTTTATTTTTATTTTTAAAAGTTTTAGTTAAGTTTTTATTAATAATTTTTTTATTTTTCTTAGTTTATATTTTTATACTTTCTATATAAACTTTTACTATATTATAATTATTATCTTTATTTTTTTTATTTTTAATATATATTATAGTGTAATAAACACTATTAAGAGTTTATTTTAAACTAAAAATAATTATTAAAATAGAAGTATTTATATTAAAAAAAAATTAATTTTATATTTAAGTCTTATTAAAGTTGGTGCTATTTTTAAAAAAAAAAGTTATTTAGGTTTATAAAAGTATAATAGCATTATAGTATACTATAATATTAATAATATATTACTTAATTATTAGTTATAGAAGTAAAATCTAAATATTTATTAATTCTATATATTTATTATTATATAATAAATTATTATCAAAAATTAGAATATATATCCTACGCTAGTTATTAAATAGTATAAGTAAAATTTTAGTTAAATATATTTACTAACTAAAAAGTTATAGGAACCTAAAAAAATAGCTAAAAAAATTATTATATTTAGGTAATTTTAATTTATTACGTATTTTAACTAAGTAGTAATTAAAATCTTTATAATAATTTTTTTAATTATTTATAAATTAGTGTAATCCGCGTAATAATATACTTAGTAATTAATTTATATTAATTTTAAAAATTATAACTTTTTAGATTTATTTTTTCCTAATATCGCACTCTTATAAAATACTACCTCTTTATATATATAAATTAAATAACAGCGCCAAACGCGCTAGCGAAAAAATTATTAATAAACCTATTATTATAAAATTTAGTATAAACTTACTAAAAAAGTCTTAACTAAAAATTATATAAGTAGTTATAGTGTTTTATAATACTAGTTTAATAATTTTTAAAATTATATAATTTATAAATAAAATTTTTTATAGCTAGTTTAAATAGTATTTCTATAACTATAATTTTAATTTTATAAAGCGCTAAATAGCAGATCTATACCTAAATTAAAATAAATATATATATTTATAGTTATTATATATAATTACTAAATAAAGATTATAGAACTTAGTGTAATAAGTATAAACTAAAAATAAATCTATAAGTTTATATTAAATATTTAGTTAGTTAGGTAGGTTTTAATATTTATAACTAAAGGTATATACATACTCCTCCTTTTTTAAAACCCCTTTTAGTCGTCCCGAGTCACTATAGCCACACTATTTATTTAAATAATATATAAATATATAAATATATTATATTTATAAAATATAAATACTATTACTGAACTAAATTATTATAACGCGTAATATTACGTTTAATAAACCTTTTTTTAATAAAAAAAAAGATTTTTTATCTCTTAAAAAGAGACTACAGTGTGTATAAATATTTTATACACTATTAAAATTATAGATATAAGTAAGACATATAATAAAATTTTTAATACGTAAGCCTATAACTCTAATAAGCTAAAAATTAGTAGAAATATTACATAATCTAAATAATAGTTTAGAGGTATTTTAGTATAAATTTTATATAATTTTTTTAGTAAATAAATAAAGTAAAGCTTTATATAAGTAGTATATATATAGACTATTAATATTGCTAGCTAATAGTTATAAATTCGTATATTATATAATATAAATATTTATTTAATCTCTTTTTATCGTACTCTAGAGACTAAAAAACTTAAATATATATTATTTAAAAAGATAAATACTTTAATATTTTTTATAAATGTATTTTAGTAAAAGCGTAGAATAGCCTAAAGTAAAAAGTTTAAAAAAATTTTAATTAGTAGGTAACAGCTCGTCTAATACTATTACCTAAATTAGTAATAAAAAACTTTATTTATAAAATATAATAATTACTACTTTTATTTATTAAACGTAGGTATCTATAAGGAATTATAATTTAATTATTTAATTAATCTAAAAGTAACGTAGATTACATCCTAAAAATTTTTATATATTAAAAAGTAGAGATTAAAACCTACTTAGTATTAATATATTATTAAGCCCTAATTTAGAAAGTAAGCTATTACGTAATATAAAACTTATAAATATTTTACTTAATAGTATAAATTGCTTTTACTAGTATAACTTTAGAAATATATTTATTTTTATTATAAACCTTATATTTAATAAGTATAGAGAGTTTATAATTATTAATATAATAGTTTAAGCTACTATACTAATTAGCGTCCTAAAAAAAATATTTTAAAATAAAGCTTATATATACTATAATAGGCTTTTAAAAAAACTAGTAATATATAAAGTAATCTTTTTATATCTATTTAGCTTACTCTTTTACTTAACTACTTATAAAAAATAAAATATACTTTATAAATAATAAATTTAGTAAATAATTATATACTATAATAGTACTAAGTAATATTTTTAATTTAAATAAAAATCTACCTATATGTTTAATTAGAAGAGTTATTTTATAAAGTATTAAATACGCCTTATTATAAACAGTAATATTAAGTTAAAAAATACGTTTATAATAATATATATTATAATATTTACAGCGTAATCCTTTTATATAGCTATAGTAATTATAGTAAAATTTAATCTAAAAATTATATAGCTTAATATTATTAGTATATTTCTTAATATATAAATTAACCACTTAAATTTAGTATACAAAAAACTATTTAATAGTTATAAATAAAAAAATAATTATATAAAGCTTATTTAAGCTTTATAGAGTCTACGCGACTTACTTATACTTTAGTATATTTAAACTAGTATTTCGACGCTACACATTACCTTTTTTTATATAATACTTTAGTATAAAAAATTTTCTAATACCCTAGCTAAGTTTAGACTTATTTACTTAAAAGAAAAGTTTTACTTATTTTTTAACATTAATTATATAATCTTTATATTTTTATTATAAATAATATTTTACTCTTATACTATAAAATATATTAATAAGAAACTTTTAAACTACGTAATAAGTTTTAAAATTTATATAAAATAGAGAAGTATAAATCTATAAAATATTATTTTATAATATAGGTAATTAAAAAATAAATAATTACGCCAATCTATAATCTATAAATTAAAGAAATTATAAAAAAGTTTAAAATAACTAATTTAGTATTTTTTCTACTAACGCTTTTACTATTAAAAGAGCTAGTTAAGAATAAAAGAGAATTAATAAAAACTAAAATTAAGGCGTATTAGAAGCATCTTAAATCTATATTATATATTATTATTATAATATACCTAACTAGACTATTTACTCTTCTAAAACTTTTTTATTTTTTAACTAATTTAAGTTAAAAGTACTTTACTATAGTAGAATATATAATTACGTTTCTTTATAAATTTTACTTTTAGGCGATCTAATATAGCGTATATAAAAAGCTAAAATTTATAATCTATTTAAATACTTTATTTATAAATAATTTAAATCGGAGAGAATTTTTATATAGCTATATTATTATATTAGTTAGTAAAATAATTATTCAGAAACCTATAAAATAGACTATTATTATAATATTAAGTACTTAAATAAAGCTCCTCTCGCTTAAATATATAAATAAAAAAACTATAGTTTTATAGCACTTTGTAAAAAAATTTGCTTTAAATATTATAACTGCTTAGGGTATATTGTATAATAATTAGTAAATAATTATACTATTTATAAGTAAAAATAAATATATTACTCTCCGTTTACACTGTATAAATATATAAAATATATAATTATACTAAAAGTATTTAAAAGAAAATATTAAAATTAAATATTATTAAATAAATAATATACAATCTAATAGATTAATATAAACTCTTTTAGTTTAGTAATTATAATAATTTAAAAACTAACTAAATTTTAAGTATATAAACCAAAATTACTAAACTAAAATTTTAAAAAACTATATAAGAATAGAGTATAAAGCGTATTAAATTAAATATTATATAGCTCTTAAAGTATTATTTATAATTAAAATTAAAATTATAATACTTAGAAAATTTCTATAATATAAGAGTAGAAAAAAATAATAAAATACTAAAAATTATATAATAACTGTAATAAGAAAGCTTAATAAAAAAATAATTTAATTAGCGTACTAAATCTTTAAATAGCTTAAGCAGGGTATAAAATAATTATATTAAAAATACTATTTATAGAGGTACTACCTAAACTTTTATTTTATTAATTATCTACTTAATAGTAATTTATTATTTATTAAATTTTATATTTTATAAGGTTATTGTTAGTAAAGATAAAAAGAAATAGATTAAAAGATTATATCTCTTTATAAGTAAGCTTGTTCTAGTTTTTACTATAGAGCGACTTATAGAAAAATAAAAAGTACTTAGTAATTTTTTAAATATAAATACAACTATAATAGTAAATGTATATAGGGGAGTAATAATATAAATAATTAATTATAAAAGATATATTTTTTAAAATAATATAAGATTTTAACTAGTAGACCTAAAAATACAAAAAAAAATATTATTTAAAGAGAAAGACTAGTACATGCTATTTACCTGCTTAGGTGCTACTTACTAAGGGGTTTAGAGCTAAAAAAAATATTATTAAATATAGAACCTTTTTAAGACATAATTTTAGGCTATTATAATATTTTATTTAAGGTATATAATTCGCTTATATATATATATAATATAATATAAAGTCTATTTTATTGGTATAAAAATTATTTATATATACTAATATATTAATTATATAATTATTAATACAAATTAATTTTTTAAATTTTTAAAAATAAACTAGTAAATAATATATTACTATTATTTAGTATAGTACCCTTAAGGTCCTATAACTACCTTATAATAGTTAGGAAGTAATAAGCTATAGTTATTAATATTTTTTTATAGTGTATTATACTACTCTATATTTATATTTATATACTAATCGAATAAAAAGTGTAGCTATGGTGGCTCGGGGCGACTAAAAGGTATTTTAAAAAAAGAGGAGTGTATACTACTTTATAATAATAGCTCTTTTAAAGGTCCCTATATAATTTAATCTTAGTTTTATACCTAAATTACTTTTATATCCTTTATTTAGTATAGATTGTAATAAATCCTATATATTATTAATAGGATTTAAATCTTAACTATAGGCCAGGTAAAGAAAAAATATAATATTATTATTTTTAAATTAGTTTAAAATATTTATTATTTTATAAATCGGGGCGTTTACTGCTAAAATTACCCCTCTAAATTAATATTAATATAAATTTTATACTTATAATATAATATAATAATATATATATATATATATATTATTATATTAAAAAAAGGACTAAAAAATCAATTAAGTTACTTACTACTATTTATACTCGGTTTAATATCAGGTATAAAGCCTTTATTTATATAATCTTTAGTAGTAAAAGAAATAGAAAAATTAAGTATATAAATAAATACTAAATTAGTTCTACCTTCTATCTAATTTACACCTTAAACTTATAGGGTAAGATTTTAACCTATAAAATAATTAATATAATTAATATTACAAACTAAAACTATAACTGAATAATATATAAAAGTTATATATTTTAATATTTTAGAATATTAAAACAACTTATTTTATAATTAGCTTATAGCTAGTTCTTTTTTAACTTTATTATTACCCCTTTTTTTATAATATTATTTATTCTCTTATCCTTATTATTTTACTAACGTATTAGAAAATTTTATTATTAACTTTATATTTTTATTACTTTTTTTAGGATCTTTAGCGTAATTTATAATTTTTTTAGGCGTTTTTTTTTATTAATTATAGGTTTTTTAATACTTATATAAATATTATAATCCTCTACTTTTAATATTCTTTATAACCCTTTTTTTAAAATATTTAGACTATTGTCTAATAATAGTCTTATATTTTCTTTTTTAGGGCTTTTAATTAAGTTTCTATTAATAACTCTTTTTTCTCTTTAAGTTACCTTAGAAACTCGACCCCTTTTACCTTTATTTATAATATTATTATTCTTTTTTATTTTTATTATTTTTTAATATAGTATTATAAATACTTCACTAAGCCTTTTTTAAATTATTAGTAATTAAAAAAGTAGATTAATTTACTTTTAAAAAAAGTTTAACTTTAGATTTAAGTTTTATAAAATTTAGCGCTATTTTAAGAAAATAGGGTCTTAGGTATATAAAAGTAAAAATATTTTTTAATATACTATAATATTAATAATATATTACGTAAGTAGTAATTATATAAGTATAGACTAAATTTTTATTAGTAATATAATTATATAATTAAATTACTAATATACTTTTAAAAACTAGTTATGTAACCTATACTAGACATAAAGGGGTATGGTTAGAATTTTGGTTTAATATATTTACTAACTAAATAGTTATAGGAACCTAAATAAGAAGTTTAAAAAATTATCTTATATAGGTAATTTTAATTTATTATACGTAATTAATCTTTTGTTTAGGGTTATTACTGTAATATTACACAATTTTAAACTAGCTGTTTAAACTTTTACTATATTACGTAATTAACTAACTTTTAATAAGCTTCTTATATAGTAACTATAATAACTTTTCTACTAGCGCTAATAACCTATAAATTTTTTTAAATAGACAGTAATTAAAGTATTAAAATATAATATAGTACTTTCTATAGAATTTCTTAATTTTTTTATAATAACTACTAATTTTTTAATAGTAAGCTTTTATAACTACCTTATAGCGCTATAGCGTATTTATTTTTATTATCTATTTTACTTTTACGCGTACGTATATTTCCGTATCTAAATAATTTTAACTATTTTAATAAATTTCTTTTAGTAAAGCTTTACTTCCTTTACTATTTTAAAAAAGTTTTTTTTATTATTATTAAGATACTACTACTGCCGCCGCCGTTCTCTATTTTAAATAAAAAAGTTTTACTTTTTTTACGCTATTATACTATAAAGCCTACTATATTACTATATAATTAAAAGTAGACTTTAATATTTTTATAAGTATTATTAAGGCTAAGAATTACGTTTATTTTAAGTAAAAAAAGGCGTAGTAGGATTAAATCGGAATTAAAAATATTAACTAAAAAATTTAGGTTATTAAATAGACTAGCCTACTATACTACGCGAAGATAGAAGTTAAAGTAGTTTTTAATATAATTTAATAGGTTATTACTATTAATAAAAGTTTATATTATACGCTAGAGGTTCCTTAGTAAACTAATTATTAAATACTAAAATACTAACGTCGTAGATATAATAATAATAATAATAAATTTTTAGACTCTAAGTATATAGTATTTATAGAAATAAGAGAAAGCTATTATAATTACTATTTTAAATATACTATACGGCCTATAATTCTATCTATAGTTTTATTTAAAATAATAATAATTTATAAATACTATTATTATTTTATAGTTATTACTTTACCGTTATTATAGCTGTCGCCTAATAAGTTATTTATTAAATTATTACTCTACTAGTTATAATATTTAAAAAATTTTATATTTTATAGGCTCTAATTATAGCGCATTTAATTTTTTACCTACTTTTATATTAAGTAAGGACGTAGTGTATACTAAGTCGATATAGCTTCTACGAATAAACGTAAAGAAATTATATATAATTAATAAGTAGTAAGTAAACTTCTTATAATATTCTCTATAATTTTCTTTTTAAAATAATATTATTTTTCTATTTTTAGACCTATTATTTAAGTTTATATTAATTTTTAAAATAGAAATTTTTTTTAATTAATTTTCTTTTATTACCCTCTATAATTTTTTTAAATTTTTTAGATTAAGATATTAGTATATATATTAGTTTATAACTATATTTATTCTTATATATTTAGTAATAAAAGTTTAGTTATTTAGTATTATAGTAGCTTCTATTTATTTTTAAAATTATTACTATAATATTACGTAATTTTAAATTAACTATTTAAACTTCTACTCTATTACGTAATTAATTAACTCTTAACGAGCTTTTTACATAGTAACTATAATATATTTTCTACTAGCGCTAATAACCTATAACCTTTTTTAATAATAATTAAAATATTAAAATATAATATAGTACTTTCCATAGAATAATTTAATTCTTTTATAATAACTACTAACTTTTCTAATAGTAAACTCTTATATAACTACTTTATAGCACTATAGCGTATTTTTTTTATTATTTATTACCTACTCTACTTCTATATATAATATAAACAATTTTAACTACATTTAAAAGCTTCTGTTTTTAAAATCGCGCCCGCTTTTCTTACGCTGCCCTAAAGAATTCCTTTTTACTTTTTAAGTATATATTATTTTTTACCTTATTTTCTACTTTACTTAGTAAGTTTTTAGCGCTTTTAAACTACTACTTTACTAGCTCTATTATATTATCGCATAATAATCCGTAGATGTTAAAATTAAAAATATTTTATATTTAAAAATAAAAAGCTATATAGTAACCGACCTAAAACTAAAAATATTAAAAAGAGATAGCTCTTTAAACAGACTAGCCTCCCCTATAAACTTATAATAATATTTTAGATACTTCTTTAATCTTAATAGAGACTTATAGGTTTTAGAATTATAATAAAATAATTAATATAAAATATTTAATTTTATTTAATTATATACTAAACTATTTATTTATATTTTTTTATACTATCTATCTATTATTTTTCCTTTAAAACCTTTTTTTTATTTACTTTTAAATATTCTTTATAGTATTAAGCTACAGCGCTCTTTTATATACTAGTAACTTTTACTTTATATTACTCTAATTAAAATTATATATATCTTTTACGCTATAGACTATAACTTATAATATATTAAGTTACTTATTAAAAAGCTATACTATTTTTTTACTCTAGTACCCTATAGTTATTAGTATTAGTATTATTAGTAGTAGTAAGTAACTTACTCCTATTTATTAATTACTTAGTATAGTAGTATGGCTATAGTAGTTTTAATAATTTTTTTTATTTAGTAGTACTCCTAAATAGTAGCTTTTTAACTTTTTTATAAAATATTATTATTATTTTTATACGTAGTTAAATCTGCGTCTATATTAATAAAATTATTTTACTTAAGTATAGACTTTTATAGATTATTTATAAAAATAAGTAGTAGTATAGTAACTATATTAGATATACTTACTACTTTATATTTTTTATTTATTTAGTTTAATTTACTTAGAGTATATATTATATTCTATAGTATAGGCTAGATTAAGTCTAGTATATATATTTTATTAATATTCTATTTTTTAACGTACTAGGAGCGCGTATTTTAATTATAAAGTAGTAGTATACTACTATTAGTAAATAGTGTTTTAAACGCTATAACGCGTACTATAATTATAATATATTAATATTTTTTCTTTTATAAATACCTACTTAGTATTAATTTATAATAATAAATATACTAGTATAAGTTACTATATAGAGTAATAAACTATACTAAGCTATAAAACTATTAAGTACTATTAAGTAGTTATTACGTATCTATTTTAGCGCAGCACTTTTTCTAATTAAACTTAGTATAGTACTTTTAAGAGCTAGTTAATAGGTTATATAGTATATATAGTACTTTTCTTCCTAATTAGGTAGTTACTAATAGTAACTTTATTTTATAAATAAAAAAAGATACTTTTTAATATAGCCCTACTAGTTATTTAAATTCTTTATAAAAGTTAAAATTATTATAATTACTATTAATTTATAAATAAAATTAATAGGTATAATTATTAAGCGTTTAAAAGTAAGCTTTAAAGTCTTCCTGGCTATAATAATCTAAAATAAAAAAGAAGATATTTTAGATAGTATTATAGAAAGAAAAAAAATACTACGTAATTATTCTAAACTATATACTCGACTTTTTAAATGCGCTATATACGTCTTTTATAGTTTTACTCTACTTAAAACGACGACCTATATATACTTATTTTTATTTTATAGGTATTATAATATACTGTTATTCCAGTTACTATTTAATAAATTATCTATTAAATTATTACTTTACTAATTATAAAATTTAAAAAATTTTCTATTTAATATATTCTAGTTATAGAGCCTCTATTTTTATCTACCTATATTAAGTAAGAACGTAGTATATATAAAGTTAATACAGCTCCTATAAATAAATATAAAAAATAGTAGCTTCTATTACTTTTACTAAATAAAGCGCAATCTAAATAATAAAAGTAAAATACTAGGCGCTTTAAACTTATAATTTATTAGTAATATTAAGTTATATAAATACTATTTAACAATTCTAAAGCTCTCTTAAATTTAATATAAAAAAATACATAGAGCTCTAAAAAACTATAAACTATAAAGTTTAATAAATTACTTATTAATATTATTTTTATCTCTATAGTGTAATAGAGTTTAAAAAATAAATAGTTTACTATTTTTTTTTATTTACTATTAACTTATTAAGAGTATACCCTATCTCTTAAACTTAATTTAATTAAACTTAAAAGTGCTTACTTAAAAAAAGTATAAATAGTATTCTATATTTTAAAAATATTAATATAAACATAGGTTAAATAGAATTAATAATTTTAAAAATTTAATTAATTTCTCTTAGTATTAAGCTTCCCGTAAGATATTTAGGTATTTAAAAAATAATTAATATATAGTTATTATAAAGTAAAATATAACTATAAAAGTAATAGACTTATTAAAATTACTATCTAATAATAAGGGGAAAATATTTTTTAAAATTTAAATAAGCTATACATCCTCTTAGAATAAAAGTATAAAAAGATTTTTTTAAGTTTATAATAAACATATATTATTTTATAAAAAAAGTAAGGGAACTTTTAAATATTATAGTATAAAAATTTTAGTTAAAACTAAATAGTATATTTACTCTATAAAACTATCTATTACTTACGCGCTTTACGATAGTAATTTTTATTTTTATTTTTTACTTACTTTTTACAGAATGTAATTACAGACTTAAAAATAATATAAAACAAAAGACTAAAAACTAAAAAACTAGACTTTATTAACATATTACTAAATTTAGTATATTTAATGTATTTATTATATTAATTACACTTAATTATATTTAAGCTATTCATTATTACGTTATAATAAGAATTTATTATTACCTTTTTAAATTATTAAATAAATATTACAGGAGTTTTTAAGAAAAGAAATTAAAAATATAGAAAAATTCTAAAAAGTAAAAATTAAAAATAGTATTCTTACTTACTATAGTTATAGTTATAGTAATATAAATAATTAATTTATAATAACTATAATAATTAATAAGCTTAAGCAGCGGTTAAAAAATGGATTAAATAGATATACTATAATATAATATTAATAATATAGAGCGTATAAAAGTAATAATAAAAAGTAGAAAAAAAGTATAAATTATTTTAATAAAATTAGTAGAAAGATTATATAAATACTATCTATATTATTAAACGCTAGTATACTTACTATAATTAGTTTTTTATTTTAAAGCTCTATTATCTAGTAATACTGCCTACTAAAAATTTACTTAAAAGAGCTTTTTTTAAAATTAATTCTATAGGTACTATAAGTTTAAAAAAAATTAATTTTAAACTACTTAAATAGTTAAGCTATTTTTATTAACTTAATTAGAGAGTATATTATTGAAAAATATTTTAAAGTTTATATTATTATCTTATAAAGCTCTTTAAGATAAAAAATTTATATTTCTTTTATATATATATAATATAGCTTATTAGCGCTTTCTTTTATATAATAGTTTTAATTTTTTAATTTTAGAAACTAGTAAGTTCTGGCTTATTTTTCTTTTATAAGTCTTTATAGTATAATCTATATTAAATTATCTATAAGATTAAGGAGTAGAATATACGTTAAATAAAAACTTAAAATAATATTTATAATAAATATAAGTATAAATTTAATTAGAAAATAGATTTCTTTTCTATATTTTTAAATAGTTTCTATACTTTACTAACTCTATAAACTTTCTATTACTTATATTAAAGTAACGAGTAGTTTAAAAAACTTAGATTAATTTAATAATTTAGTATATAATAGTACCGGAGTAAAACCTAAAAGTATATATAAGCTTAGTAAATATATATACCTAACTTCTATTAGCTTATATAATACGAAGAGGGGAGATATATAAAAAAAATACTATTATAAAGGTAATTTCCTAGCGTAGTAGGCTTTAAAAAAAAGTAATTATTTTTTATACATTTTATATAGCGCTGTAAGAGTATTAATAGCAAAAATTTTTTTAAGAGATTTAGCTATTATTAGTTTAAAGAATTAATTTTTAATTTTTCGTATTATCGGAATTACTAGTAGGAAAAATAAATAAAAAGTATTAGACTAATAGTAAAAATAAAAAAAGGGTTAAGTATAAAAAATAGGTATTATGTCTTTTATAAGTTAGTATAATTAATAAAAAGAGTATTAAGAGGCTTACTTATAATAGTAAAAAAAATATCTACTATATTTATAATAAACACAGTAACGTATAGTAGTAATATAGTTAAAATAAAAAAAATAAAATTTAAAAAAAGTAGGCGAGCTATTTATATTAGTAAGTAATAAAATATTAGTAAATAGGCTGATAGTTATATAGATAATAGGGTAAAGAGTATATATAACTATTAGATTTATCTAGTCTAGCTAAATAAAAGGGTTAAATATAATAGTAAGTATAACTATAGTAAGTATAATTATAGTAATCTAAAAAAAAACTAAAAAATAATAATAATAACCAACTCCTAGCGGCTCTACGTTTAAATATTTTAAAAAAAAGCTAAATAGCTAGTATTACTTTATAGAAAAGGTAGACAATATATCTAATAGTAAAATTATAATTTATTTTAAATAGAATAAGCTATAGAGTAATAGCTAGCTAACAGTAATTAGTTTTTTTTATTTAATTCTTTTAATAGCGGGCTTACTAGATTAGAATTAATATTTTAAAGGGTATTACTAGTAGGTAATTTATACTAGTTAATTAATACGACTAGATTAAGTTATATTCTAGTTTATCTTAGAAGGGTATAAATTATACTTTTTTACGTTTATCTATAGGAGCTATATCGACTTTATATACGCTACGTCCTTACTTAATATAGGTAAGTAAAAATAGAGGCGCTATAATTAGAGCCTATTAAATATTAAATTTTTTACATTTTACAGCTAGTAGAGTAATAATTTAATAAATAACTTATTAGATAGTAATTATAATAATAGCAGCGTAATAACTATAAAATAATAATAGAGTATTTATAGATTATTATTTTAAGTAGAATTATAAATAAAACTATAGGCCGTATATAGCGCGTTTAAAATAGTAAGTATAGTAGCTTTTTCTTTTTTTTATAAATACTATATAACGTTTAGAAATTTTTCTAATATAATTAAAATAAGACTTTTTATCTTTATTATATCTACTATATTAGTATTCTAGCGTTTAATAATTAGTGTACTAGATAACTTTTAGCGTATAGTATAGGCTTTTGCTAATAGTAATAACTAATTAAATTATATTAAAAACTACCTTAACTCCTATTTCCGCGTAGTATAGCAGGCTAGCTTATTTAATAGGCTAGATTTTTTAGTTAATATTTTTAATTCTAATTTAATTTTAATACGCCTCTTTTTACTTAAGATAGATATAATTCTTAGCCTTAATAATATTTATAAGAACGTTAAAGTCTACTTCTAGTTATATAGTAATATAGTAGGCTTTATAGTATAATAATATAAAAAGGGTAAAACTTTTTTATTTAAAATAGAGAATAGCAGCGGTAGTAATAGTAATAGTAGTAGTAATAGTAGTAGTAATAGTAGTAGTAATAGTAGTAGTAATAGTAGTAGTAATAGTAGTAGTAATAGTAGTAGTAGTAGTACTTTAATAATAATAAAAAAAAACTTCCTTAGAGCAGTAAAAAAAGTAAAGCTTAAGTAAAAAAAGCTTATTAAGGTAGTTAAAATTATTTAGGTGCAGGGATATACGTATGTATAAAAGTAAAGTTTTAAAATAGATAGTAGTAGTAAAAGAGTATACTATAGTATTATAAAATATTTATATAAAACTATTAGGGGAGTTAGTAGTTATTTTAAGAGGACTAAAGGGTCCTATAAAGAGTATAGTGTTATTTTAATACTTTAATTATTATTAAAAAGGTTATAGGTTATTAGTATTAATAGAAAAGTTATTATAGTTACTATATAAGAAGCTTATTAAGAGTTAGTTAATTACGTAATATAGTAAAAGTTTAAATAACTAGTCTAGAGTTACGTAATGTTACGGTAATAACCCTAGAGAAGGAAGGGTATAGATTATATATAGAGGCTCGCCTTTATTTATAAAAAACTTTACTTTAGAATTAATACTAGTATATACCTAATATAATATAATATCTATAAAAAGTTAGCCCTATTACTACTTATTATAGGTAACGATAGTGCCCTTAAAAAGTATTTATTAATATAAACGCTTATATAGATACTATATTAGCTATTATTTACTAAACTTTAAGATATAGCTAATATAAAAGTGGTATAAAAAACCGCCGGCCCTATATAAGTCTATTTTACTTTAATATAAGAGGGATAAAAAATAATAAGTTAGTAAAGTATTATAGATACTATAGATACCTATTAAATAAGCCTTTTACTTTTTTACGCTAGCTATAATATTATTCTACCCTTCTAACTAATATAGGTATATTTAAGTAGTATAGGAGTGTATAAAAAAAAAATAAAGTAATATATAGTATAAGCTATACCTACTAAAAATAAGAGTATATTTTAAGCTTACGTAGCGATTAAGTAATAAATAAAGAAGTATAAAAGGCTTCTTTAATATAAAGGGAGTATCTATTTTAGTTTATTACTTTATTATCTTATTACTTATTTATACTAACCTATTAGATTTTTTATAATAAACGTTTTATAAGTCTTAAACCCTTCTACTATAAAAAATTTATTTATAATAATAAAAGATACTAAAGACGCTAAAGATTAGGTATATAGGACTTATTATTTAGTTTTAATTAGCTTTAACTCTAAAATAGCCGGTACCTAGCTTAAAAAATAAAAATAGTAGTACGTTTTTATTTCTATAGGCCGTAGATAAGATATACTATAGAAAGAAGTAATATTAATTTATAATAAAGAGTCTAGAATAAGAATATCTAAATATTAGAGAGGCTATAGCTAGAGAGGTAAGCTATACATTTAATTAGAAAGGAAAGGTTCCTAACGTATATAAAAGCCTAATACCTAAATATAGCTAGCAAAGCTTAGGTTATATAATTTAAAATATAAAAGAAACTATAAAAAAAATAGATAAGCTTTATTATATAGCTATTACTCTTAGAGAAAAGTATATAAAATTAATAGTTAGTACTATAGGTTTAATTAAAATTAAAGATCTATAGAAGAAATAAGCTTCTTTATCTTAAAAAAAATTAAATATTAGATAATAGATAATTTTAAGAAACCTATTACTACGTATAAAAATTACTGGCATATTTAAAACCTAAAAAGAGCTTAAAAAAAAGTAAAATAGATTAAGTATTAAGAGTAAATTAATTATTATATAATTATATTAGCTACTTTATACACTTATTCCGCTAAAGACGATTAGCCTATAAACCTATTTTAAATAATAGCGTCTTTTTCTGCCTTTTTAGAGTTTAGCAGTACTAAGATAGTAATTTAATAATAGGTAGGGGGTATATTTTCTCCTTTATAACTATTAGTATAAGTTATACTCGTAATAAAAGAAGAGTTTTATAAAGATTTTTTAGTCTAGAGGTAAATAAGGCTAGCTAGTCTTATTTACTAAAATAAATTTACTAAATCGGCTATTTTAATAAGCTAGAAAGGAAATCTAGGTATTATACTTAAAGTATAATTATATTAATTTTTAGTATAGAGTCTTTGTAAGCTTTTAGTAGTTATTATTAATAGTTTATTTTAATATAGTATAGGATAATACTTAGCTTAATATTAGCGTTATAGCTAGTTAAAACGATAAAGTATAAAAGAGTAAAGTTAAATAAATATATATAAGCGTCTGGGCGACGTATCTATAATATAATAATCTAATTACTTACTTTAATAATAATAAAAGTGTAAACTAGAGTTAGCTCTAGTGGCCTATAGCCTTTATAGCGCTTTTATATAATATTTAAATATATATTTCTATTTTATATTTAATCCATAAACGTAAAGTTTTAAGTTTATTTTATATATATTTATTTAGTGCCTATTCTACTAATAATAGGCTCCGCCTCTAATTTTTTTTATAGTCTAGTTTTAGCACCTATATTAGGTTTCTATTTTAGTCCTCTCTTTATTTTCGTATTTATATTAATATTATAAAGGCTAATCTTATTACGTGTATACTTAGTTAGGTCTAGATAAGTACGTATTCTAGGGCTTTATTCTTATTTTTATAACCATTTCTTAGTATTAAAATTAGATATCTAAACACCCTTATTTCTAGTTAGTTACTTTTAGTAATAATAAATTTATAATAGACTCTCTAAGAATATAATAACTAAAAGAACGCTTTTTAAAAAAGTTTTTTTATAAAATACTCCCCGAAGAATACTTTGTAAAGAATTCTTTTAAGAGATATCTAATTTTAGTACTAAACTAATACTTTTTAAAAAAGTCTCCCCAAAGAAGTCTCCCTAAAGAAATCTCCTAAAAGAAGCCTCCTAGAAGAAGTCTTCTAAAAAAAGTCTTTTTAAAGAAATCTTCTAGGAGAAATCTATATTAGTTATTAAATATTATAGTTATCGATAGAAAAGATATATTTAATAATATTTTAACTCCTCTTTATTTAATAATTACTTAGTTAATGTAATATTAGTACTAAATAATACTTTATAAAGATAGATATAAAAACTAGTTAAACTGCAGTATACTAAGCTATATACTAAGCTATATATTAAGCTATACGCTGTGGCTACAAGTTTAAATCCTATACTAACTAAAATAAAAACTTTTTTTATAATTCTTATATACGCTTATTTTTTATCTATATTTAGAAAAATAACTTTTTTTTAGCTTATACCTTTTTTACACTAGTGTCTTAACGCTACACTTTACCTCTCTTTATATAATAATAAAAACTAGTTAGTTACGTCTCTTATAAGATAAGAGACTTACTAGATTAAAAAATATAAGTAGTAAGTTATAGTATTAATTATAACGTATTTAATTTTTTTTAAAATCTATAGTCTATATTTACTAGTTTAATAAATAACGACGAGTATTACAACTATAGCTAGGAAACTAATTATATTTAGCTAAAGAAAAAAATATTAGATATTAATTATAATCGGTTCTAGATTTATAAGAGAAGTTTAAATAAAATTATGTAACTATATTTCTAAGCCACAAACCGTAACTCCACAATTACTAGTAAATAAAATAAGATTAAAATTTCTAAAAGTATAATAAAGTTATACCTTTACTTAGTATATAGCCTATTCTTATCTAGCGGTAAATAATCTAACAATTAAAAATTTTTATTTTCTTAGAAATAAGATTTGTTTTTTATAAATACCCTTAAACTATATTTATAGAACTACTAGTAAATATTCTTAAATATACTTAGGGGAAGCCCTATATCTATAGTAATAGGTGCCTAAATTCTATTTCTATACCTATATATATAATTAGTATTTATAGGATATTTAGGCTAGATTATACTTATTATATACTCTAGTAACTTCTGTTATAATAAAACCGTACTGGGCCCTTTTTTTAATATTTTTTATATCTCCTAGCGTAACTGTGATTACTTCTTTCTAGGCTACTTGGGAATTTCTTTCTACGTTATACCTGTCCCTGTAAAGGTTATAAGTTTTACGTCCTTATTAGGGCGCTATTTATCTTTTTAAATCTAGCTCCGACCTCCTTTCGCTCTCTAGGGAAGTAGAAATATTATTTAATAATAATAGATATTAATAGGGCCTAGGGGACCTTAAATACCTAATCCACTAAGTAGATATACTAACACTGCTGACCTGGGTCTAGATCTAAACCGACTATGTTGCTCTACGCACAATTTTGTTAATTTTTCGTGGAGTGTATGTTCATTGCATACGACACCTAGATACGGGATCCGGTTTCGCGCCTTCGTCGTGAATGCTGAATGAACATGAAGCGGCGAATCATTTTTACGGAATTCGTGCTCTAGCGCTCTGGTTGCTAATTATAGAACGTTGTCGCTTGGTACTGGAAACAGAAAATGGTCACATTTTGGAGCCCCCACGATCCTGTTTTGGTATATGTCACCCTCTTTTGGTCCCTCTCCTCGTTTCCACGTTTCTGTTAGCAAAAGCCGATCCCATCACATGTATGCCTAATTAGTCGATCGACCCAAGTACATGCTCTGGGGCTTGGTTAAGATTTGTGATCCCGTGATCTTTTCCTGGTGTCAAAATTATAGACTCCACCGACTCCCGCTCTGCAGTAGTGAGGTGATGAAGTTAATTTAATCAATGTTATACATTCTGAATATGTCAATCTTGTATCAGTGTATGTTGCCATTTGGTAGTGGCAGGAAGACGAACGATCGGAAACCCTGTGAGACAATAGCAGGTGCGGAGGATCACTTACTGATATCTTTCTCTTACAAACAACACGACCTTCACTGATATGTTGTGTGTCCGGGCTAAGGTCTCGTATTTCAGCAATGCAAACAAAGCAAACAAATGAATATCCTGTATTAAAGTAACGCACTTCCTATCTTTGTGTGGGTCTTGAATGTATAATACCTCTGATATGCAATCACGTAGCAGTCAAAGTCATATGTTTACGAATGGCTAGTTCTTCTTTTATCTGAATTGCATTTTGCTCCATCGATATTGCAATACTGTATCGATATCAACCGCCTTCTTCTATTCGAAGTAGCCGGTGATTCGACGTGCCTATTTACTGTTCTTCGCCTTAAACACCAGGTTCATATCCCAAAACATACCAACTGCCCATCTCTCATGCTTAAAGCTTCTCTTTTTTTCATTGTCATATGTAAATCTGAATCTTCGCAGAAGTTCGATGAGAAGTTTCTGACTCTGCATCTGAGCATACGACTTCCCAACACACTCCCGATCTCCGTATCCCCACCACATACCAAGTCTATCCATTCGCGCCACAAACTCCGACGTGACCCAGTCCGGACCTTCACCTGGAATCCATCGCTCAGGGAGGAATTCTCCGGGATCTGGACCGAAGACCGATTCATCCCGATGAATTATGTATGGAGAAGCACCCATAGAAACCCCAGGCGGGATAAAGATTTCAGGTGTAAGCTGGTATCCGGGTTCTGAAACAAGCCGGGGGAGAATCGTTTGAGCGGGTGCATCGCGACGCAATGTCTCCTTGATACATGCCATGAAGAACGGAAGGCGAGTCGTTTCATCATATGAAGCAACTGGATATGATAAGTTCCCTTGATCTTCTGCCGTATCAATTTCAGCCATCACACGCGCGCAGACATGAGGATGTTTGATCATGTTGTCGATGAAAGGGCATATGAAAGCAGCCACACCATCGAGGGTAGCCGCTGTGAAGGTGATGACCTCAGCTTTGAGGTCCTCCCTGGTGTATCTGAATCCTGTCTCGCCCTTGGATGGGTAGATCCTGAGTAGCTGTTAGAAAGTCGATCAGCAGCCTTGGGTGTACCTTACGGATCGAAGAACAATTTCTCGTCCTTTAGTTTTGGGTCTAGCGCTCGCTGGTCAAGATTGTCGTCGAATTGCTATAGATGCCGGTTAACCACGGGCGAGTGGATCGACAAAAGCATCACGGGGGAATCTTACCTTGAATATGACCTTCATATTCTTGAAGGTTTTCAGGTAACACCACACATGATTTCGCCACCAAGCTTTGCGAAGCCACGGCATTAACCACGGAAGAACAGCTGCAGTTGCAGAAAAGACATAAACACCCTCAAGTGCTTCGATGAGATGTTTTGAGTCCTCTCCTGCTGCGACAGATCCGGTAGGTCGCCCATACACAAGATGTGTCCAAGTGTCCGCGAGGAACCATCTTGAGAATACCTTAGCATCTTGTATAAGGCCTCTAAGTCTTTGAGATACATACCGGAGATGTTGTGAGAAGTCAATAGCCCGGCCTTCGTCGACGGAGCGCATGGAGATAATATTGCAGAGTTCGTCAACCCTTTCAGAGATTTTGATCTCATGGTCCCGCTTCATAGTTGACATCGAGCACTACCTCACAGTCAGTGATAAGCCGAAGAAACGCACTAGACACACTTTACACAAGGGGCAACTAGCCTCTTTTTGGCAGCGTGGTCTTGATATTTCAATGATTGAAACATTGCTGCTGTCGTGCCGAACATCCACGAGCCGTAGAATTGTGGTTTATCCGCGTATCGGTGATAGACTGTAGGCAGGAACTTGGGGTCACTGAATGAAAGAAGATTCGGAGCAAGGCGTATCACAGGTCCTGAGAGTTGTCAGTACGTTAGTCTCAAGTCCATTCATAACTAACCGTATCTTTTGTGCAATTCTAGACCGTAGGTCGGCACAGATGCGATCATATAAGCGAAGTAAAATTCGGTGAGGCTGCCGAGAAAGGGGCCTGGGAATCTTGCCAAAGGATGGAAGTATCGGTTATATATGAGCTTAGCAATGATACAAGTTGAGCAGATCAGGCCAGTGAGCCAGAAAAATCGACCCGTAGTCACAATTTCAAAGAAGAACATCTTGGGCCTGTAAACAACAATGCAATGTAAAATCTCAAGAGTGATAGCAGAATCGTATAAGAAATATATGATCAATTTGAGTGAAGATAAGCGTCATAGTCTCTTAAAAAACACACAAATTTCAGTTATTTTTGGCGAGGCAGTCTCTGCATGCCATCAACGGGAAACTCCATGGACCCCACTGTAGGCACAGACGTTCAAAATGATGATAAGGGTATCTATTGCAACTGTTCTCACTCTGTGATAGAAATAGGATAAGATCATCAAATCGGACAGGGTTCCAAACAGATGTCCGAGACAAAATGTGATCTAACCTAAGCAACGCTGCAGAGGTATTGCTTTCACGCCCCTTTTGGGTTCTAGTCTTATGCAACCTGAACCTGGAGGGAGATTGCCAATCATTTGCCCGGTGGCTAATCATTTGCCCGGTGGCCAATCATTTGCCCGGTGGCCAATCATTTGCCCGGTGGCTAATCATTTGCCTGGTGGCCAATCATTTGCCTCGTAGCCAATCATTTGCCTCGTAGCCAATCATTTGCCTCGTAGCCAATCATTTGCCTCGTACCCACTCAAGACGCCGAAGCCAAACTTATTCCGGCTGCATAAAGGCACAGTTCTAACTTGAAGTCTCTATCGGAGTGGTGAGATACTTACATAAAAGAAGCGGAATATGGTTTTTCGCATATAGACTCGCATGAATTCAATAAAAGACACATACTCTGTGTTACGTTGTATGTATTAATGCTAAGAGGCTCGCCCAGGGGTTGTATCCCGACAGTCGTACCTACGAGGGTCCTGGGTCATTCTTACAGTAAGAAAAGTCAGTATCGGTTGCATGGCACCATAGCTGCGCCTCTCTCAAGCTCATTGCTTAGAAATTTATCCGAGAGAAATCGGAGAGTCCGCATTTGCAATTCTAGACAGTACCACTCGTCCTTTGCCCAGAAACCTTCAGCATTCCAACGTACATTTTCGCCCACAACTATGTCGTCGTCCGGCGTCGATTTGACCCATGCCCGAAGTATCGAGCTTCTGGTCACTATATGGGTGTTCACAATACTTGCCATTGTAACGGTTGCGATTAAGCTATTTACGCGCGTTCAAATTTTGCACGCCCCGGGATGGGACGATTTCTTCATATTCTTCTCCTTGGTAGGAACACCGAACATGAGCTACTCTCCTATACTGACTTCACGAGGCCCTGATTATCATTTGCACGGGAATCTTTACGTATGACGTTCATCTAGGGATGGGAAAGCACGCAGCTGCGATTCTTGCAGAAAAGGGCCACAGTCAGCTCAGCAAAGCAGTCAAGGTCAACCTGATCGCGAATCCTTTTGGAATCATGGCATATTCATTCCCTAATATCTCGGTTGCGATACTCCTCAACCGAATACTCTCGCCTAATCGTCTACGTTCATGGGCGTTGTATGGCCTTACAATTTCGCAATGTGTTATTGCAGGCGTCTCCTGCGTTTTGCTGTTTACACAATGTCTGCCAACGGAATATCTCTGGGATCCCTCACCAGAATTGCATCCTACATGCTTTAAAGCGGGTGCAATGACCGGATATTCATATTTTGTTGGATGTGAGTTGAGCACTCGTTCACTCGGATCGCGCTAACAACCAGCGGCCTATACCGCTGTCACCGACATTGTTCTGGCGATTGTCCCCATTACTGCATTCTGGAAGCTTCAGCTGAAGTTGACTACGAAGATTGGATTGTGTTTCATGATGGGATGTACGTTGCTTGCGGCAATTTGCGCCATCGTGAAGACCACGAAGCTGTACCAGTTGGCAGACTTGGCGGATTTCACTTATGGTACTGTGGACCTGATTATTTGGGTGATGTGAGTATCAAGTTTCCATGATGCGGGAGTTACTAATCCCGTTGTACTAGTGTTGAAGCAAATGTGATCATCATCGCCGCATGCGTGCCAAACCTGCGACCATTCTTCAACAAGGGTTTCAATAGAGAAGCAGCTACGGAATGTCGACCTTTCTTCCCTGGCGGATTTCTCAGTTTCGGTAGTGGCTCTTTTCTTCGTTTGAAAAAGAGCCAAGGATCATCCGCGTCCGCCACCTCATTCGGCATAAGCAATGACGATACGACGGACAGCAAACATGGGTCCAGTGGCTCTAATCAAGTCATCACTAGAACCACGGACTTCGAAATAAACTGGAGTAATGCTCCAAGGTCTTGAGGGATGAAAGTATCGTGGCATGGAAAACTTCGAGGGTATCTGATGAGAGTTGTCTGGCGAACCACCACAAATGCATGCTGTAATCTATTTGAATCTTACATGCAGTTAACAGTGAATTGGGGGGCCAAAAGCAATCCACAGATGCACGCTGTAATCTATTTGAATCTTACATGCAGTTAACGGTGAGGTGGGGGGGCCAATAGTGATCCACAAATGCACGCTTACATGCAGTTAACGGTGAAGTAGGGGCCAATAGTAATCCCAAAGCTTGTCAGATTCCACATACCGTACAGCCACTTAATAATATTCCGGTGGCACGACATAATTGCACATGCGTGGCGGAGCGGCGCGCAATGTCAGTGCATGCGGGCGCTTTGTTGCTCTGTCGGTTCGCCTGTTGCTGACGTTTCTGTGCCGAGACAGTCTGTGCGCAGAGACAATTAATGCGCACCCCAACATTAACGCGCACACTAGTAATTTAAGGCTATAAAGCTCTATATAAAAGCTTTTATTATAAAATTTTTTTAAAACTATAATTTTTTATAGTTATAGATAGTTTTTATATATTTATATTATATAATATTTTAGTAGTTAATATTTTATAATAATTAATAAATTACTTTTTATTATTAAAACTAAGGTATTTTTTTAACTTTAAAGTTTTATAAATTTATACTTACTAAATATTATTTAATTCTTTTTTAAAATTATTATATATTAGTATTTTCTAAATATATTTATAATAATAAAATATAAAATAATTATAATTTAATAGATAATATTAAGTAAAAAAAATAGTATATACTTTTATATTAAAAATATAAAAATTAAAACTTTTATAACTTTTAAATTTTTTAGTATTATTTAATATTTATTAATTATAAATAAATATTATACTATAAATTAAATATTTATAATATAAAATTATAATACTATTAGTAATTTATTATTTAAATTATTAAATTATTAAAAATTATTACTATAAATATTTTAATATTTAATAACTTTTCTAAAACTATATAAAATTATATATAATTTTATTATATTATTTAATATTATATAAAGAGTATATATGTAAGGTTTACTAATATATTATTAAGTAATTAAAAAGTTATATAATAAAAACTAAAATTTCTCTTTTTTTTTAAGTAAAGTATAATTATTTAATAAAGAGATAAAGAATATATAATAAAATATATAAATTATTATATTATATAATAAAGTTTTATTTAATTTTTAATAGTATTAAAATAGTTATAAAATTAATAAATTAATAAATTAATAAATTTTAATAATATAATAGTTTTACTATTAAATTATTATTAGTATAATAATTTTATATTATTAATATATAGTATATAATATAATATATATTTATTTTAAATAATTGCTAAATAATATTATATAATTAAAAAGTTATAAAACTTTTAATTCTTATTTTTTTTTTAAAAAAAGTGTATACTATTTTTATTACTTAATATAATATATTAAAATATAATTATTTTATATTTTATTATTATAAATATATTTAGAAAATACTAATATATAATAATTTTAAAAAAGAATTAAATAATATTTAGTAAATATAAATTTATAATACTTTAAATTTAAAAATAAATTTAGTTATAATAATAAAGCGTAATATATTAATTAATATAGTATATTAATAACTAAAATATTATATAATATAAATATATAAAAACTATGTATAAATATACAAATTTATAGTTTTAAAAAAATTATATAATAAAAGCTTTTATATAGAGCTTTATAGCCTTAAGTTGTTAGCGGCGCGTTAATATTGGGGTGCGCATTAATTGTCTCTGCGCACAGACTGTCTCGGCACGGTTGTGCGCTAGGCAGGCAACAGTTATATACCTTCACCATACCAGTTTCTGCACACAAACACCGCTGGACCAATATTGCCCTCTCCACACAACATTATGGCTGCCCAAGTTTCTGTTTCGGAAATTATTGACAGCCTGACTACCGCGAGCAAATCTTACAGTCAGAATCTGCCTGGCTCTCGCGAAACCATCCTCGAGCTGAGCTCCAAACTCATTGCAGCTCTTGAGATCCCTAGTGAGTTCATCCAGCGAAGTTTCTTTGCTGAGGTCAGTATTCGGCCCTCGTCTCTCAGGGTGTCATCCGCTTACGTCTCTTTCCATGTAGCCGGCAAAGGCGGCTTATTGTCGCCTTGCGGTCGATCTTGGTATCTTCCAGCAGTTAAAAGATTCAAAGGATGGAATTAGTGCCCAAGAACTCACGGAACAAACGGGAGCAGATCTCCCTTTAATCAGTGAGTAGTATAACCCCTTGACTACCTTGAAGTTCACTCACAATGTGATCAGCGCGAGTCATGAACCATCTTTCGGCCATGCATTTGGTCCACACCTCAGATGGCAAATTCCACGGTACACCTCTGAGCATTGGTCTCGCCGAGAAAAAATACGAAGATGGAATTTGCTACACATATGGAGTGGCCGGGCCTTCATTCCGGGGGATTCCAGAATATCTCAAGAGCATCGAATATCGCAATCCGACGTCAATTGTCGATGGACCATTCCAGTATGCGCACAACACCAAACTTCCATTCTTCGCGTGGTTAGATGCGAACCCACCATACCTTGCGCAATTCAACTCATACATGACCGCCTACCGTGCCGGCAAGCCTAGTTGGTGTGATCCGGGCTTCTACCCAGTTGCTGAGAGGCTTATCGATGGATTCGAATCAGCCAACAGCGAAGTTCTCCTGGTCGATGTTGGTGGTGGGATCGGCCATGATCTCGCAGAATTGGCCGCCAAGCACTCTCCTCTCCCTGGTAGGCTGGTTCTTCAGGACCGAGCGGAGGTCATCTCAAATGTGGCTGAGAACGAGACATTCACATCCAAAGCTTACGACTTCTTTACCCCTCAACCGGAGAAGGGTGCTCGGGGATACTACTTGCATTCCGTTCTTCACGACTGGGGAGATGATGACTGCGTCAAGATACTCCAAAACCTCAAGCCGGCCATAAAACCTGGATATAGTCGCGTTTTGATCAACGAAATCGTTGTCGCGGACGAAAATCCTGCGCTAGCTGCGACAACCATGGACCAAGCCGTGTTCGCTCTTGGGGCAATGCGTGAACGAACTGAGGCAGGGTGGGCTTCGCTTCTGGATGCCGCGGGTATGAAAATTGTGAGAATCTACACGTACCCTGGGGTAGCAGAGAGTCTGATTGAGGCTGAAATATCTTGATTGATTGACCTTTTTCGAAGCTCCTGTAGCTTAAGCCGAGATGTCAGACGGAAGGCCATCAGGGGGAATATGATCTGGAAGGGCATTCTTGAGGGTAGCCGATGTGCGTGCAACAATGAGCAAGCGCTGGTGTGACAATAAAGAACAAATCGACTGGGTCAACCTCTACCTCTGGGTCACGAACTGTCGGCATAATGTTTCCACGCTCATGCACGATAAGAATCACTAGGACAATAATTTTCCTACAATAATCTATATAGTAACTATTACAGAAAGATACCTTAGAGCTTATATTACTAGCTTACAAAGCTCTTTAGAACGGAGGATTTATTCTTTTTTACGTATATATATTACGGCTTTTTAGCGCTTTCTTTTATAAAAGTAGTCCTTATTTTTTAAATTTTAAATTTAGTAATTTTTAGCCTATTTTTCCTCTATAGTTATAAGTCTAGTATTTTAGAAGTAAAAAAAGATTTTTTTTATATACCTAATTATTAGAAATTTTATTTTTTAAAGCTCTAATTAATTTATTAATTTTTTATTTAAAAGCTTTTAGTTCTATAGATCTAGTAAGTATTACCTTATTTATATACTAATAGTAAATTTTATATTTTTAACTATTAAACGCTTAGTAAGTTTTATAATTAATAATTCTTTAAGCGTTATAATAACTAAAGTTATTTTATTTTTTTTTAATTAATATTATCTGTCTTATAGATTCTGCGAGCTAGTTAATATAATATATATAGCTTAAAGTATAGTATACGCTTTACCGTATATAAGATTTTATTAATTTTAATCTTAAAAGTATTAATAATATTAATAATTTTTTTTAAATATTTAAGCTTTTACGTATTATAGAAGCGTTTAAAGCTAAAATTATAAAAATTTACTATAACTATACTACTAAAATAAATATATACTAAGTCTATTTATTTAATTATACTACTAAAGCAAATTAAGTAATAAATATTTAAAACTAAATTAGTATAATAGTACCTTTAAAGCTTATAAGCGCTATTTAAATATATTATACTATTAAGGGGAATATTTTAACTTACTTAATTATTTATTTTTTTAAATAAGAGCTTTTAACTACTAATATAGTAGCTAAGAATATTATATAATAATAATACTATACTTATTTAAAAAAAGTAAAATATAAAAGGATAGCTTCTAAGCTATAGTATTATAAATAAAAAGCTCTTTATATAAAAGTAGTAGTATATAAGCTTAATAATATTTAAAGTAAGTTAGTTATTACTAACTTTTTTACTACTATTAATAAAAAATTAGTACTTAATTAGATAGACCAGATATATATAACTTAAACCTAAAAATTAATACTTAAAAGTAAAGAGCTCTCTCTAATAAAAGTAGAAAGAATTTTTTAAATAATATTATAAAATAAAACTACTAAAATACCTTTTAAGAGCTCTAAAATTTTTATAATACTTAATAAATAAAGTTTATTTTTTTAATTAAATAGTTTATAGTTAAAGAATAGAGGTAAATTATATTAGTATCCCTATAAACTTAAAGTATACTATTAGAAATTTACTAAGTGTCGTCGTCTATAGTTAGTATTAATAAATACTTATATTAGTTAAACTACGCCGCTCTCTAAAAATAATAAAAAAAAAGCTTTTTAAGTATTTTATATTTAATAAATTTATAGCTCTTCGTAATATACTTAAGTAAAAAGAATAGCTTAAAGGGAATAACTTATAGAGTAAAAAATCTAATAAGCTAAATTTTTTTAACTTTTTTATATATATAGTTATTAATTGTTTATTTATTATAAGTAGTAAATTAGAATAAAGTAATAGGGTATATTTTATATAAAATTATAATATCTATACGCTTTTTAAAAATATTATTTTTAATAATAGTACTGTTTTATACCTAATATATAATAGATTACTATTTATTTTAAAATATTTTAAGAGAACTAATAATATTTATATTGTTAAGGCTAAAATATAAGTTTTTTTAATCTTTAGTATAAGAATTTAAGTAATTAAAAACGCTTTAAACGGCCTAAATAAAAATTTTATAAAAGACTTTATATTAAAAGATATAGTTATTATAATAGAATTTTACCTAAATATAGTATCTAAAGTTTATTTATATAATAAAAAACTTTAGTATTTAGACTTAGATAATATACTGCGTATAGAATTTTTAAAATAGAGTTTTATACTTATAACGCTTATTTATAAGTATAATTTTATATTTATTAAATATAAGTCTCTATTTTTCTATTTCTTAGTTTAGAGCGTAATACTAATATATTAAAAATTTTATTTATAGTTAATATATCCGCGTATTAATACTAAGGGTATATAATAATTAAGAGTAGAATATTTAAATTAGAAAATTTTATATACTCTAGTTTAAAGAGTATAAAATATTTATATTTTAAATACTAAATATATATACTATAAGTAATATTTCTTTATATATATAGCTTAGGTAATTTTTTAAAAATTTAAAAAAAAATTACTACAACTATACTAGTGTATTTTATAAAATTTTTTTAATATACCTAAAAGAAGACTTAGAAAGCAATAAATATTATTAATTAAAAATAATTATAGTAAGAAAATTTATATATAAAGCCTATAGGCGAAATTACTTTTAAAGCTTATAAAAATATTTTTAAGCTTTACTATATAGGTATATACTTAGTATAAACTTAAGATAATATAAATTTTTTAAAATTATAATATTACTATTTATTTATAGCACAAAAGATTACGCTTTAAAAATTATATAAAAAAGCTTAGTATAAGTATTAAAATACTATTTTTTTATATATATAAGCTAAACGGCGGCGCTAAACGCGCTAGCTAAAAAATTATTAATAAAACTATTATTATAAAACTTAGTATAAACTTACTAAAGAAGCTTTAGCTAGAAATTATAAAAGTAATTATAGTATTTTATAATATTAGTTTAATAACTTCTAAAAGTATATAATTTTTAATTAAAATTCTTTATAGCTAGTTTAAATAGTATTTCTATTACTATAAATCTAAATTTATAAAGTACTAAACAGTAGATCTATATTTAAATTAAAATAATATATATATTTATAGTTATTATATATATTTACTAAATAGAGATTACGTAGCCGGACATAATAAATATATATTTAAAATAAATTTATAAATCTATATTAGATATTTAATTAGTTACGTAGCTTTTAATATCTATAAAATATAAATACTATCGCTTAATTAGGTTATTATAATATATAATATTACGTTTAATAAAACTTTTTTCTATAAAAAAACTAAAAATTAGCCTATCCTATCAGAAAAGACTATAACGTTTATAAATATTTTATATACTATTAAAGTTACAGATATAGGTAAAGCGTTTAATAAAATTTTTAATATATAAGCCTATAACTCTAGTAAGCTAGAAATTAGTAAAAATATTATATAACCTAAATAATAGATTAGGAGTATTTTAGTATAGATTTTATTTTATTTTTATAGTTAATTAATTAAGTAAAATTCTATACGAGCGGTATATACGTAGGCTATTAATATAATTAATTAATAATTATAAATTTATATATTATATAATATAGATATTAGTTTAATTTTTCTTTAGTCTATTTTAAAGTCTGCAAAACTTAGAGATATAAATTTTAAAAAAAATAAATACTTTAATATTTTTTATAAAGTGCACTTTAGTAAAAGAGTAAAATAGTTTAAAATAAAAAGTCTATAAAATTCTTAAATAATAGGTAAAAGCTTATTTAATACTATAACTTAAATTAGTAATATAGAGCTTTTCTTATTAACTAAAATAATTAATACCTCTACTTATAGAATACGGGGACTTATAAAAAATTATAGTTTAGTTATTTAATAAAACTATAAGTAATATAAATTAAATTTTAAAGATTTTAACAAACTAAGGGGTAAAAATAAAAATTTACTTAGTATTTATATACTATTATATTTTAATTTAGAGAGTAAGCTATTACGTAATATAAAGTTTATAAATATTTTATTAAATAGTGTAGATAGCGCCCTCTAATATAACTTTATAAATATATTTATTTTTAGTATAAATTTTATTTAAAAAGAGCGTAGAGAGCTTATAATTATTAATACTATAGTTTAAGCTATTATATAGGATAGGGTTTTAAAAAAATAATATTTTAATATAAAACTTATATTTACCGCGATAAGCTTCCAAAAAAGCTAGTAATATAAAAAGTAATTTTTTTATATTTACTTAGTCCGCTTTTTTACTAGACTGTATATAAAAAATAAATTTAGTAGGTAGTTACGCGCTTTAAAAATACTAAATAATTATTTCTATTTAAGTAAATATTTACCTATAAGTTTAATTAGAATAGTTATTTTATAAAGTATAAAACTTATCTTATTATTAAAGGTAACCTTTAGTTAAAAGATACGCTTTTATTAATATATATTATAATACTTATAGTACACTTTTTTTATATAACTATAGTAATTATAGCGAAGTTTAATTTAAGGATTTTATAGCTTAATATAATTAATATATTTTTTAATATATTAATTAATCTCTTAAACCTAGTATAGTATAAACTACCTAATAGCTATAAATAAGATAGTAATTATATAAAACTTAATTAAGTCTTATATAGCCTACGCGACTTACTTATACTATAATATAAAAAAATGTTTAGTACTCTAGCTAAGCTTAGTCTTATCTACTTAAAAAAAAAGGTTTTATTTATTCTTTAATATAAATTATAAGATTTTTATACTTTTTTATATAAATAATATTTTACTTCTATACTATAAAATTTATTAATAAGAAGCTTTTAAACTACGTAATAAGCTTTTAGGAATATATAAAATAGAGGTATATAGAGCTATAAAATAATATTTTAAAATATAAATAATTAAAAATTAAAAAGATTAAATAATTACGCTAATCTATAATTTATATATTAAAAAATTTCTTTTTTTTTAAAGTTATTACCGTAATATTACGCGACCCTAGACTAACTATTTAAACTTCTACTATATTATGTTATTAATACTAACTCTTAATAAGCTTTTTGCGTAGTAACTATAATAACTTTTTACTATTACTAATAACTTATAACCTTTTTAATAGTAATTAAAATATTAAAATATAATATAGTACATTCTATAGGATTTTTATAAAATATTTTAATTCTCTTATAATAACTATTAACTCCCTAATAGTAAGTTTCTATATAACTACTTTACAGCGCTGTAGTATACTCTTCTCTTACTACTTACTATCTACTCTATTCTTATACGTACATATATCCCCGCGCCTAAATAATTTTAATTATTTTAATAAATTTCTTTTACTAGAGCTTTACTTCCTTTACTATTTTAAGAAAGTTTTTTTTTTATTATTAAAATACTACTATTATTACTACTATCGCTGCTACTGTCGCTGTTTTTTACTTTAAATAAAAGAGTATAACCCTTCTTTTACTATTCTTTTATAAATTTTATTATATTTTTATATAGGTAAAATTAAACTTCGTAGTCTTTATAGGTATTATTAAAATTAAAAATAGTATTCTACTTAAGCAAAAAGAGGCGTATTAAATTAAATTAAAATTAAAAATAATATTAACTAAAAAATTTAGTCTATTAAGTAGGCTAGCTAGTCGTACTATATTAAGATAAAAGTTAAAGTAGTTTTTAACGTAATCTAGCTAGTTATTACTATTAATAAAAGCTTATACTATACGCTGCGGGTTATTTAGTTTAATTATTAAACGCTAAAACGCCGACGTAGATATAATAAAGAGAAGATAAAAGATTTAGTTTTAATTATATTAAAAAGATTTTTAAACTTTATATATAGTATTTATAAAAAAGAAAGAAAGCTACTATATACACTATTTTAAACGCGCTTTATATGGTTTATAATTTTACCTAAAAAATAACCTATAAATACTTTATTATTATTTTATAGTTATTGCCCTACTATTATTACTACTACTATCTAATAAGTTATTTATTAAGTTATTACTCTACTAGCTATAACAGAATTCTAAAAAATTTATATTTAATAGGCCCTAGTTATAGTGCCTCTATTCTATCTACCTATATTAAGTAAGGACGTAGTGTATACTAAGTTAATACTACTCCTATAGATAAATGTAAAGAAGAAATATATTAATAAAATTATAAAAAAATTTAAAGTAACTAATTTAGTACTTTTTCTACTAATACCTTTACTATTAAAAAAGCTAGTTAAGAATAAGAGAAAAGTAATAAAAGTTAAAATTAAGACGTATTAGAAACGTATTAAATTTATATTTTATATTACTATTATAATATAACTAAATATAGTATTTACTTTTTTAGAGCTTTTTTATTTTTAAATTAATTTAAGTAAAGAATGTTTTACTATAGTAAAACGTATAATCGCGTTTTTTTATAAATTACGCTTTTAAGTAATCTAATATAGGGTATATAAGAGTCTAAAACTTATAATCTATTTAAATACTTTATTTATAGATAATATAAAAAGTAAATAATTTTTATATAACTATATTATTATATTATTTAGGGGTATAATTATTTAAAAAATAATAAAATAGACTACTATTATTATATTAACTACTAAAGCAGCGCTTCTTATATTTAAATATATAAATAAAAAAATAATAGTTCTAAAACGCTTCTTTAAAAAATTTATTTTAAATTTTAGAGTTATATAGCGTATATTCTATAATAATTAATAAATAATTAGACTAGCTATAGGTAAAAATAAGTATATAACTATTTATTTATACTATATAGCTATTTAGAATATATAGCTATACTAAAAGTATTTAAAAGAGAGTTTTAAAATTAAATACCTTTAAATAAATAATATACTAACTAATAGATTAATAAAAACTTTTATAGCTTAGTAATTCTAAAGATGTAAAAAGTAATTAAATTTTAAGAATATAAAAGAAAAAATTACTAAACTAGAATTTTAAAAAATTATATAATACTAGAGCGTAAAGCGCTTTAAATTAAATATTAAATAACTTATTAGCTATTATTAATAATAACTACTTTAAAACTATACTACTTAAAAAAACTCTATAATAAAAGAGTAGAAAAAATAATAAAATAATAAAAGTTATATAATAATATTAATAGAGAAACTTAATAGATTTATAACTTTATAAATTTACTAAACTTTTAAATAGCTTAAGCGCAGCGTAAAGTAATTTTTTTAAAAATATTATTTATAAAATTACTATCTAAATTTTTATTTATTTTAATTATCTACCTAATAGTTATTTATAATTTATTAAGCTTTATATTTTATAACTTATACGTTAGTAAAAATCGAAAGAAGTAAATTAAAAAAATTATATTTTTTTATAAGTAAGCTCTTTCGCTTTTTTACTATAAAATAGCTTATAAAAGAATAAAAAGCTTTTAGCGATCTCTTAAATACGACTAGAACTATAATAATAAGTATATAATTTTTTTAAATTTTTTAAATTAAAATATTTATATATATATTAGTTTATAGCTATATCTATTTTTATATAGTTAGTAATAAGAGTTTTATATCTTAGTATTATAATAATTTCTATTACTTTTACTAAATAAAGTACTACTTAACTAATAAAAGTAAAATATAGGGTACTTTAATTCTATAATTTATTAGTAATATTAAGCTATATAAATATTATTTAATAGTTTTTTAACTTTTCTAATATTAATACAAAATAATAAATAAAGCTTTAAAAAACTATAAATTAAAAAATTTAAACATTTTTTTATTAATATTATTATTATTTTTACAGCGTAATAGAGTCTATAAAATAAATATTTTACTATTTTTATTTCTATTTGTTTTTTTAGATTTACTTTTATATATTATAAGATACGGTCTATTTCTTAAATCTAATCTAGTAAAGCTTAAAAGAGCTAAATTAAAAAAGGCGTAAATAGCGTCCTACGCTTGAAAAGACTAAATAGAAAAAATGTACTAAATAGAATTAATAATTTTAAATAATCTATTTAATTTTTTTTTTTTACGTAGAGCTTCTCGTAACGTATTTAATTATATAAGAGCTAGCTAATAAATAGCTATTATAAAGCGTAATATAGATATAAAACTAATAAACTTATTATATTTACTAGCTTATAGCACTTAAAAGATATTATGTTTTAGGGCTTAAAAGATCTATAAAACTTCTTAATTAGAAAATATAAGTAAATTTAATTACATTAAAGATATAAAATATTTTTTTTTAGTTTAAGGTAACAGCGTATTAACTTATAAAAAAAATAAAAAAGTTTTTAAATATTATAGAATAAGAATTTTTAGGTAAGTTATAAAAATTTCTAGCTAAGACGTAGGAATTTTTAGTTAAAGCTAAATAGTATTTTAGCTTTACTAAGCTGCCTATTATTTACGCGCTTTATAATACTTATTTTTTTTTTTTTACCTACTTTTTATAAAGCGCAATTATAGGTTTAAAAAAAAAGTAAAGTATAGAGCTAAAAGCTATAGAATAAAATTTTATTAACTTTTTACTAATTTAAATATATTTAAGACACTTAAAGTACTAAGCTCTTTTAATTAAATTTAGGTAGTTAAAACAACTAGTATAATAAGAATTAAAAATTACTTTTTTAAACTATTAAATAAAGATTAGTAAAATCTTTAAAAAAAGAAATTAGAGATTAAAAATCCCAGGAAATTCTAAAAAGTAAAACTTAAAAAAAATATTATAGTTTACTATAGCTATAGTAATAGTAATATAAATAACTAATATATAATACCTATAATAATTAAAAAAGATTAAGAAGCTATTAAGAGAAAAAAAAATTAAAAAAAAAGCTATAATAAGAAGCGGACGGTAGGAAAGTACGTAAAAGTAATAATAATAAATAAAAAAAATATAAAAATTATTTTAAAAAAGTTAGTAAAATAATTATATAAATACTATTTATACTACTAAATACTAGTATATTTACTATAATCGGTTTTTTATTTTAAAACTATATTATTTAGTATCGCTACCTGCTAAAAATTTACTTAAAAAACTTTTTTTAAAATTAATTTTACAGCTACTATAAGCTTGAAAAAATTAATTTTTTATTTATTTAAATAGTTAAGCTATTTCTGTTAGTTTAATTAGGGGGTATATTATATAAAAATACTTTAAAGTTTATATTACTAGTTTATAAAGCTTTTTAGAACGAAGGATTTATTATTTTATATATATATATATTACGGCTTTTAAGTGCTTTCTTTTATAAAAGTAGTCCCTATTCTTTAAACTTAGAATCTAGTAATTTCTAGCTTGTTTTTCCTCTATAGTAACTTTATTATTTATATCTAACGCGCTAATTATATATTATAGTAAGTTATCTTTTAGAATATTTTACTCCCTTTAGAAGTTTAATAGCTAGGCCAGCGCAGAAAGTCTAATTTCTAGTTTAAAATAGTTATTAGAGTTATACTTAGCTTTACGTATACGCTTATAGAGGTTATTCTTAATTTATTATTTTTTACCCTTTTTAAAGAGTTTTAAATTAAATAAAGTATTAGTATAGAGTTTATAAAACTATTTATTAATATATTACTTTTTTAGGTAAAGTAGTACTATAGCTATACCTATAGTAACTATTATTATTAAATAGTATAATAATCGCGAAAATAAAAATAAAAGATATATATAAACAAATATATAATAAATAGGTAAAGAATTTATATACGTAAAATAGTTTTATTAATTATAGCTTATACTTTTAAGTAATAACCTTAATACTATTTTATTAAGTCTATTAATTATTACTAGTATGGATGTCTCGCGTACGTATATTATTATCGCCTAAAGAGAAAAAATTACTAGATCGGCTATATAGTTAAATAATAACTACTAAAGGTATAATAACCCCCGACCACTTAGATAGAAGTAGCTTAGGTAAGCTTACGGGCCTTTCTAGCACCCTATAGTATAAGAAAAAAAATTAATTAATTAACTAATAATTATAGTAGATATCTTTTAACTATTACTTATAAAATTATTAATATAACTACTAGTAAATATATATTACTATACCGTAGAACCTACTTATTTTTTACTACTTTTATTTTTTTTAAATCTTAGCGCTTACAGCGTGTATCGCTAATATAACCTATAGTTTATTACTAATATATTAAAGTCTATATACGAATGCCGGTTTTACTAAATAACCTATTATATCTTATAAAAGTTAGTAGAGTAAGATAGAAAATCTTCTTTCTTTCTCCTACTTAGCCAGCTTTATCTTAAATTCTACTATTTATAGGGGAATATTACTAGTAATTGGCCCTATGTGGCTAAGCGCGCTATCCCTAAAATATTTTATATTACTCGTAAACCGTCTACCGTCTACCCAATCCCAAATATATAAATATGTAAAATAACTATTACTTTACGAGGGTCTAATAAAGTATTACTAGTAAAATAATCTAGTATAGCTATATATAGGAGAGTGCAATAAATTAAGCATAATTAAAAAAATTATCTTATTAAAAAATTATATAAAACTAATTACTAAGTCTAAAAATACGTAAATAATATTATTTTAAAGAGAAAATTATAAAAAACTATATAAGAATCTTAAATACTATATATAAATTACGTGTAATAATTTAAAATTATTTAAATATAGTAGTTTTATAAGTTTCTTTTTTAGATTTATATAAGTTATTAGTTAGTAAATATATTTAACTAATATTATAATAATACTATTTTAGGCCTACTATAGATTACGTAACTATTTTTTTAATATATATTAGTAAACTAATAATAAAATTATATTAATAATAAAAATTTAGCCTATACTTATATAATTACTATTTACGTAATATATTACTAATATTATAGTATATAATAATATATTTTTAATTTTATAAATCTAGATATTTATTTTTTTAATATAGCGTAATATTTAACAACCGTAAAATTTTAAGATAATTTTATTTTTTAAAATAATACTTTTATTTTAGTAATTACTTTTACTTTAAAAGAACTCCTAATATTCTTTATAATACTATATAATATAATAAAAAAAAATATTAATAATAATATAAATAAAATTAAAAGGGATAGAAATTATAGACTAATTTTAAGAGTAAAAAAAATTATTAATAGAGACTTATTTAAAAGCCCTAAAAAAGAAAATAAAAGACTATAATTAGATAATAGACTAAATATTATAAAAATATTTATATAAAAATATTTTTAAGCTATATATTAAGCCACACGTCGTGGCTGTAAGTTTATTAACTAAAATAAATAATACTTTTTATAATAATTTTTAGATACGCTTATTTTTTAAACTGTATCTAAAAAAATAACTTTTTTTAGCCTATACCTTTTTTAGACTAGTGTCTCGACGCTACACTTTACCTCTCTTTATATAATAAAAATATTTTAAAAGAGAAGTGTTATAATATTAATAAAAAAAAAACCTATAATTTATATAAAAAACGAATAAATATAAAATTAAAATATACTAAAGAATATATTAAAAATTTTAAAAATATAAATTTTAAAAAAATACTATTTTCTAAAATATTCGTACTATAAACAGGGAAGATTAGGAAGGAGTATTATAAATAAAGTAGTAATAATAGAGTTAAAAGTAAAACTAGCTATTAGCTAATAAGAAAATAAGTTATTTTAATATTTTTATATATTAAAATATATTACGTTTTATATATTTTTACGGTATAGTTTTATTTTTATAATATTTATAATATTAATTATTATATTAGTTATAATATAATATTCTAAAATTAAAATACTATTTAGTTAAAAGAGAAAAGTAATGTAGTGTTTACTAAAATACCTAATTTATTTATTTCTATTATTAGTAAAGACTATTTAAATAATATTCTTATATCTAAAGTAAAACCGAAGATAAAAAGTAGTAAGTAATATTATAGTTTTTTTAAGTCTTTTTATATATAATTATATAAATATATATATATTATTATATTATATTATAACTTTAAGCTTTATATTAATATTATTTTATATTACTAATTTTAAAAAGGTAATGCCCGTATTTATAAACTAATAAACGTGTTAAACTAGTTTAAGGATAATTAATATAATTTTATTACCTAGCCTATAACACTAATTTAGCCTATATAAAAAATATATAAGATTATATAAAATCTAGACTAAATAATAATAAAAATACTAATTAAGGTATAGAATTAGGTTTAAAAAGTATAGAGGCTATTAAAGTATTATTTTTAAATAGTAGAATATAAAATTATAAAATATTATTAATAATTATATTTTATTACTCCCTAGCGGTTATAAAGTACTTATAGAATCTTAGGAGTACTATACTAAGTACTAGTAATATATTATTTACTAGTTTATTATTAAAATTTTAAAACTTTAACTTTTATTAATAAGTTATATATTTATATAATATAGTATCTATTGTTATACATATAAAAATAGGCCAATGTTATATATTAAATAAAAAGTTATAATAGCCTAGAATAAGGTCCTAAAAGTTTCTATATTTATTAATGTTTTTATACCTCTAAACCCATTTATAAGCACCTTCTAATAGAGTAAAAAGAATCTGCTAGTTTGTCTTTTTAAAATACTATTTTTTCGTATTTCCTAGCTTTGTAATTAAAAAGTTATATAATTTTAAAAAAGATAAATTTATTAATTAACCTTTATTTATTATACTCCTCTATAGGTTACGCTCCTACTACTCTAAATAGGTTTTAAGATATCTTTTACTTAAAATAAGCCTATATTTATAATACTATTAAGCCTTTTATATTAATAAAAGATAGAATAAAAGTTTTTAGAAATACTACTAACTACTATTTATTTTATAGTACTTTTTCTCCGTTTCCTATTACAGGGGAGCGACATTAGGATTAAGTTAATCTAAAATAGTACTATTTTTAAAAATTTATATAAAATTAATTACTAAGCCTAAAAATATATGAATTATAGGTTATAAAGAGAAAATAATAGATATTTATATTAGCATTTTAGTGACGTCTAATTTATTACCTGTAATAAATTAAAATTACTTAAATATAATAAATTTTTTAATTTCTTTAGTAGGTTTCTATAACTTTTTAGTTAGTAAATATATTTAACTAAAATTTTAACTATACTCTTTTAGGCCTAGTATAAGTCACGTAACTAGATTTTCGAAGTATATTAGTAATCTAATAATAAAATTATATTAATTATAATAATAGTACTAAGCTTTACATAATTACTACTTACGTAATATATTATTAATATTATAGTATATAATAATATCTTTTAACTTTTATAAACTTAAACTTCTATTATCTAAAATTAGTACTTAATCTTTTAAAACTTAAATATAACGTTACTTTACTTTTAAAAGTAAATACTTTTTCTGTTTTAAGTACTACTATTTTAAAAAAGTCTTTTACTACTATATATCACGCTATATAACGTATTAAAAATAAATAAAAAATTTATTATATAAAAAAAGTTTATATAGAGGGTATAAAAAAGTTAACTAAAAGACATAAAAGAGTTATTAATAGAGACTTAACTAGAAGTCCTAATAAAGAAAATAAAAAATACTATTAGAAAATAATTTAAATATTATAACTAAATAATTAGAAAAGGTTTTAAAAGAGGAGAGTTATATAATTAATATAAGTCTAAAAAAACTAATAATAAAGAAAGAAAACGTAAAAAAAATCTTAAAATTCGCTAAAGATTATATAAAAAATATTAAAAATATAAATTTAAAAATGATTATATTTTCTAATAAGTTAGTAATATAAAGGGGATATAAATATAAATAATATTATAAAAAAAGGGGTAATAATAGAGTTAGAAAAGATCTAGCTGTTAACTAATTATAAACTAAGTTATTTTAACTTATTAAAGTATTAAAATATATAACTTTCTATATATTTTTAAGCTATAGTTTTAGTTTTTTAATATTAATTATATTAATTATTTTATAGGCTAAGACCTTACCCTATAGGTTTAGGGTATAATTTAGATAAAGGGTAAAAGTAATTTAGTATTTATTAATATACCTAAATCTTTTACTTCTTTTACTAGTAAAGATTATATAAATAAAGTCCTTATATCTAAAGTTAAACCGAATATTAAAAGGGGTAAGTTATATAAAGTTTTTTTACACCAATTTTTATTAATGTAATAATATATATATTATATTATAATAATAATCTTTATATTAATATTAATTTAGGTAGGCAATTTTAACAAAATAATACCCCTATTTATAAAATAACGGACGTTTTAAACTAGTTTAAAAATAATAAAATTATACTATTTCCTTACCTCGTCTATAGCCCTAATTTAGCCCCTATAAAAAATATATAGGATTATTTAAAACAAGAACTAAATAAAAATAAAAAGGCTAATTTAAGTATAGAATCTAGTATATAAAGTATAAAAGTATTTAAAAGAGTTATTATAGAAGAGTAGTATAATATACTACAAAAAGTTATTAATATCTATATTTTATCTCTTCCTAACTATTATAAAGTAGTTATAAAATCTAAAGACTACTATACTAACTACTAGTAATTTATTATTACTAGTTTAATATTAGAAATTAAAAAAAGTAACTTTTATATATAATAATATAAATAATATATAAATATATAAAAATATTTTATATACTTATATATTATAAGTACTATTATAATATATATAAAAAGAATTAAATTTTACAACTCAAATAACAAGATACTTTAGTCTAAAGTAAGACTCTACAAATTATATATATTTACTAAATTTTTTTTCTCCTAAACCCCTTAGTAAGCAGCCCCTAACAAGGTAATTAAAATAATCTAGTCTTTCTCTTTAAAATAGTATTTTTCTTGTATTTTTAGGGCTTATAACTAAAAAGTTATATTATTTTTAAAAAGGTAATTTTTTCATTAATCTTTTTCTAATGTCGTCCCCCTGTAATATTTATTAATAATAGCTAGTTATTAATTTCTTTACTACTAGCTGAGTAGATAATAGGGCTCCTTAATTATATATTAAATAAAAGAGTTTATTAATTAACTAGCTTAGATACTATAGGAGTATATATTTAATATATAGGTTTATAAAATTATACTTTTTTTATTAATTAATATTACGCTATTTCTAAAAGTATTAATAAATATTAAAAAAATTAAACTAAAAAAAGTAGAACTATATACTATTAGTACTATATTTATATTTTTATAGTTTAATATTTTAGTATTAACGCTTATAGGCTATTTATAAAAAAATAGTTAATTTTTTAATATAATATATATAATAAAAAGATTATAGCTATATACTATTTTTAATAATATTAGAGTAAAATATATAAGGTATAACTACTAGTTATCTGTAGAAGAGAGAGCGCTAGATAAGTAAGTATTCTTAATAGTATAAAAGTAAAATAGAACTTTATTTAAAATAGCTTAATAAGTCTTATAAATAAATAAAGTAAGTAGACTATAGTAGAGGGCTAGTTAATATAATATAAATTTAAACTAGATATAGTTTATTTAGTTAACTAAATTACTAGTAAAATACTTATTATACTCTTTTTTTTTATATAAAAACGCGCGTAGCTTAATTACAGTTTATTAGTATTATAATTTTACTTACTATTACTTATATTAAAGTAATACTTATATATTAGAATAATAAAGTATATAATATTACAAAAAATAAGAGAAATATAAATAAGAATAAAATACTATTATTATTAATAATAGTTCTAAACCTAAAAATATAAATAATTTAAATATAATTATTACTCTATTTTAAAAATAAGTATAGTATAGTATACTTCTATTTCTTATTTTTAGTCTAGGAGGATATTATATTCTAGATTTTATTTATTAACTCTAGCGTCGTAATATAGATTAGAATTAGATAGTATTAAGTTACGCTTATTAAAGATTTAAACTATAATAATTTTAGAGTTTATACGCTTTTATAAATAATAAAATACGTATTTATAATAAAGCGTTAACTATTAGCTAGAGTAGCCGTTTAGTTATAGTAGATATTTAAGTTTAGACTATAGGCGTAGCTATTACGTATAAAGTACTACTAATATATAACTAACTTTAATAATAGTTTAACTTTATATAATAACTAACTATATATATATATATATATATATATATATATTAATTAAACAAATAGTGTGGCTGTAGTGACTTAAAACAACTAAAAGGAGTTTTAAAAAAGGAGGAGTATGTGTATACCTTTATACTTAATGTGTTAAAAAGTTAGGTAAGGCTATACTATCTAAAATAGTAGAATCTATTTATTTTAATTTCTTAAGTTAATATTAACTTTATTAGTCTTAAGTAGTAGCTTATTTACTATCTTTTACCTATTCTAGACTATCTAAAATAGTAGTATCTATTTATCCTAATTTTTAAAATTAACTCTAACTTTACTAGTCTTAAAAAATAGCTTAATTACTACTTTATATTTATTTTTAACTATCTATATTAGCAGCGTCTATCTATTCTAACTTTTATAATTATATAATTATATATTAATTAAATAAAAAGTGTAGCTATAGTGGCTCGGGGCAACTAAAAGAAGTTCTAAAAAAGGAGAAAAATATATATACCTTTATAAAAACCCTTATAATTAATATTAATATTACTAGTTTTAAGTAATACCTTAACTACTACTTTATATCTATTCTCTAGCGCCTACTATAGAGGCGTTTATCTAGTATAATCCTTTAAGTTAAAATTAGTTTTACTAGTTTTAAGTAGTAGTTTAACTACTATTTTATATTTATTTTTTAACATATATAACAGCGGTATTAATTTATTTTAATCTTTTTAGTTATTATTAATTTAACTAGTTTTAAGTAGTATTTTAATTATAAACTTATATTTTTAATACTATTTTGTATAGCGGCGATTAGCTATATATATTTTTTATATTAATTTCTCCTATACCTACTTAAAGTAGTAATTTAACTACTACCTTTTATTTAGTTTTTACTACCTATAAAAGCGGCGTTCTTTTATTTTTATATTTTAAATTAAAGTAATTTTTTTATATTTATAATAATAATACTAGTGCTATATTTTAGTAATACTTTTTTATAGTAAACAGTAATAGTATATTTTTAGTAGAGTTTTTTTTAATAACGCTTATATTATTTTTTAGTAATTATATAAAGAGAGGTAAAGTATAGTGTTAAAACACTAGTCTAAAAAAGGTATAAGCTAAAAAATATTATTCCCCCAAATATAGTTAAAAAAATAAGCATATATAAAAACTATAAAAAATATTATTTATTTTAGTTAGTAAACTTATAACTATAGCGGATAGCTTAGTAAGCTAGAGTTTAGTACGCTAGTAGTATTAGGCTATTATTACTTTTTCTTTTTTTTTTCTTTAGGCTAGACTACTATAGTACTATTATACTATAATACGCCTACTCTGCCGTATTATTATTATTATTAAAGTTAAATAATAGAATCTAGTATATTAACGTAGTATTTATTTTTAGTAGCTTATAGAGTATAGTTAGCTAATATTTATAAGTATACTAATAGTAACTTTACGTATTGCTATCGCCTTTAAAGATAAGACTATAATAACCGAGCCTCGTATACTTATTTATAAGGGTATACCTAACGATAACCTTTGCGTACGAGCAGCAGAGGCAGCCAATTTTTTAATAATAATATATTAATAGCGCTGTTTAACTTAAGAATAATTAGGATATAAAGCGTTATTATTTTAGTAAATAGTTTATTTATAAATATATAAACACTCTTAGAATTAAAAATACCCTATAAATTTATATTTTTTTTATAACTTTAACTATATATTCTACTAAAAAAAGTTAAAGTAAATTGGGCTACGGTATTCTCTATTATTTTATTTTTTAAATATATTTAAATATAAACCGCGTTATATATAGTACTATGTAAAATCTTACTAAAAGTATATTATAAAATACTTATATTACTTTTAGTACTTCCCTTAATATTAAAAATTTAAAATATAATTTTAATATTTTAAAGTGGCTAGTATTAATATAAAATAGAGTAAGATTTTAATATTATTTACTAGTCTTAAAAAATCTTACTAGTAAATAGTTAGTAACTAATTAATAGATAAACTATATTTTCTAGTCGAACTCATTTTTATTTAGCTTATATTTATAAATATTACCCGTCTAAAATTATATTAAACTCCTTTATAGAAATCTTAAAATACTTTTTATATTAATATAAAGTTTTAGTTTAACTGTTATAATACTAAACTTTAAAAATAGTAATAGTAGTTATATTTTTATTAGTAGTAAAGGTCTTTTAAAGCTCTTATCTTAATAAGAATTACTTAGTAAAAAGAGTCTATTAAAAGAGTTTAATTATTTAGTCTTTTGTAGCTTTAGTAAACTTACTTACAATACTAGTATATAAATTATTAAATACTTATAGTATAAATATAATTATTATATATAATTTTTTTATTTTTTTTTAATAGTAGTTTTATTAATTTCTATAATAATAACTAGTACTAGCTATTAAAATTTTTTTAAGCTTTTAATAATATTACTTTCTAAATTTAACTATACTTCTAATATAGTTTAAACTATTTTTATATTACTAATTAAATAGTATTATAATTTTACACCTTTATAAAGATTTTTATAAGGGGGGGATATTGGGAAAAGACTAATCTAAAAATTACGTTTTTTAAAATACTATAACTTTTTAGTTATAAAGCCTAAAAATACGAAAATAATACTATTTTAAAGAGAAAGACCAGCCTATTCTATTTAACTTATTAGGGACTACTTACTAAGGGGTTTAGGGGTAAAAGAAAATTAGTAAATATAGATAATTTTTCACGTCCTACTTTAGACTATTATAATTTTTTATTTAAGGTATAAAATTTGTTTATTTTTACATATATTATAATAGTATATCTAATATATAAGTATATAAAATATTTTTATATATTTATATATTAATTATATAATTATATAAACAAGTTACTTATTTAAATTTTTAATAATAAACTAGTAAATAATAAATTACTAATACTTAGTATAGTAGGCTTTAGTTTCTATAACCGCCCTATAATAGTTAGGAAAAAATAAAATATAATTATTAATAACTTCTTATAGTATATTATTTTACATTTTTATAAAAACTCTTTTAAAGGCCTCTATACTTTATAAACTAAATCCTCTACCTAAATTAGCTTTATTATTATTATTTAGTCTAGGTTTTAAATAATGTTATATATTGTTTATAGGGGCTAAATCAGGGCTAGAGACTAGGTAAGGAAATAGTATAATTTTATTATTTTTAAACTAGTTTAAAATGCCCGTTATTTTATAAATAGGGGTGTTATCTTATTAAAATTACTAACCTAAATTATTATTAGTATACAGTTTATAATTATATTACAATATAATATATATATATATATATATATTATTATATTAATTAAAAAAGGGATAAAAAAGGTTATATAACCTACCCCCCTTTATAGTTAGTTTAACTTTAGGTATAAGTACTTTATGTATATAGTTCTTACTAGTAAATAAAGTAAAAAAAATTAGGTATTTTAATAAATATTAAATTACTTCTACCTCCTACCTAAATTATACTCTAAACTTATAGGGTAAGATCTTATCCTATAAAATAATTAATATAATTAATATTAAAAAACTAAAACTATAACTTAAACATATATAAGAAGTTTTATATTTTAATATTTTAAAAAGTTAAAATAACTTACTTTATAATTAGCTAATAGCTAGTTCTCTTTAAAATCTATTATTACTCCTTTTTCTATAATATTATCTATTTTATTATCCCCTTTATATTCCTGGCTTATTAGAGAATATTATACTTTTAAATTTATATTTTTAATATTTTGTGTATTATTTTTAGCGTATATTAATTTTTTTTTAGATTTTCTTTATTAATTATTAGTTTTTTTTACTTATATTAATAGAATAGTCCTCTTCTTTTAAAAAGGGTTATGAAGTCTTTTTTATAATATTTAGACTATTTTCTATTAATATTCTTTTATTTTCTTTTTAGGACTTTTAGTTACGTCTCTATTAATAACTCTTTTTTCTTTTAGAGTTAACTTTAAAAGTTAGGCCTATTTAATCTTATTTATATTATAATTCTTCTTTTCTATATTTTTAATACGTTGGACAGTATTATAAATAGTCTTTTTAAACTTTTTTAAAGTAGAAATAATTATAGAAATAGAGATATTTACTTTTAAAAGTAAATTATTTTAGATTTAAGTTTTAAAAAATGTGGCGCTATATTAAAAAAATAGGAGTCTAGGTTTATAAAATCTAAAAGATATTATTATATACTATAATATTAATAATATATTACGTAATTAGTAATTATATAAGCATAGACTTAATTTTTAATAATAATATAATTTTATTATTAGATTATAAATATACTATAAAAAAACTAGTTACGTAATCTATACTAGTCCTAAAAGGGTATAGTTAAAATTTTAGTTGAATATATTTACTAACTAAAAAGTTATAGGAACCTAAAAAAGGGATTAAAAAAATTACTATCTTTAGGTAATTTTAATTTATTATAGGTAATGAAAATAATGTATCTAACAACCTTATATAAATTTCTATAATTTTCTCTTTAAAACGGTATTATTCTCGTATTTTTAGGCTTAGTAATTAATTTTATATAATTTTTTAAAATAATAACTTTTTAGAATATTCTTGATTTTTTTCACCCCCTGTATTAAATACTATAATAGTCCCCTTTTAGGATATTTTAGTATAAAGTAAATTCTTAAACTTATATAGTGTATATATATATAGATAGGTATATATAAAAATATTACTAATTATATTTATAACTATAAGCGCTATTAGTATACTAATTTAAAAATATATAAACTGTATAGTCTTTTTTATTTACTTTTTATCTTTAATAGACTCTAGTAATACGTAATTATAGATTTTATTATAAATATACCCCCTAGTCGCTTTACTAGAATTATTTATAATATAATTCTTATAGTTATAATCTATTTCTCAATAATAATCTATTATAGACTAGTAAAAATAAATTAAAATAATATTAATTTAGTCTAGTTTAAGATTTATAAAGTTATATAATTTTATAAAAACCTAATAATAGTACTATCTAATAAAGTTTTACTTATATAAGTAAACTATTAAGATACTTTTTACTATTATTTAAACTGAAGATAAATTTTATTTTTTTCCTTTAATTTATAGATAGATAGGTAGATAAAATAGTTAAATAAAACTCTTAAATAGTATCTTTATATCTTCTATTACTTAAAATAAAATAGTTAGGCGTTATAAATTTTTTATATAAGATTTACTTATAATAATAGTTAGTAATTTATTACTAAATCTATACTCTGTTAAGTCTATTATAAATATAGCCTAAAAGAGCTAAATTAGTCCTTATAAGTACTAAATAAGAGAAAAAGCCTTTAAGCTTTTTACTTAGCCCCTAAACTTATTAATATCTATAATAAAGCTAAATAAAAATTAAAAGTAGTATAGAAGTATAAAAAAGTATTTTAAAATAAAAAGTATCTTTTACTAAATTAAGAAGTAGAGAGCAAGATTTAAACTTTAAATTATTATATATAATTTATAAAACTAAGTAAAAGAATTAACTAAAAATAGTTAAGTTCTAGTATTATAGATAAGTATATAAGTAGTCTACCTACTATATATTAACTTAAACTTATAAGTATAGAATAAGTCTCTTTAGTTTTTTTATTTTTTTTATAAAAATTATATAAAACCTAACACTTCCTATCTTATAAATTAGAGCTAATAATTAATATATTATACTAATTTTGTAATAATATATATAATATAAACTATATTATAGAATATAAACGTAATAAATCTAATTAATAAATATATCTTATTAAATAACAAGACTATTTAGATAAAGAGAATATTTAAAAATTAAAAGTTTTAATTAATATAGAAGCGTTAAAAATTTATTAATAATAATTTAAAATTACTCTAAAAAAATATAAAATAATTCTAGTAAACTAAATAATAACAGTAAAATATACGTTTTATAAAAAGTAATAATTTATTAAAGAGTATATTAATATAATAAAATTAGTACTAATAGTTTATAAAAAGTAAAATAGCTTAAAGTAATTTTATATAGACATTAAAGAAGTTAAAAGATTTAATTTTTTATTTACTAGTTATAGGCGCTAAATTAGTCTAAAAGGGCCCTTAGTATAAAATAATAGTTTATTTTAAACTACTTAAGAACTATATTCCCTATTTATATTTAAATTATTATTTTTTATTTTTATAGCTCTGTACGTATCTCCTATAAAAAATTTAGTAGTATAAATAGCCCTATTAAGAATTAAAATAGTTTAATACTATAATAAAAAATTAATAAAAATATATAAGTAAACTAGAGTAAAATAAAAAATATAATTATTAAAAATTAGTACTATATATATTTATATACTAATTAAATAAATAGTGTAGCTATAGTAGCTTAGAGCGACTAAAAGGGGTTTTAAAAAAAGAGGAGTATATATATACCTTTATACTTAATATATTAAAAAATTTAAATAAAACTAGATTAAAAAAGGTATAGCGTTTTACGCTAGCGTACTAGCGCGCTTAGTATATCCCCTTAAAAAACATTAAGTTATAAAACTCTAATATAAAAAGTTTAGTATAAAAACTATATTTTTTAAAAAAGAAATATATAGAGTGTAGCTATTACTACTACTTATATATTTTTTTTTATCTCTCTTGTAGTCAACACAGCCAAACCTAAATATTTATTAAAAAAAAATATACTTACTAAGATATTATCGTTTTTTAAAGGTCTAGCTCCTATATAATATAATCCTATTCTTATTAATACTAATAATAAAATAATTTTAATTAATCTTAAGACTTTTAAAATAGTATTTAGTATAGTCTTTTAAGCTTTTTCCGTAGTATCTATCTACTTTACTAGTAATAAAGAAATAATTCTAGTAAATACTTATAAGTATAAGCACTTTATTCGTCTAGAGGTAGCTAATAGAGAAAATTATAACTTATTAAATTTTAAGATTATAGCTATATTTAACTATAAGTATAGCTATATAAACAAGATAGTAGCCCTATTTATTAAAAAAGCAGTTAAAGTATTAAATATTAGGTTCGCCGTATTAGTAATTATAAAAAAATTATTAATAGAGGCGTACGGGGATATAGTAAAAGTAAAAAAAATAAAAAAATATAATATATAGTTTATAATAGAGTTAATAAGTAAAATAAGTATTTTATAGATATAGTAAGTACTTCTCGGTGTAAAAAATATAAAAGTAAAAATAAAGGCAGTAATAAAGGCAAAGATAATAGTAAAAACGTTTTAAGCTATATTCTAAACTTAGAGCTTAGAGCCTATAGAGTAATAAGTAAAAAATAGTAAAGCCTTTAGTAGGTAGAGATACTAAAAGTAATTAATATTTAAAAGTTTAGGGGGGCCTATATATAATAAATAGTTTTTTCTTTAGTGCGGTGCGTAGGCTAGATAGGTAGGCTAGTAGGTATATAGGTACTTAGTATTGTAGTTAACTATCTTTATAAGTAAGAAAAAATTTATAATTATAAATAAAAATTATTAACTATTATTAAACGCTATACTACTTATATATGTAGATAAAATAAAAAGTAATAAAAATAAATATAACCTCTATTTTATATAAAAATAAAGTTAAAAAAGTAACCGATAGGTTATAATAGTAGTTATTAGTAAAATTAGTACTATTTAGACTAAATTACTATCTTAAATGCCTACCTATTATAGCTATAAGTAAAAAGTTTTTAGACTCCCTATATAGAAGAAAAAAAATTTAAAAAATTATAAATCTATTTAATTATATATCTAAATATTAAAAAAGTAATATATCTTATTACTTAATCTCTAAATAAAGTTACTAAAATATAAAACTATTTAATAAGTATAACTAGTAGTAAAATAGACTATACTATTCTTATAATAATAATTAGTACTAAATCTACTATTAAAATATATAGTCTTTTTACTTTTATTACTATTAATAGAAGCGGTACTAATACTAGTGTAATTATAAGTTTAATAGTATAATAATTATACTTATAAAAAGGAATTAATAAAAAGTCTACTATAAAGGCCTAGATCTAAACCTAGGGCTAAATAATATAATTAATAATTAAATAGTTTTATTAAATTTTTAAGCTAATTAATACTATTATATAAAGACTACTAGACTTCTAAAGGGCGTGTTAATTATTAAATATATTAAAACGTACTAAATTAGCCTAAATAACACTATTATACTATTATAAAAAATACTTACGCCTTTATATTTTTTTTTTAGAACTTATCTAAAAGTTATTAAAGTTATTATTAATTTTAGTAAGCTTTTACTTCTTTTTAGTACTATATTAGAGTAAGTATACCTATAAACAAGAACACTAGACTTAGTATACTTACTTATTAGTAAAATAAAGTACGCTACTATAAGTATAAAATTTTTTAAAAAATTTAATATTATTACTATATAATAATTAGCGCTAAATTACTCTAAATTTTTATAAATTATTAACTTATACTATTAAATCTACTATAATTCGCTTATAAATAAACTTAATTTTTTAATTAGCTTATTATTATATACCGTAGATTTTCTTATATATTTTAATATTATTAAAAGCTTTAAAAGTAATAAGTTAGGCTATTTAATACGTTTAGCCCTCTATAAGCATAATAGAATACTTAATATTATTAAAATTAATAACTTAATACTTATATTTTATAAGTTAGGCTTTATAAAACGTATAGTGCTATTTATAGGCTTTATGGTTTATAGTAATATACTTATTCTTATTACCTACTAAAGCTTTACTAATAGCGGTCTCTAGCTACTTAAAATAGTAAAATTAGTTATATAAAGACTAATTAATATAATTAGTACTCTATAGTGCTTAATAGTACTAAATTAGTACTTACTATATAATAGATAGGGTTTTTCCTAAAATAAAAATAATAAGTTTTAAAATTATAGCCATTATAAATAAATAATATTTATTTATTACTATTAAAATTTATTATATATTAATACTCCTTATCTAGGACGTCGTATCTTATTATAACTTTAAGATAGTTAACGTAGAGTAATTCTATATATTAACTATTTTTTTAGATTAACTAAATATAAAAGTTTTTAAATATTTTACGTTTAGAAGGTATTATAATAGTATAAATTAAATACTAGTATAGAGGTACTAATTATAATTTAGTATACCTATATAATATAATTAGTACTAAATTTTACTATTTTTCACTTTATATAAAATACTTATTTTTAAAAAATATTATTTAAATTAAAGTAAAAAGTAGGAGTAAAAGTCTTTAAAATAGAATTTTATAGCTAAAAGCGCTAGAATACTAGCGCCAGTAAGAATAATATTATTAATTACTTTATTATATAATTAACTATATCTAGTAAAAATAATAAAAAATAGATAGTACTAAATACTACTAAATAGTTATCTATATTAAAGGACACTAAAAAAGAATCTAATTATATTATTTAATACTACTATACTAAAATAGTTTAAAAAGTACTAAAGAGTTATATATAAGTTATACGTATTTATATTACTTACTTTTCGGCTAAGAGCGGTCTTAAAAGGAGAATAATATTATAGTTTAAATATTTCTACTCTAAATAAGAGTATACTTATATAATAAAGGATATTATGTAAAGAGAGGTAATGTGTAGCGTCGAGACACTAGTCTAAAAAAGGTATAGGCTAAAAAAAAAGTTGTTCCTCCGGATACAGTCAAAAATGAGCGTGTATAAGGACGGCAAAAAATGTTGTTATAATAATAAAGGATATATAGTCTATATAGCAGGGGTTTAGCTAAATAGTAGTTAAATTTTTTACTAATATAAATAATATATACTTAATTTATTTTATATATTATACTATATTACTATATTACCCTAATTTCTACTAATAGTATACTCTTTTCTTATTACTTACTATTTATTTTAAAGTCCTACTTCTATATAAACGTATAAATAATTTTAACTATTTTTAAAAGCTTCTCTTTTTAAAGTTATATTCACTTTTCTTACCCTGCCCTAAAGAGCTCTTTCTTATTTATTTTTAAGTATATATTATTTTTTATTTTATCCTCTACTTTACCTTCTATTTTACCCACTAAACCCTTTACACTTTTAAGCTATTACTTTACTAGCTCTATTATATTACCGTATAAAAATAAGGTATTTTTAGAATTATTATTATTATTAAAATTAAAAACTATTTTATATTTAAAAATAAAGAACCGTACGGTAACTAATTAAGAACTAAAAATATTAAAAAAAAAGAGTTTTTTAAGAATACTAGCCTCCTTTATAGGCTTATAATAATAGTTTAAGTAGTTTTTAATATAGCCCTACTAGTCGTTTAAATTTTTTATAAAAATTAATATTACGATAATTATTATTAATTTTTAGCTAGGGTTAGTTATAATTATTAGGTATCTAAAAGTAAGTTTTAAAATTCTCCTAGCTATAATAATCTAAAATAGAAAAAGATATTTTAGATATTATAAAAAGGAGAAAAAGGTACTACGTGCTTACTTTTTTAAACGTACTCTATATACCTCCTATAGTTTAACTCTACCTAAAATAATAATTTATAAATACTTATTTCTATTTTATAGTTATTATTCCACGGTTATTATAGCTACCGTCTAATAAGTTATTTATTATATTATTACTCTACCAACTATAAAATTTAATAATTTTAATATTTAATAATAGCTTATTTAATCTGGCCTTACCTAACTTTTTCGACACATTAAGTATAAAGGTATATATATACTTCTCCTTTTTTAAAATCCCTTTTAGTTATCCTAAGCTACTACAGCTATACTATTTATTTAATTAATATATAAATATATATATATTCTATATTTAATATGTTTTAGTTATAATACTTTTATTTTTACCTACCTATATTATGTAAGAACGTAGTATATATAAAGTTATTATATCTCTTATAAATTAATATAAAAAATAAAATTATTTTATTTTAAAAATAATATCTTATTTAATTATTTTTAATTTACTTAACTACTTTATATTAGTAATGTAGGCTTTATAAGAATAGATTTAGTAAAATACTAAACCTTATACTTATTACTTTAATAAAATTATTTAACTATATTATAATATAACGTATAATATATAGTATATATAGTAATATTTATAAAAAAATTTAATTTATCTATCTAGTATAGTAGACTATCTTATTATTATATAAAAAGAGGTAAAGTATAGCGTCGAGACACTAGTCTAAAAAAGATATAGGCTAAAAAAAGTTATTCTTTTAGATATAGTTATATAAATAAGCGTATATAAAAATTACTAAAACTATTTTTATTATATTTTTAGGTTAGTATAGAACTTAAATTTATAGTTTTAGTATATAGTTTAGCGTAAATCTTAGCGTATAGCTTAGCTTATAGCTTAGCTTATAGTTTAGCGTATTAAAGTTCAGTACTCTAGTATAGGGCTACTATTATCTCTACTCTTTTTTTTTAGGCTAGACTACTATAGTACTATTATACTATAATACGTCTACTCCGCTATATTATTATTATTATTAAAGTTATAGAATAGGATCCGAGCAGCGTTTATTTTTAGTAACTTATAGAATTTAATTAACTTATATTTATTATAGGTATACTAATAATAATAATTACTCTTAATAAAACTATAACGACTAAGTCTTATATACCTATTTATAAAGGTATACTAAATAATAATCTATATATATAAGCGGTAGAGGTAGTTACTATAAAATATTTACTATTAAGTATATAAAAATATACTAATAAAGTTATTAATACCGTAAAAGTTCTTAACGTATTAAAAAAAGAATACTATAATATTACCCGCCGCCTACTTACTAAAGTTAAGAGAAATAAGTATAAGGTAGTAATTATAATAGGGAAAAGTATTAAGCTATACTTACTAGTATAGTACGTCTAGATATAGTATATTAAAAATAATAGTTATAATACTACTAGCCTAATTAAGCTGTAAGGTAATAAGCTATAATAGTTTATAATAAGGTTATATAAAAGAGAGATAGTGGAAAAATAAAAAATAGACTTTATACTAAAGATAATAAATAGGGTATAGTTATAGGAGGTACTTAATGTAATAGTAGCCGCTAAAATAGGTATAGTAGCTACTATATATTAATAGAAAAATAAATAAATAAGTATATATTTAGGTTTAGGTTATATATACGCCTAAGTGTCGGTAGACGTTTATATATTAATAAAGTATAGGTAGAGAATTTAGAGAACTATACTATATATAGGTAAATAGTAGCTTTTTAATACTATCTATAATACTTAGAAAAAGATTAACTTAATAGTTAGATATAAGGTAATAATTATTATTTATAGTAAATAAAGCCGTAAAGACGCTACTATAGATTATCTTATTATACTTTTCTATTATTCTATATATACGTGAATATATAGTAGTAGGGGTACTAGTATATATTAATATCTTATAGTATACCGTTAATAGCGTAAGCTACTACTACTATTTTTTTTATAAATAGGTGTTTAGTACTCGGTTAAATAATAATACTTACTTATATATTACTATTTTAACTTATTATAACTAAATATATTATTTTTAGTATACCTATTAATATATAACTGTGTACTATATTTTTTTTATTATATTTAGATTATTATAGAACCGTTTTATAAGAATCCCTATAATAGGTAATAGGTATTTTTTTTTTAAAAAAAAATATAGGTATTATACTAAAAGCGTAACTTTATATAAAAAAAATAATAATTTTTATTATTAATAATATTATAGATAATATATTTAGTTATTATAAATATATATAAACTACCTATATTATTAATAATAATATTAATAAATATATAAATAAAAAAAGTAATATTATTAATAAAAGTATAAAAGCTATAATAAAGACTAGTAAAAAAAATAAAAACTTAAATTTTTAAAACTATACCTTAATATTTTAAAAAAGTAAATTTATAAATTACCTTAATCTTAGTATTATTTTTTATTTATATAAATAGAAAAAGAGTTCGTTTACAAAAATAAATACTAGTATATTTAAAGTTAACTTCTTCTTTTTTTAAATAATTATTACAAAGTATAGCAACTAAAGTTAAAATAAAAGTAAAATTTCTCTAATAAAATAAGCTATAAAAAAAATTAAAACGTATACTAATACTATATAAATCTAGAATCTTCTAAATATAAGTAAATAATATAAGAGTAATAGTAATAGTAAAGAGGTAGGCTAGTAGTATATTAATTAAATAAGTTTTAACTCTATATACAGTTATACGTAATATTTATAAAGCGATATAATAATTCTGTATCGAAGAGCGGTGTGCCGATAATAGAGGTCTGGGTTAGATTGTTAAGAAGTAAAGCAGCTGTGTACGGCTATAGGATGAGAGGTTCATTATCGTAGGGCTAAGGGCCTGAGGATACGTACACGGTTCATATGCAATGATACTCTTTCGTCCCTCTCTGTTGTTTCCTGACTGGTAGTCTTAGACTGCCCCTTAGCAGGGTGAGTCACCGAGTGTGCTCCGACGCGTGGCCTGACATTTCCTGGACCGAAATAGAAGTATGCAAGGAAAGGGGACTGGGATTGCTTTGTAGAATTTCCCGTGCGTTTCAGAAATTGAAAACATCCAAGTTGCCTCTCAGTGTGATTTTGGAGGGGCAAATTTGTGGACAGGAACAAAGGGGGACGAGGATTGCAAGCTCCTGACAACAAGGAAGGAAGGGCTAGAAATTGAGCCAGAAATCCACATAGACCAGTGTCATCATTTCCCAGCAAAATGAAAAAAAGGCTTAGCTACATCCTGTTATCGGGCAAAGTGAGCATGGCGTGGTTTGAGCTTCGCTTGGATGAGGCTCACGACGGACTGCTAAAGAACTGCAATCAAACAAACATGGATGGAGGCGAAGAGCTAAATATTCCATTTCACTGCTTGTACTATAATTCGAGAGTTGATCTGTTCTACGCAATGGGCGTGATTTTCAAGTTCTCTAGATTCGCCGACTCGACCGTCCAACCATCGCTCTTTGCGCCGGAGCCCGTCAGATACTCAGATGCCGTCGTATTACCACGCATAATCCACTGCACCCATTTGGCGCCGATAATTCCAAACCTGCCGCCGTTGCGCTCAGTGTACGTTCCGCCATGGCCGACGGGCAGCTGGCCCTTCCACTTTGGAATGCCCGCGGGCATAGCTTTGTAGTCGCGCTCGGCCTACGTCTCATCAACAGGGTTACACAACCTCGAAAACGACATTGTTTCGACTTACACCGCCAGATGCACCGTCGCTGGGACCACCTGCAAAGAAGAAGACGGGCTTCTTGAAGTTGGCCGGACCGGTCTTGTTTCGATCGCCTGAGCTCCAGATGCCGAGGCTCGAGACGCGGTCGTCCCAGATCTGTTCGTAGGCTTCGAAGCCGCCGCAGGACCAGCCAGACGCTACGATGCGGCTAGCGTCGACGTTGGCGTACGAGCCTTTGCCTGCCTGCTTCGTGATCCAATTGATACTCTCCTTCATCATCGCCGAAGTCGTTTGGCCTGAGCCTTTGGGTGTGCCGCTGGCGATGATGAGAACGCCGTGGGAGGCGAGCTGGAGGAGGAACGGCGCTTGACCAGTCGCGTCGGCGGAGCAGCCGCCGTTGCCCCAGAGCATAACGGGCAGCTTGGTGGTGTCTGCCTTTGACGATGGCTTGTAAATTGTGTGGCGGGTGAGTGAGGGGTCCTGCATGTAGGTCTATAGGACGACGTATCAGATATGAGATATGGGAAGAAACCATAATGCAGAGCTATCATAGCTACTCACAGCGGGGGCGTAAGGGCCGGTGCCACCACTGGACTGGCGCTCCTCCAAAGGAGCAGCCGTCGAAACGGCGGCGAGTGCCGCAATCGGAAGAGTAAACTTCATCGTGTATCTGAGAGAAAAGTTGCTACTGAAAGTGCTTGAAGAAAATCCGTGCTAATCGACCTTGACCACAAAACACCGGTTCCAATTGGCACTTCTTATGTCCACCCTCAGGCCCTGGTTTACATTCGCTAGTCTGATCATTGCACGCAGATGCACGTACGCCGTGTACATGCATAGCATCCGTTCATTTCAAAGGCCACGAGAAATGTTTTAAATTGATCTTTTGATGAGAAGTAGACTCCGTCGAGCACTTCGCACACGTGCGACGGTTAGTCCGTCCATCCAAGCACTTGGTCATCGTGCGGCTGTCGGCTCATTGGGAAGTGGTTGTCGACCTTGTTTCTCCGAATTGATTTGACGGCTTGGCGATGTTTCGGACAATATGCAGAGCGGGGAATTTCGCGGGTGGCTGCGCTTCCCGTTTCGTGGATATGACGGGTCCGAATGATCATTTTCGTTCACAATCCTTGCGGCCAAACCCTAATGGCTGGTCTGAGCCGGCGGTTACGTAGGTATTGAGCCAAGCATCTCCGGGAAATCTGTCAAGGTTGACCCCGCGCATATACCCGCATCTCGCTACGGCTCTTCGAAGTCTTGCGAGTCTTAAATTTGGCGGTGACAGGGATTCATCCAAGCTTGACTTGTTGACCTGATGTACAACATGCATCATGTGACTGGAGGCATTTATCCTCTGACATTGGACGTCAGCGAAGTACATTCTGCGCTGTTTGCTGATGCCTGCCTGATGGAAAATTCCTGAAAATGCGTGTTATCAAGCGTATTAATGGACTCGATTGGTTCACATGTCGTATCTAATTCTCAAAGGCTTTGGGGTGTAATGCGCTATGACTAGAGCACTGCCAATTATCATCCGGTTTGCTTCAACTCCACCGAAGCGTGCGCTGAGAGCGTGAGCCAGCATGGCCTTCATGGAACCACAGGGTAGGAAGTTGCCAGTGGAAACTTTCCTGAAAGAAATAGAATTGGACGATATAAGTGTTAATCGTGATAGTTGTGATATCAAAGCTAACGTTGAAGCCGTGGGGACATGCCATGTGAGGCGCTAGACCAAAGAGGCAGGTACATGCGCCACGAGGCACGACACCACCCCAACCCCACACTGATGCACTAACACTACCAACGTTACCGATAAGAGTATACCGAATCAGTCCGACAAACCCTGGAACAAACCCGAAAAGTGCCGGCTTCGGTGATATATCCGAATCATTGTCGCAAGAGCTGCTACTGCCGAATGTTCGCTGCTTCCTCTCTATCAACGGCATCTCCTGCCACGACCACGACATCCCGTTTTCCAACCCTCGATCATCACCATCCAAATCCATCCAAAAACCACACCCACAAATCATACCGCCAACTGTCCATCCCACCAATTCTCCAATACACCTAAATTCTTATTTACCATCTCTTCGGCCGAGGCACAAACCCTTACCCCGACCCTCCAACGACCGTGGCCCCCTCGCCCCCCACAATGCCCTCCCGCTCCCGTATCCCCGTCGGCCCGCCCGTCCCCGACCCCCTCCCCTCCTACTGGACCTCCCCAAAATCTCCCCTCTCCACCACTATTGAGCTATCCACCGCCTCCCCTAGTACCCCCTACGACTACGCCATCATCGGCTCCGGCATAAGTGGCACCCTTACCGCTTACAACCTACTTCTCTCGCACCCCGGCAGCCGGATCATCCTCCTCGATGCCCGCGAAATCTGCAACGGTGCGACAGAACGTAATGGCGGACACTAAGGCCGCGAGTTACCGGATGTACTTGCAGCATAAGAAGGAGCTTGGGACGGAGGAGGCGCTGAAGATTGTAAGGCTCTAGTGGGAGAATATTCGGGCTACGTATTGGTTAGCGAAGGAGTTGGGGATTAAGTATGGGGGGCGGATGTGTAATACGGTGGATTTGGTGTATAATGCGGCGACGTTTGAGGCGGGGAAGAAGGGGATTGAGGCACCGAGAGAGGATGTTAGGGCTGAAGAGAAAGAGTGCGGGAATATGGCGTGGTATAAGGTGTATAAGGGCACGGAAGGCGTGAAGCAGAAGTTTTAGACAGCGGAGCGGAATGCGAATCCTACTGTTGCGGGGGACGAACTGTGTGTCGGCGCGTTTAAGTATATCGCTAGGCAGGTAAATGCGTACCGGTTTACGACGGGGGTGTTAAAGGAGTGCGTACAGATGGGGTTGGAGTTGGCTGCGAATACGCCGGTGCATGATGTTCGGCTTGCGGAGGAAGGGGGACAGAACGAAAAGCATCGGTATGATGTGTGCACGCAGTATGGGGTTATTCCGGCGCAGACGGTTGTCCTCGCGATGAATGGGTATACGCCTTATTTGCTCAAGAAGTTGCAGGGTGCGATTATGCTAATGCGAGGGTAGATTACGGCGCAGAAACCGCCGCGTACAGCAAAACATCCGAATATGCTTACGAACACGTACTTATTTATTTATAAGGACGGGTACGAGTATAGTGCCGACGTAACTGGAGGATAGTAGCTAGCATATCGTGATTAGCGGCGGGTTGGGACGGCTTCCGGGAGGCGGACCTACAGAGTTTGGCACCGTGGACAACAACTGTTTAAATAAGGAGCTAAGTAAGTATCCGCGCGGCACAGTGGTTGGATACTTTGGGCATCCAGATGGTGCGGCGGATGGGAAGAACGAAGGGGACTCTTACGAGACGGTCGCGGAGTGGACGGGAATCATAGGTACGACAGCCGACGGGAGGCTATTTATAGGCGAGGTGCTAGGTAAGGAGAGGATATAGGTAGCGGCGGGGTTTAACAGGTATAGAATAGTGCTGTGCGTAAAGTCGGCCGAGGCGCTAGTTAAGATAATTCGTAGGGAGAGAAGTATAGAAGGGTTAGAGTAGTTTTTAAAGAGCTTTTTAATTACTAAGGAGAGGTTAGTAAAATGCGAGTTCAGAGGGCGGACGGACATAAGTATTCCGGAGACGGGGGAGAAACCAGTTACTGCGGAGAGATAGAAGGGGGATACAAGGTCATACATTGAGGAGGAGGATGAAGATCATCTATATGCATACGCGCTCCATGCCTGGCAACAGATAATCTGGGGGGGTGGGGGAGAGGGTATATCCAGCGGTTGTGGCTTTAGTGTCAAGGCTACGGCCACCTTCCGTGCGTCCATCCTCGTTGCTTCGCATCTAAAGCAAAAGCCACAGCTCGCCGCGTGTAAAGGTATGCTTTGTCGCTCATCCTCGCTCCGTTCCATGCAATTTTTCAATCTTCATGAATGCTCCTCGACCACGACGGGGCGATGTCATCAAGCCCGAGTCAAGTGTAGAAGACCTTCGGTCTTGTTGAGTATGTCGGCAGTGAGCGTGGTGACATCTAAAAGAGGCCACATAACAGCAGGCTCAACAATGTAAAGATGCCTACTGCTCGAGCCGGAATATGTTCAGCCGCGCCCTGAGCACTATGTCAGCTGTGAGTGTACAATGCATATAGCAGCGCGTGGTCACACTCACCGGAACGGTCCGACGACGAGCGGATTTTCTTGTTCGTGGAGAGTACCGGCCTCAGCTGCGCGGTGGGACGGCTCCGAATGCTAGATGCTGTCTTGGTAATGCGACTCCCCAATGACGCCTTGATCCTTGATGTGTTCCTGTGGATGATCGTGAACCGTCTCCATTCTGTTCTTGGACCGAATCTGCAACCCAGTGACCGTGCGCTGAGTGTTGCTGTGGCGCTCACAGTTCTTCCCGCGGATAGCTTGTTTCTTCAACATGTCCGCAAGCGGAGCCGTGTCAGCGCGTTGTCCATAGCCGCGGAAGATCGATTTTGCGTTCTGGGTGCAACGGGAGACAAGCTTGGGCTCAAGTTGGCGGATGTCCTGCTGCTCATAGTATTCAAGGCGGATTTCAACGTATAATAGAGTGTTGATGGGGACTTGGAGCCCGTTAGGGAGTAGTAGTGCTTAATTAGTTAAAGTGGCTGCTATAAGCTAATCTATCTAAGCTTCGATTATGCTAGAAATATATAGACTTATCGTTCTTTTCTATTCTTAATATATATATTTGTATATTAATCGAACAAATAGTGTGGCTGTGGTGGCTCGGGGTGACCAAAAGGGGTTTCGAAAAAGGAGGAGTATGTGCATGCCTTCATACTCAATGTGTCGAATTTCTATTCTTAAATAATTAGACTTCGTTTAAATTTATCTATTATAGTAAAACCTCTTCCTCTTTACTTAATAAATAATAGTTAAGCTTTTTAGATAGTACTAGAGCTAAGTTATTAATTTTAATTAATAACTTAAACTATAATTTATTTAATATTATAGAACTATAGCAAAAGCCAGTTAATTAAAATTTAAATAAAGTATATATATATTATAAGTAGTAATAAAATATATATAATAATAAAATATATAAATAAATTTTTATTTAAAATATATATTACTATTAGTATATATATTTATATATTAATTAAGTAAAAAGGGTAGCTATAGTAGCTTAGAATAATTAAAAGGGAGTTTAAAAAAGTATATATATATTTTTATACTTATTATGTTAAAAAAGTTAGGTAAAGCTAAATTAAAAAATACTATTAGTATAATATAGTAGGGGAATAAAAAAAGTTTTTTTTATTATAACTATTTAAAATTAATATAGCTTAACTAATAATAAGTTTTTAAGAAAAAAAATTTATTATTTAATAAAAAAAGATTTAAATTTATAAACTAGAATATTACTTTATACTAAGTTAATGAGTCCCCTACTAACCTAAAAAAAAAAATATTTTTTACTATTCTTATATACGCTTATTTTTAACTGTATCTAGGGGAATAACTTTTTTTAGCCTATACCTTTTTGGACTAGTGTCTCGACGCTACACTTTATATCTCTTTATATAATAGTTTATAAAAATAACTTATTACTATTACGGTATACGGCGCGATAAATTATTTATTTAATTATAATAAAAATCTACTAAATAAACTACCCTATAGTGCTTAAATAAAACTAAAAATATAAGTTAATACGCCTAATAGAACGTTAGTTACTATATATATTTTTTTAAATAGTAGTTATACTAAATAAATTATTAATATTAATTTTATACGCTTCTATAAGCTCTAAATAGTTATAGTATAGAGCCCTATTATTTTAAAATTTACTAATAGTAATATTATAGGTAAAATAATATATATAGCTAAGATATATATAGCGATTAGAGAATATATTAGTAAAGACTAGTACTAGGTTATAGCTATTATTAGCTATAATATAATAATTAAATAATTATAGTTTAAGGATTATAACTTTATCTATAAATAAAATTAAAAAATAATAGTATTTAAATTAAACTATTACCGTAGTAACTATTTATATTAGTCTTTACTTATTAAAGTAACGTATAACTAGTATAGTAATAGTTATATTAAAATAATTAAACTAAAAGATAAAAGTAGCATTAATATAGTAATTATGTTACCTAAAACTATAATAAAAATAATTTATTATAATTTAGACTTTATTATCTAGATAATACTAAAAGACTAAATATATTTTAAAATAAGTAATCACGCGGATAACACATAATATATTTATATAATATTTATAAAAACTAAATATATTACTACCGTAACGACGTAAACTAACTTTAATAAGTTTTATTTAAAACTTAATTAACTACACCCTATGATTAATAAAATTAAATAAGAATTACTAATATAATTTTATTATATTACTATTTTATAAGACTTTAAAAAAACTACTAAATTACTTCTGCGTTTACTGGACGTTAACTATAAAATATACCTAAAAGAAGGTAGCTAGCTAATAATACAGTATTATTTTAGTATATTATATAAAAAAAACTAAAACTATTAAGACCTATATTTAAACTAAGATAGTAAAGAGTTATATATATAAAAGTAACTCGCCGTTTGCTACTCTATTACTAGTTATTTAAAAACCTAAAAATAGTATCTATATATATATTAATTATTATTATTTTAATAAAATTATAATTAATAACCGCAACGCCCTACTAAAGCTAAAAGAAACGCCTACTTATATAAATAAGGCGCGCGTTTTCTTTAAATTTAATATTATTACAGCCTTTAATAAAATTAAAATTAAAAAGAGTAATAAATATAAATTAGCCCTTTCTATATAATTTAGTTTATTTAAATATATAATTATACCTTTTAGACTATATAATACTCTAAATACCTTTTAGTAATATATTAATTAGGTGCTATATAAGTACTTAGATAATTATTATTTAGTTTATTTCAATAACGATATTATCTTTCGTAAAAATAAGAAAGACTATAAATAATATTATTTTAAAGTATTATATAAACTCTGTAAAGCTAGTCTATATTTTAGTATTAAAAAGTATAAATTTTCTATTTAACACGGTAGCTACTTTAGTATAATTTTATTAATAAATAGGTTAGAAATAGACTAAGCTAAAATTAAAGCTATTACGAAGTAGTAGTAATCTAAAATAGTTAAAAATATTTAAATATTTATTAGATTTCTAAACTTTTATTAGTAATTTATATGTTATTTTTTTTAGATTACGCGACTATTAATTAAGTTAACGTATAATAGCGTAGTAGAGAAGATTATATAAATACCTATTATTAAAAGGGCCTTTAAGTAGCTTAGACGCGCCTTTATTAACGCCTTAATACTTACTTACTTTAATTCTAACGTATATATAATTATAGAAACTAATATATCTAATTAGGTTATTACTAGTATACTCTTTTAGTATAAAAATAATATTCTATAGCCTATTACTTTCTTATTAATAAAAATAAAACGAGTAAAGCTTACCTATCCTATTTATAATAAAAAGCTTATAGTAATTATTTATATTTTTAAGGAGTAGCAACTTAAGTTTACTAGTATACTTAACCTTATAGAGGTATTTTTTAATTATAAAACTTTAGAATACTTTATAATAACTAAATAGTTAAATTATTAATAAGTCTAATAGGCCGAGTTCTTATTAGAATTTAATTTTATATTTAAATATAGGCCCGGTAAAAAAGATATAAAAGTTAATATATTAATATAATAAACTAAAAACGTTTCTGTAAACGTATATAACGACTAAATATAGTACTAATAGTAAATATTATAACTTTTTAAATAATTTAAACTATCTACGTACGCTATATATAATAGCGGCTTTTAATATACTATATACTTAACTAAAATCTTAATAGATATAATAGAGTTAGATACTATAATCTTATTATAATAAATTTATAAAATTAGTAAAAAGCTATTTATTTTTAATAGTTAGGATAAAGATACTATTTTAAAATTTTATAATAGTTATAAGGACGCTAATAACGTATATCTATTAAAATTATTTAAAATAATTAGTTTCTATAATAATATTATTAAAGCTATAGCTAATACTATAAAGAGTAGTATACGCTATATACTTTACTAACTCTATTATAATTTTAGTATTTATATTAAATTATAAAATTATTACCTAGATAATAATCTATTATATATTAATAATAAGGTCTTCGTATCTTGTAATAATAAATTTTAAATACACCTTATACAGCTATATTATAATAACTACGCTACTAAATATAATAGTAAGTATAAAATATATATATAATTATTATAATATAATTATTAACTATACTATATAAATAGTGTCGCGTAATATATACGTAACTACTTTACCTATATAAGAGTATAATTAAAACGTAAAAGTAAGTATAACTTATTATACTCGATATTTATACTAAATATATATTAAATAAGTATATTTATTACCTTTATTATACTATTACTTAGAAGTTACTATAATAGTTATAAGTATAGATATATATTTATATATTAATTAAATAAATAGTAAGGCTGTAGTAGCTCGGGGCAACTAAAAGGGGTTTTAAAAAAGGAGGAGTATATATATACCTTTATAAAAAAAGTATAGATATATTATAGTTTTAGTCGACTAACTATCTAAAAAAAAAAGGTTATATTTTTAATATTTTTTAATACTAAAGTTTATATCTAAGCTTTTATTAAATACGTCTAGCGTAAAGAGGGATATCTATTAAAGTTTATAACTAATTATAGTATATAATTTACGTTTTAGTTTTAGAAATAATTATATAAAATAGTTAGTATAATACTAAAATTATTGACAGCCTTTTACCTAAAAATAAATAGATAAATAAGAATTACTAATTACGTATTAAAAGTTTATTTACGCTACTTTATTAATTATAAATAATATAATTAAATAGAATTATTACGTATTATAAAGTTTAAAATAAATAATAGTATTATATTAATAAGTATAATACTATTTAAAGCTATAAAAAAATACTTATTATATATAGGTACTACACCTCCTAGTATACTACTAAAAGAATAAAAGGTAATATATAACGCGTAAGCTATAAATTAACTTTTTATACGTATAGACTATATAAAATAATAACTATATTTAGTAGTAACGTAGGTATAGGTAAAAATAATAAAATATACTAATAACTAATAATTACTAGTTCTAAAAATCTACGTAGGCGACTAAATTATATTTAATATATATAATAGTTATACGCGTTACTCTAGAGAATTAAAAAATAAAACCCTTAAACTATTTAAAATTATAAATATTTATAATAGGTAACCAGATAACTACTATAGTATAAATTAAATTTTTAAACTTAACTTTACTAGTTATACTACGCTTAAGGACGACTATTTATAGTTTTATTTATAATTACTCTATTTATAAGATATAATACTATTACTAAGACAGTAGTAAAAACTATAAGAACTAGTTACTATAAAAAAAACTACTAGTTTATAACGTTAAAGCGATACTTAATTATAAAATTAAGAAATATATAATTAATTCTAATACTAGTTATAAAGGCTTACTAAAGTTTTTTATTAAATAAGAAGATTTTAATAACCCTAACTAGTAATTTTATACTAATATTATAGGCTATTTAAAATATTTTATAAAATACTACCGGCGTTACACATAAATATTTTAATAATAAAGTATATTTTTTTTAGAGGCTTATAATATATAAATAACTATTACCTAACTTATAATAAATAAATAATTACTTAAAAATAAATAATAGTAAAATTCTAAAAATAATTTAGTAGATAATTAACGGATAATAAAATATAACTAGTAGATAAGTAGTATAATAAAATTATAAAAACGATATAGTTTAGTATAAAAGGCGCTCTTAAAAGTATAAGTAGTAAATAAAAAAAGCTATACTTACTTATTATACTTATAACTCTAATAGTTATATTATAATAAAAGTAGCTCTATAGCTTACTATTTAAGTATTTATATATTTTACTACTCTAATAGAAACGATTTATCCTTATAAGTGTCTAACTCTACCCTATTATATAAAAGTTAAATATGTACAAAACTAATTATAAAGTTTTTAAAATAAAGTTTTTAGAAAAAGTAATAGTATTATAAGTATAAAGGCGTTTTTTATTTAGATATAAGTACTAAAATAGATATACGTATACTAGTAAAGCTAGCGTTTTAGTATATACCTTTATTTTATTTTATAATACTTAGTAAGCTCTCTATACGTAAATTCTTATTTAATATTAATATTTAATATTTACTTTTAAGCCTCCGTAATAGAAAGAGTAATAATATTTTTAATAAAATAATATATATAACTAGTTATAAATTATCTTAAAAAGTACTAAATAATTATATTTTATTACTACTAAAATACTACAAATTCTTAATATAGACGAAAGTGTAGTATACTAAATATTAGTATAATATTAATACTAGTTTATATATAAATTATTAAGTTTTTTAAATATTTTTAAGTTTATTTTTATAAGCTTAATAAATATAAACTTTATTAGTAAATATATATTTATACTTTATAAATTATATAAAGAGAGGTAAAGTATAGCGTTAAAGACACTAGCCTAAAAAAGGTATAAGCTAAAAAAAAGTTATTTTCTCGGATATAGTTAAAAAATAATCGTATATAAAAATTATAAAAAAATATTATTTTTTTTTAGGTTAGTAAAGGTACTTAAACTTATAATTTTAGCGTATAACTTAGTATATAACTTAGTATATAGCTTAGCGTATTAAAGTTTAGTATTTTAGTATAGGGCTACTATTACCTCTACTCCTTTTTTTTTTAGGCTAAGCTGCTATAGTGCTATTATACTATAATATACCTACTTTACTATATCTTTATTATTAAAGTCGTTATTATTAAAGTTATAAAATAGAATTTAGTATATTATAGATACTAGAATAGTATTTATCTTTAGTAGCTTATAAGGTATAATTAGCTAATAATATTTATAGGTATATTAATAGTAATTTTACGTATCTTAATAGCCCTTAACAAAACTATAATAATTATTACTAAGCCTTATATATTTATTTATAAGAGTATACCTAATAGTAACCTTTACGTATAAGTAGTAGAAATAGCTATAAAATACCTACTATTAAATATACAAGTATATACTAATAAAATTACTAAAGTTAATACTATAGAAGTTTTTAATATACTAAAAAAGAAATAGTATAATATTATATACCGCCTACTCGCTAGAGCCGAGGGAAATAAGTATATAATAATAATAGTAGGGAAAGGTATTAAGCTATATTAACTAATATAGTATATCTAGATACGGTATATTATAAATAATAATTATAATACTAATATAGTTATACTATAAAATATTAAGCTATAATAGCTTATATTAAGGTTAAATAAAAGAGAAATAATAGAAAGAGGAAGATAAAAAATAAATTTTATATTAGAAATAATAGAGAGCGTATAGTTATAAGAAGTACTTAATATAGTAGTAGTTACTAAATTAATAGGTATAGTAGCTACTACGCGTTAAGGGGAAAAAGAAATAAATAGGTATATTATATTACGTATACGCCTAAGTATTAGTAAGTATTTATATATTAACAGGCGGAGGATTCGGAGGACTATAACTATAGACTTATAAATAGTAGCTCTTTAATACAATTTATATTACTTAGAAAAAGAATAACTTAATAGTTAGATATAAGGTAATAACTATTATTTATAATAGGTAAAGCCGTAAAAACGCTACTACCTTATAAATATATAATAAAAATACTAAATAAAAGTATATATTAAAATAACTTAATTATATAAGTAGAAAAAATATTTTAAGCCATTAAATATTATAAAAATATATAATATATTTTATTAAAATAGTAAATTATTTTTATACTTTATAAATATAATATAGTATAATTATATTATTTTATTATCTTTTTATATTAATATTTTTTATTTAATTTACTATATTTCGTAAGTTGTATAAAATCGCGATATAATATAATAATAAAAACTTAATATATACTAAATATCTTATAAACCCTAAGGGGTCTATAGATATTATATATAAAGAGTACACTGGTTAAATAGGTTAGGGTTAGGTTAGGGTTAGGTCGCCTAACCCAAGTTTAGGTTACTAAATAAATTACGTAATATATAATATATAAAGCTAAAAATAGATTTATATATATGTCTAGTATTTTATCTGTAGTATATTAAAGTTTTAGATTTATAGCTCTTATATTAGATAAGTTATTTAAGTTTAAAAAAGTAATATTGTTTTTAAAAGTAAAAAAACCTTTATTTTAACTAAAATAACTTACTTAATATATAATAAAATATAATAAATTACAGCCCTATAGAATGGCCCTAAATAATAGCTATTTAAATATATAATTTTTATTATTATAAGTTATATATTAGCTAAAATATTTAGTAACCTAGAGAGAAACCTATGCTAACCTATACGTTAAGTTATACTAGGGTTACTTTCTGTGTTACTAAATATTTTAGCTAATATATAACTTATAAAGCTAAAAATATTTTTATATATACATTTAGCCGGGTTTAAATAGTATAACAAAGTTTTCAGTTAATAGCTTATATATTACGTAAGTTAGTTTAATAAAAATAACTTTTTTTTTACTTTTAAAAACTATATACCTTTTTTAAACTTAAATAACTTACTTAATATAAACTCTATAAACCTAAAACTTTAACATACTCTAGATATAATACTAAATATATATATAAAACTAGTTTTAGTTTTATAGGTTATATATTACGTAATTTATTTAGTGACCTAGACTTGGGTTGGGCGACCTAACCCCAACCCAACCCCAACTCATTTAACCAGCCTGATAAATAGTATAAATTTTATATAATTAAAAGTAATACTTTATTTTTTTAGTAAAGATTAGAGTCTTCTATTAAATATAATAATATTTTACTTATACTATAATAATATAGTTATTAACTAGTAACTATTTATAATTATATGTAAGACTAGTAGTTAATCTAATAATTAAATATATAAACTTTAAAACTAATAGCGTTATTAAATAGTTATTTAGTACTTATAATAGAATATTTAGTCTTTAAAATAATTTTAGCTATTTTTTACGCTATATTATATTATTATTTACTTAAAGTATTTTACAATAGGGGGTAAAAGTAAAAAGAGTTAATCTAAAAATATACCTTTTTTAAATATTTATAGAAAAATAATTAACTAGCCTATAATTATGTAAATAATACCGTTTTAAATATAGAATTAGAGAGAAGATTATAAGTATTTTACTTACTACTTATTAAATACGCGTAATAAATTACAATTAGCTATATATAGTAATATTCTAAAACTCTTTATTAGGTTTTAATAACTTTTTAATTAGTAAATATATTTAAGTAAAAGTTTAACTATACCCTTTTAGGCCTAGTATAGATTACATAACTAGTTTTTTTAAAGTATATTAGTAATCTAATAATAATATTATATTAATAATATAAATTTAGCCTATATTTATATAATTACTACTTACGTAATAGATTAGTAATATTATAATATATATTAATATTATTTAATTTTATAAATTTAGACTTCTATTTTATTAATATAGCGCAATATTTAATAGAACTAATATTTTAAGTTAATTATCTAAATATTATTAAAAATGTCTAAAAAAGTAGTTTAAAAGAGAAGTGTAATAATATTAATATAAATAAAAAAACCTATAATTAATAAAGAAAACGTAAGAAGATATATTAAAATATAATAAAGTAAATATTAAATATATTAAAAATATAAATTTAAAATTTTTTTTTTAATAAGTTAGTACTATTAATAGGAGAGATTAGAAAGAAGTATTATAAAAAAAGTAGTAATAATAAAGTTAAAAATAGAACTAGCTATTCCCTAATAAAAAAGTAGGTTAAATTAATATGTAAATATATTTTAATATATTACTTTTTATATATTTTAATACTACAGTGTTTTTGTTTAAAATTAATTTTATTAATTATTTCTTTACTTACGATTTAATATTTTTAGTTTAGAATACTATACAGTTAAAAAATATAAGTAATTTATTACTTACTAAAATATATAATTTATTTATTTCTTTTACTAGTAAAGACTATATATAAAAAATTCTTATATCTAAAATTATAGGGGGGTAACATTAGGAAAATCCTAATCTAAAATATTATCTTTTTTAAATATTATAACTTTTTAGTTATAAGGCCTAAAACTGCAAAAATTATACTATTGTAAAGAAAAAGTCTAATCTAGTTTATTTACCCTATTAGGGACTGCTTAGTAAACCCCTAAGGGGTATAAAAAGTTTAGTTAATATAAAGAATTTTTAGACCTATATTTTAGACTATTATAACTTTTTATTCCCCTCGTAAGTAGGAGGTAAAAAACTACTCTATATAAGTAACCTAAGTATAAAACTATATTATATTTACTAGAATTAATATATAGAGTTTACTAGTACTTTAGTAGTTTTTATTTAATATAGTTTAATCTAATTTTATAATATTATATCTCTTAAAGCGCTTAGACTTTTAATATAAAATTTTTCTATTACTATTACCGGCAGCTTTTTCTAATATCTAATAACTTAATAATAATAACCTCTTTACTAACGCTCCCTTTATAAAAATAATTTCAATTCCTAGTAAAGTATTAATTAATTTAAGTCTTTTTAGGCGCCTCTTTTAATTATAATCTAAAGAATTTTATATCTTAAAATACTACTATTACTATTACTTATTATAAGTACTTATACTTAGTAACCCTTCTATACTTTTATTTTTATCTAGTCTCTCTTTTTATACGTATATAAATATATATTTTATATTTATTTTAATTATATCTTAAAGTTACAGATTCGATTTTTATAATATATTATTAGCTCTTTTATTCTTTTAGTAATAATTACTATATACTTTTAAAATAGTCTATTAATAGTATTATATAAGGTAGTAATAGCGTCTAACTAATATATATACTAGTTATAGATAGTCGTATTACTATATATCTAAATAATAATATTAATTTTAAATATAGCAAAGGCTATTATATTTTACTATAAAAAGTATACGTGCTATTTAGGCTAGATAAAATTATTTTTATATAATATAATATCTTTAATTTTTAATCTAGTAATTTATAAAGTATAAATATATAAATATTTATTTATAGCTATATAGAGGTCGTATAAAGGGCTTACTTATATTTTATCTCTTAATACCTTATTAGTCGTAATAGTAAAGCGTAAATACTATATAAACTTCTTAGTATTAGATATAGTAATTTAATAACTTTAATAATAAAAAAGTTATAGGGGTTTCTATATAGTTTTATAGTTTATAATTATATAGTACGTGTAGGCAATCGCGTTATATTACCTATTTTTTATAATACTCACTAAGTACTTACTAATATAGGCTACTAGTTTAACACTAAGCGTTAGCCTACTAGTATATATATTATATAAAATAGCTATTTAAATAAATATTATTCTTTAAAATTAGCTTTTATAAGTTAGCTTTTAATTATTATATATACAGTTTAGTATTTACTATAATAGAGTTCTCTTACTACGTTTATACTCCTAGATTAAAACTAAGGTATACTTTTACTTTTTAATAACTTTTTATTTAACGTATAAAATTGGCTAGTATTTATATATATTATAATAGTATCTATTTTTTTACGTTTATCTAGAGGAGCTATATTAACTTAGTATACGCTACGTCCTTACTTAATATAAAAATAGGTAAAAATAAAGGCGCTATAACTTAAAGCCTATTAAATATAAGATTTTTTAAATTTTATAGCTAGTAGAGTAATAACTTAACTAATAACTTATTAAATTATAGTAGTAATAACGGCGGAATAATAACTATAAAATAGGGGTTTAGTTATTATAGGTAAAACTATAAAATAAGAATTTAGTTATTATAGGTAGAACTATAGGCTATATATAATGCGTTTAGAAAGGTAAGCGTAGTACCTTTCTCTCCTTTTTATAATATTATTTAAAATATTTTTTTTAATTATTATAGCTAGGACTTTAAAGCCCGCTTTTAGGCGCCTAATAATTATAACTACTAACCCTAATTAGAAATTAACAGTAATTTTAACTTTTACTAAAAACTTAGATAACTAGTAGAGCTATATTAAAAATTATTTAAGGCTAGAGTATTATTGTAAGCTTATAGAGAAGACTAGTCTTTTTAAAGGGCTATCTCTTTTTATTAATATTTTTAGTTTTAGGTTAGGTACTATACGGCTCTTTATTCTTAAATATAAAATAATTCTTAACCTTAATAATAATCCTAAAAACAGCTTATTCTTATACGGTAATATAATAGAGCTAGTAAAATAATAATTTAAAAACGCTAAAAGCTTACTAAGTAAAATAGAAGGTAATATATACTTAGGGATAAGTAAGAAGAAGTTTTTTAAAGCGGCGTAAGAAAGACGAGCGCAGCTCTAAAAGGAGAAACTTCTAAAAGTAGTTAAAATTATTTATATATATACGTAAACGAACTTTTAAAGTTAGTTATAAAAGCTTACTATTAAAGAGTTAGTAGTTATTATAAAAAAATTAAGAAATTCTACGGGGAGTACTACGTTATATTTTAATACTTTAATTACTATTAAAAAGATTATAGGTTATTAGTACTAGTAAAAAAGTTATTATAATTACTGCGTAAAAAGCTTATTAAGAGTTAATTAATTACGTAATATAGTAAAAGTTTAAATAACTAGTCTAGAGTTGCGTAATATTACGGTAATAACCTTAAAAAAGGGAATAATAGTATCTATAATATATAAGTATATAAAATATATTTATTTATTTATATATTAAGTATATAATATAAAGGTATATATATACTCCTCCTTTTTTAAACCCCCTTTTAGTCGTCCTAGGCTACTACAGCTACACTACTTTATTTAAATAATATATAAATATATATTAGGTATATAATTATATATAAGAGTTACTTTCTTAAATTTTTAATAATAAACTAGTAAATAATAAATTACTAGTATTTAGTATAAAAGCTTTTAGCTTCTATAATTAGTTTATAACGATTAGGAAAGAATAAAAGATACTTATTAATAATATCTTATAGTATATTACAGTATTTTACTTCTCTATATTAGCTCTATTAAAGGCCTCTATACTTTTTAAACTTTATCTTATACCTAAATCACTTTTATATTTTTAAATTAGTTAAGATTTTAATAAATATTATATATTTTTAATAGGATTCAAATTAGGACTATAGGCTAGATAAAGAAAAAGTGTAATTTTATTATTTTATAAATAAAGACGTTCTCTTATTAGAATTACTAACCTAAATTAATTTTATTATAAAGTTTATAATAAAGATATATATATACTCCTCCTTTTTTAAAACCCCTTTTAGTCGCCCTAAGCCACTACAGCCACACTATTTATTTAATTAATATATAAATATATAAAGCTTATAAGTATAATATAATATATATATATATATTATATTAAAAAAGGAATAAAAAAATCTATTATATTACTTATCCCGTTTTATCTTTAGTTTTACTTCGGGTATAGAAACTTTATTTATATAGATTTTACTAGTAAAAGAAGTAAATAAATTAGGTATTTTAATAAATACTAAATAACTTTTATATTCTATCTAAATTCTATTCTAAACTTATAGTATAAGATTATAATCTATAAAATAATTAATACAATTAATATTAAAAAATAAAACTATAACTTAAAAATATATAAAATATTATATATTTTAATATTTTAAGAAGTTAAAATAACTTACTTTATAATTAGCTAATAGCTAGTTCTTTTTAAACTCTATTATTATCTATTTTTTATAATACTCTTATCTAACTTTACCTCGTTATATTACTAACTTATTAGAAAATATAATTTTTTTTAAATATATATTTTTTATAGTTTTTTTAATTGTTTTAGTATATTTTTAACTTTTTTTACGTTTTCTTTATTTATAATTCGTTTTTTTTTACTACTATTAATTATATAACCCTCTTTTATTAAAACACTTTATAATTATCTTTTTATAATCTCTAAATTATTTTCTAATAGTATTCTTTTATTTTCTTTTTTAGGACATTTAGTTAAGTCCCTAGTGCTAACTCTTTTATTTCTTTTAATTAACTTTTTTATACTCCCTATATAAACTTTTTTATATTATAATTCCTTTTTTTATTTTTTTCTTTGTTTTTAACAAATTTTATAGCCTTATAAATAGTAGTAGAAGACTTTTTTAAAGTAGTAGTAATTAAAAAAGGAGAAGTATATATTTTTAAAAGTAAATTTATTTTATATTTAAGTTTTAAAAGATTTAGCGCTATTATAAGAAAAGAGGAGTTTAAGTTTATAAAAGTTAAAAGATATTATAATATACTATAATATTAATAATATAGTACATAATTACTAATTATATAGATAAGAGTTAAATTTTTATTAGTTATATAAATTTATTATTATATAATAAATTTTTATTAACTAATAGGTTACGTAATCTACGGTAGTCCTAGAATAGTATTATTAAAATATTCGTAAAAAATATTTACTAATTAAAAAGTGATTAGGACCTATATAATAGACTAAAAAGATTATTTAGTTTAGGTAATTTTAATTTATTACGTATATTAACTAAGTAGTAATTAAGACTGTTATATAAATCTAATTAACCTTCTCTTTAAAACGGTATAATTTACGTATTTTTAGGCTTAGTAATTAATTTTATATTACTTTCTAAACCTCGTAACTGTTTAGATTAGAATTTTCCTAATATTATCCCCCTATAAACTAAAGATTAAAAGTAGTAAGTAATTTTATAAATTTATTAGTTCTTTTTTTAATATAATAATATAAATATAAATATATATTATTTTATTATTTTATAATACTAAGCTTTATACTCATATTAATTTCTATTAGTAATTTTACTACGGTAATACCCTTATTTATAAAATAGTAGACGTGTTAAACTAGTTTAAGAATAATTAAAATTATTCTATTTTTTTTAGGCTATAATAATAATTTAGTCTATATAAAAATATATAGGATTATATAAAATATTAGCTAAATTAAAATAATGAAACTAATTTAGGTATAAAATTAAGTAAAAAAAGTATAGAGGCTATTAAAGAGCTATTTTTATATAGTAAAATAAAAAACTATAAAAAATTATTAATTATTATATTATATTACTCCCTAGCTATTATAAAATACTTATTTAATCTTCTAGATTCTATACTAAATACTAGTAATATATTAGTTACTAGTGTATTATTATAACTTTAAAAATTTAATATTTATTAATAATTATATAATTACAGGGGAGTGATATAAAAAAAAGTAATAAGAATATATATTTATTTTTAAAAAAATATAAATTTATAATTACTAAGCCTAATAATACTAGAAAAATAGCGTTTTAAAAAAAATTAGTAGACTTTATTTACGCTATTAAGGGCTGCGTATTAAGATGTTTAGTAGTAGTAAAAAATTAGTAAATATAAAAAATCTTTAGGACTCTACTTTTAATAATTATAATTTTTTATTTAAGCTATTAAGTTAGCGTATTATTATATATATAATAATATATACTTTATTTTATTACTCTGTAGATTATTTTTATAAATTAATATATTAATATATTAATTATATAATTATTAATAAAAGTTAAATTTTTTTAAATTTAAATAATAAAGTAGTAAATAATATATTACTAGTACTTAGTGTAGTATCTCTAAGATTCTATTAGTATTTTATAATAACTATCTAATAATAAAATATAATTATTAATACCTTTTTAAAAATAGTTATTTAACAGTTTCTATACTTTTTTAACTTAATACTATATCTAAATTAGACTTTTTATTTTTATTTACCCCAGAAATTATATAATTCTATATATGTTTTATATAGGACAAATTAGTATTATAGGCTAGGTAAAAAAAAATATATAAATTATTCTTAAACTAGTTTAATACCTCTGTTATTTTATAAATAAGTATATTACCTTATTAAAATTACTAATATAAATTAATATTAATATAAAGTTTATAAGTATAATGTAATATAATAATATATATATATATTTATATTATTATTATTACGATTTAGGTGTCTCTATTTAAGATAGGAGCGTGCTTACGTAATAAGGGATATATAGTCTACGCTACGGGGCTTTAGCTAGGCGGTAATTTATCTCTCTATACTTATAGATAATATATACCTAATTCGTCTTATATATTATACTATATTACTACTCTACCCTAATTCTTTATAATTATATTAAAAAAAGAACTAAAAGATCTATTAAGATACTTACTACTTTATATCTTTAGTTTAATTTTAGATATAGAAACTATTTTTCTATAGTTTTTACTAGTAAAAAAAAATAGATAATTTAGGTATTTTAGTAAATACTAAATTACTTTTATCTTTTAGCTAATTATCGTTCTAAGATTAGAATATTATATTATAACTAATTAAATAATTAATATAATTAATATTAAAAAATGAAAACTATAATATAAAAATATATAAAACGTAATATATTTTAATATATAAATAATAAAAGTATATATATACTCCTCCTTTTTTAAAATCCCTTTTAGTCGCCCTAAGCCACTATAGCCACACTACTTTGTTTAAATAATATATAAATATATTTTAATATATTAAAATATTATAATAAGTTACTTTATTATTAACTAATAGCTAGTTCTTTTATTAACTCTATTACTACTGCTTTTTCTATAATTCTCGTTTTTAATTACTCCTATTTATAGTGCTGACTTATTAGGAAATATTACTTTTTTAAAAAGTTATATCTTTATTATTTTTAATATTTTCTTTAGTATATTTTAATATATTTTTTTGTATTTTCTATATTAATTATAGGGTTTATTTATTTATGTTAATATTATAATAGTTCTCTGTTAAAATACTATTATAAGAATTTTTTTAATATACTTAGACAACTTTCTAATAATAATATATTCTTTTCTTTTTTAAAGTATTTAATTAAATTTCTATTAATAATTCTTTTATACTTTAAACTATCTTTACAACTCTACACCTGTTAATATTATTTATATTATTATTATTATTATTTTTAATATATTATATACTATTATAAATACTATTAGGAGTTTATTTAAAGTAAAAATAATTATTAGAATAAAAGTATTTACTGTTATAAGTATATTAACTATAAATTTACGTTTTATTAAATATTTTACTATATTTAAAGAATAGGAGTCTTAATTTATAAAATTAAATTAATATTATTATATACTATAATATTAGTAATATATTACGTACGTAGTAATTATATAAGTATAGGTAAAATTTATATTATTAATATAATGTTATTAATAGATTACTAATATATTTTAAAAAACTAGCTACGTGATCTATACTAGACCTAAAAAGGTATAGTTAAAGTTTTAGTTAAATATATTTACTAATTATAAAGTTATTAGAGTTTTAATAAGGGATTTAAAATATTACTATATTTAGGTAATTTTAATGTATTATAGGTAATATATAAGTAGTAACTAAAGTTCTAGTAAAAATTACTTTAATTTTTTTATTAAAATGGTATTATCCACGTATTAGTACACTTAGTAATTAGAAATATTATATTATTAAAAATAAAAATTATTTAATTACTCGTTTTTTGTGTTATCCCCCTGTAATATATTAATACAGAGGGGTGACAAAAAAAGGGTTAATTAAAAAAAATACCTTTTTTAAAATAATATATGTTTTTAATTAGTAAGCCTAAAAATACGAGAAAAATAGCGTTTTAAAGAAAAAGACTAGTAGATTCTACTTACTCTACTAGGGCCTGCTTACTAAGAGGTTAAGGGGTAAAAACAAATTAGTAAATATAAGAAATTTTTAGAGGTCTAGTGTAAATTAGTATAACTTTTTATTTAAGGTGTTAAATTAGCTTATTTTTATATATATAATAATAGAAACTATGTTTTATTAGTATATTAAATATTTTTATATATTTATATATTAATTATATATAATAGTTACTTTTTTATATTTTTAATAATAAACTAGTAAATAATAAATTTCTAATACTTGGTATAGTAGCGTTTAGCTCTTATAACTACTTTATAACGATTAGAAAAAGATAAAATATAGTTATTAATAACTTTTTATAGTATATTATTCTACTTTTATAAAATAACTTTTTTAAACGTCTCTATACTTTATATACTAGATTCTATACCTAAATTAGCCTCTTTATTATTATTTAGCCCTTATTTTAAATAACTTTATATATATTCTATATGCGCTAAATTAGGGCTATAGGCTAGGTAAAGAAATAGTATAATTTTATTATTTTTAAATTAGTTTAAAACGTCTATTGTTTTACAAATAGAAACGTTATCTTATTAAAATTACTAACTAAACTTAATATTAATATAAACTTTATAATTATAATATAATATAATAATATATATATATATAAATATTATTATATTAATAATAAAAGCGGTAAAAATAGGTTATATACTCTACCCCTTTTTATTAAGCGTTTAACTTTAGGTATAAGGATTTATTTTATATAGATTTTACTAGTAAAAGAAGAAAAAAATTACCTATTTTAGTAAATACTAAATTACTTCTACTACTTATCTAAATTAAATCCTTATCTTATAGTTTAAGGTCGTATCTTATAAAATAATTAATATAATTAATATTAAAAAACTAAAACTATAACTTAAAAGTATATAAGAAGTTATATATTTTAATATTTTAAAAAGTTAAAATAACTTACTTTGTAATTAGTAAACAGCTAGTTCTCTTCCTACTCTATTATTATCCCTTTTTTTATAATATTATTTATTTTATTATTCCCTTTATATTACTCACTTATTAGAAAATATAATTTTTTTTAAATTTATATTTTAAATATTTTTTATAGTCTCTTTAGCTTATTATAATCTTTTTTTTAGCGTTTTCTTTATTAATTATTAGTTTTCTTTATATATATTAATACTATAATCCTTCTCTTTTAAAATTCTTTATAAGAATCTTTTTTAGATATTTAGACTATTATTTATTAATAGTCTTTTAATTTTTTTTTTAGGGCTTCTAGGTAAGTCTTTATTAATAACTCTTTTTTCTCTTTAAGTTACGTTAGAAACTCTACCCCTTTTAATTTTATTTATATTATTATTATATTTTTTTAATACGTTATATAGCGTAGTAAATACTACTATAAAATTTTTTTAATATAGTAGTAATTAAACTAAGTAAATTATTTACTTTTAAAAAAAGTTAAACTTTAGATTTAAGTTTTAAGAAATTTGGCGCTATTTTAAGGAAATAGGAGTTTAAGTTTATAGAAGTTAAAAGATATTATAATATACTATAATATTAATAATATATTACGTAAGTAGTAATTATATAAGTCTTAGTAAAATTTTTATAATTAATATAATATTATTATTAGATTACTAATATACTTCGAAAATCTAGTTACGTAATCTAAACTAGGCCTAAAAAGGTATAGTTAAAATTTTAGTTAAATATATTTACTAAGTAAAAAGTTATAGGAACTTAATAAAGGGGTTAACATAATTATTAGGTTTAGGTAATTTTAGTTATATACCTATAGTTAGTAAGCAGTAACTATAATAGTAATTAAAATTAACTTAATTTCCTCTTTAAAACGGTATTATTAACGTATTTTTAGCTTTATTATTTAATTTTATATAATTTTTTAATTAGATAACCTTTTAAATTAACTCCTTTTAGTGTTAATTCCCTATATAATATAGTGTCTATTGTTATATATATAAAAATAAGCCAATTTAATAACATTAATAAAAATTTATTATAGCCTAAAGTAGAATCCTAAAAAAGTATTAATTTTACGAATTTTTAATTACCCCTAAACTCCTTAGTAAGCAGACGCTAAGTACGTAAATAAAATATATAAATATTTTTATTTAAAACGGGAATTTTTTTTTATATTTTTAGACTTACTAATCAAAAAGTTATATTATTTTAAAAAGCTTTTTTTTTTTTTTTTTTTTTTAATTAGTCTTATATTATTTTATTTTTTTTATAATTATTATATATATTACTATATAATCTAAACGTATAAAAATATTTATTTTAGTTTATTATTATTAATAATATATTTATTTTTTTTAATTAACTCGTACTATAATTTACTAATATAAAACTAAATTTTAATATTTATTAAGTATATATAAAAGCTTAAAGTAAAATTTAATTAAATCTATAATTATAAAAGAGTACTTTATAAAAATTTTAAATTTATATAAAACTATTTTCGATCTATATAAATATAAAAATTAAATATTATATTAGCCCTTAAGGTAATTGCGTTATATTACGCTAAGTATCCTAGTGCCCGCTAATATAGGCTACCAGTTTAATACTAACCGCTAGTATACTAGTATACTTATTATTTAATTAAGTAACTATTTAAATAGATATTATTTTTAGTTAACTTTTATTTTAGCTTTTAATTATTACGTATATAGTTTAGTACTTAATAAAGTTCTCTTACTACGTTTATACCCCTAGATCGTTGTCTAGGCGTATTTATTACTTTTTAGAAATATTATATTAATTATAGTAGTTATTATAGGCTTTATATATTAAAATAAAATAAAAAGTATATATTAAAATAATTAGTAGTAGACTATAAGTATTAAAAATATTAATATAATAAAATAGTTAATTTTATTTTTTATTACTTTTTAAAGTATATATAATCTCTCTATATAGTATAAATAATTTTTTTTATAATTAATTTATTAGAGTTACTAATAATAGTTATATATTAAAATAAGTATATTATTAATATAATATACTTACGTATTAGTAATAGTTATTAAAGTTATAATTTACTTAAATATTAATAATACTATAAATATAATTAGATTATTACTTTTTAAATATTTATATATTTATTATAACTTTTATAATAATATAATATATTCTACTTTTTATTTTTATTTAAAAAATAGTACACATATTAAACTAATAATTTAAAATATAATTATATTATATATATTACTAAATTAAGTCTCTATAATACTTTAGTTAAGGTTTTAAGTCTATAATAACTAATAGTAATATTTAAAAAACTTTTAAAGTACTAGATTAATTTCTATTAACCTAGAAATTATAATTTTATAATTTAATATTAAACTAAATATTTAATAATTTTATATTATTATAAAGTGTATATTGTAGTTATAAGTACTAAAAAATATTTTAAAATTTAAGTTATAACTAGTACTAATTAAGACTTAAATTTAAAAATACCTATATACTTTATTGTACTATATTAATGTTACTTTTTTAAAAATACTAAAAGTAGAGTATTAATAATTTATAAACTAAAATTAATATAAAAATATATTACTATATTTTAAGCCGCTAATAAAACTACTATCTAATATAAATTATATAAAAAAAAGTAAATATAGTATAAAATAGTTTAAATAGCTAATAAATGTCTATACCTAATTATTTTAAAAATATTTATAATATGTAGTAATAAAAGAGTAGTAAGTATATATTAATATAAATAAATTAATTTAATTGTACTATAGTTACTATTATATATTTATATATAATAAAATAACTTATAAATAATTAATATAAGTAAATTTATATTTATTAGTCTAATATAATTTATAATAACTACTTTTAGTAGTTATTAAAAAGTAAATATACGTCTAGACCTTAATTTAGAGGTATATACGTAGTAAAAGAATTTTATTAAATATTAAACTATATACGCAATAATTAAAAGCTAATTTATAAAAGCTAACTTTAAAGAATAATATCTATTTAAATACCTACTTAATTAAATAATAAGTATACTAGTAGGCTAGCGGTTAGTATTAAACTAGTAGCTAATATTAGCGGGTACTTAGTAGATACTATAAAAAATAGGTAATATAACGTAGTTATCTGCGTATACTATATAATAGCGAAAGAACTATATAGAAACCCCTATAACTTTTTTATTATTAAAGTTACTTAATTATTATATCTAATACTAAAAAGTTTAAATACTATTTATACTTTACTATTAAAACTAATAAGGCGTTAAGAGATAAGACATAAATTATCTTTTTATATAATTTTTATATAATTATAAATAAATACTTATACCTCTACGTTTTATAAATTACTAAATTAAGAATTAAGAATATTAAATTATATAAAAGTAATTTTATCTAGTATAAGTAGCACGTACACTTCCCTTACCTAGATATAATAGCCCTTATTATATTTAAAATTAATATTATTATGTAAATATATAGTAATATAGCTATTTATAAATAGTATATATACTAGATAAATACTTTTACTATGTTATATAGCGCTATTAATAGGTTATTTTAAAAGCGTATAGTAATTATTACTAAAAGTATAAAAAAGCTAGTAGTATACTATAAGGATAAAATCTATAATTTTTAGCTATAACTAAAATAAGTATAAAGGATATATTTATATACGTATAAAAAAAAGGACTAAATAAAAGTAAAAGTATAAAAGAGTTACTAAGTATAGATACTTATAGTAGACAGTAGTAGTAGTAGTATTTTAAAATATATAATTTTTTAAATTATAACAAGTAAAGGCGTCTAAAGAGGCTTAAATTAATTAGTATTTTATTAAGAAATAAATTTGTTTTTATAGAAAGAGAGTTAGCAGAAATATTATTATTATTAAGTTATTAAGTATTAGAGAAAGCTACTAGTAATAGTAGTAGAAAAATTTTATATTAAAAATTTTAGCGCTTTAGAAGGTATAATATTATATAATTAAATTAAATTATATTAAATAAAAACTATTAAAGTAATAGTAAACTCTATATATTAATTCTAGTAAATATAATATAGTTTTATACTTAGGTTACTTAAGCAGAGTAGTTTTTTACCTTCTACTTAGAAGGGACTTTTAGTAGTTATATATTATTATATATAATATAAACTTTAGTAAAAACATAATAGAGTAAATTACTTATTTATATAAGTTACTTATTTATAATATAAAAAAAGCTAAAGAAAAGTATTACAGGGGGGTGAAATTGAAAAAGACTAATTAAAAAAGATACCTTTTTTAAAGTTATATAACTCTTTAATTAGTAGGCCTAAAAATACAAAAAAAATACTATTTTAAAGAGAAAGACTAGCGTAGTCTATTTACCTAGTTAGGGGCTGCTTACTAAGGGGTTTAGGGGTAAAAACAAATTAGTAAATATAAAAAATTTTTAGGACCCTACTTTAGGCTATAATAACTTTTTATTTAAGGTATAAAATTTTGTTATTTTTATATATATTATAATAGTACTTATAGTATATAGGTATATAAAATATTTTTATATATTTATATATTATTTATATAATTATATATAAAAGTCACTTTTTCACATTTTTAATAATAAACTAGTAATAATAAATTACTAGTATTTAGTATAGTAGCCTTTAGCTTCTATAATCGCCTTATAACGGTTAGGAAGAAATAAAATATAGTTATTAATAACTTCTTATAGTATATTCTACTACTCTTTATTAATAACTCTTTTAAAGTCCTCTATACTTTCTAAACTATTTCCTACACCTAAATTAGCCTTTTTATTTTTAATTAGCCCTAATTTTAATAAACCCTATATATTTTCTATAGGGGCTAAATCAGGACTATAGGCTAGGTAAGAAAATAGTTTAATTTTGTTATTTTTAAACTAAGTTAAAACGTCCCTAGTTTTATAAATAGGGACGTTATCTTATTAAAATTACTAACCTAAATTAATATTAATATAAAGATTATAATTATAATATAATATAATAATATATATATATATTATTATATTAATAAACAAAGTGGTAAAAAAAGGTTATATAACTTACCCCTTTTTATATAGGGTTTAACCTCAGATATAAGGACTTTATTTATATAATCCTTATTAGTATAAGAAGTAGAAGAATTAGGTATTTTAATAAATACTAAATTACTTCTACCTTCTAACCAAATTGCACCCCAAACTTATAAGGTAAGATTATAGCCTATAAAATAATTAATATAATTAATATTAAAAAACTAAAACCATAACTTAAAAATATATAAAAAGTTATATATTTTAAGTTTTTAAAAAATTAAAATAACTTACTTTGTAATTAGCTAACAGCCAATTCTCTTCTAACTTTATTATTACCCCTTTTTCTATAATATTACCTTCTAGCTTTACCCCTTTGTATTACTAACTTATTAGAAAATATTATTTTTTCTAGTTTTATATTTTTAATATTTTTTAATTATTCTTTAGCGTATTTTACTCTTTTTTTAGCATTTTCTTTGTTAATTATTAGTTTTTTTTTACTTATATTAATAGAGTAGTCCTCTTCTTTTAAAAAGAATTATAAAGTCCTTTTTATAATATTTAGACTATTTTTTATTAATAGTCTTTTATTTTTTTTTTTTAGGACTTCTAGTTAAGTCTCTATTAATAATTCTTTTATCTCTTAGAGTTAACTTTTTTACACCCCCTTTATAAATTTTATTTATATTATAATTATTCTCCTTCTTTTTAATTCTTTTTATAGTATTATAAATAGATTGTTAAGGCTTTTCTAGAGTAGTAGCAATTAAAAAAGGAGAATTATTTACTTTTAAAAGAAGTTTAACTTTAGATTCAAGTTTTAAGAATTTTGGCTCTATTTTAAGGAAATAGGAGTTTAAGTTTATAAAAGTAAAAAGATATTATAATATACTATAATATTAATAATATATTACGTAAGCAGTAATTATATAAGCCTTAGCACTATTTTTATAATTAATATAATTTTATTATTAGATTACTAATCTACTTCGAAAATCTAGTCACGTGACCTATACTAGGCCTAAAAAGGTATAGTTAAAATTTTAGTTAAATATATTTACTAACTAAAAAGTTATAGGAACCTAAAAAAGGGGTTAAAAAAATTATCATGTTTAGGTAATTTTAGTTTATTACAGGTAATATATATAACGTAACTAAAATTCTAATAATTATCTCTGTAATTTTCTCTTTAAAACGGTATTATTCACGTATTTTTAGGCTTACTAATTAATTTTATATAAATTTTCAAAAAAGGTATCTTTTTTAATTAGTCTTTTTTAATTTCACCCCCCTCTAAGACACTAGTATAAAAAAGGTATAAACTAAAAATGATTATTTTTATAAATATTATTAAAAAATAATTATGTATAAAAATTATAAAATATTAATATTTTTATATTACTCGTCTATAAAGTACTTAATTAAATAATTATATTTACTAGTTATAAAAAACTATTATAATATATATACTATTTATTTAAAACCTCCGTTAATTCTATAAAATATAGAAGAGACTACAGGAGGTATAATAATAAAAGAGAGTTAGTAATAGCTACTTACTATACCTAGATACTACGTAATCTACTTGCGTTCATTAGTGTAAGATTTACTTATTGGTCGGAAAGTAGTTCCGAGTCGCCAAGACTGATCGCCAGGGCATCGTCACTTTTTCATCACCGTAGACGGACGCCGGCATCATTAGGCTTTTTTTTCGATTTGGCTACCATTTGTACTATCCAACCCATTTCCCGACATATATCGAAGTTAACTTCTCCAAGATACAATAGAGCTGCTTCCGAGATGTTCGGCTGGATTCATGCGATCCTGAATTGGATTCTCTTCAATCTGAAGCTGGTAAGCGATGATTTGCATCATCGTGGAATTGGCAATACTAACAATACACAAAGATACCTAACCATCAAGCAGGATGGAAGTCGTTGAACCGCAAGACTGGACAGCTGGAGCGGGAACAGGAACCTCTCATGAAAAAACTTAAACTGATCGCTCTCTTCAACCCCATCACCGAATGGATCGATACTACGCACGCTATGCGCCTCTATGTACATCACAGGAGCGTAAAAAAAGGCCATGAAGAAAACACACCTGCGTCACACAATCAAATTAAAGGTTTTATCGACTATTACCATATTAACATGGAAGACTATGAACCCTCCGATCCGGAGAAATACCGCACATTCGAAGACTTCTTCGTTAGAAAGCATAAGGAGGGTTCGCGGCCTATTTATGAAAAGAATAATCCGGAGAAGGCGATCGTGTGCTGCGACTGCCGCGTTGTAACGTATGACACAGTGCCCCAAGCCAAGAAGCTCTGGATCAAAGGCAGCGACTTCAGCATCACCAACCTTGTCATGGATGTCAATCTTGGGGCGAAATTTGACGATGGTGCTGTCGCCAGTTTCAGGCTTAGTCCTCAAGACTACCATCGATACCACAGTCCCGTCACCGGCACGATCAAAGAGTTTAGGAGCTTGCCTGGGAATTACTACCAAGTTGACCCGATTGCGCTTCGCAGCCGGGTAAATATTCTGACCTCCAATGCTCGTGACTACGTCTTGATAGATTCTCATGAGTTTGGCGAAGTTATTTTTGTTGCTATTGGGGCGACAAATGTAGGCACCGTGTAGTAAGTCATTAATCATTTCCTGTGCTTGCACTCTCGCGCCATCTACGGGATTTTCATCTCACTTAGGAATTTTTTCTCTCTCCTTTATGCAGCTGTTACTAATATTCTTTTCCAGCATTCACGAGAAGTACCGCAAGCCCGGCACGAAGATCTCTAAAGGTGACGAACTTGGCTTCTTTCAATTTGGTGGATCGTCCATCATCCTGGCCTTCCAGAAAGACCGCATCCGATTCGACGATGACCTGCGTGAGTGCAGCGCCGCCTGCATACAGGTCTCAGTCGAAGTCGGAATGAGTCTCGGGAAGGCGACAAATTCAAGCTATAGTCAAAGGTGATCACGTATAAGGTGAGCGCAAGTGAAGGACTTGCAGGGACTAGGGGCGGGGCACAACTATAAAGAGGAGTTTTGTTGTCGGATATGAGCCTTCTCAGGCCAAATGAATAAATATGTGAGTAAAGCTCGGCGGAGGAACTAATCAATAAGAAAGAGACGCAGCTTGGGCGCAGTCAACGATAGTAGAGCAGCCAATTGAGCATGTGAGCGAAAGTGACAAAGTGATTATTGTTATGTTTCCTTGTGAAGGACGGCGGAATTCACTCGGATCCTACTGCGCCGGGCTTTTGCGATTCCTCAACCACAATACCTGGAGAGTATTTTAAATTAACCTCAGACTATATCACCATTACGGCCAATGCTTCCAGGGTTGATTCAGTACGAACGAAAGACTAATGTTGATGCATCTACGCTCAAATACAAGAACATATCCTTCCGCAAGACAGTCGAACGATTATATTGTGCGTTACCTGAACTGGTACTTGAATGCTATACCGGCTAAGCTCGCGGGGCAGAAGTCTCACGTCTTCAGCAAAGCCAAGCCTGCGTCATAGCATCGTCACAATGCCGTCGCCTAGACGTCCACGCACAGCGTACAAAACGCAATCCGATACGAATTTTCCAGTAGCCGCATTCTCAGAAAACACGCCATGGTTGGGGAAAATACCACCGCAAAGCTGGCTGAGGCCGTCGTCGGACACGATGACAAGGACCGCGCGACAAAAACAGACGTCGCAAACCCTGTTCGCGACGGCGGAAGGTATGCGGACCCATCGGGCGAGAAGATGAAGGCGTTGGTATGGATGGGCAAGAATGATGTGCGTGTTGGTATGTATAGCCATCAGTTCCTTCCGAGGACGCGCGACTAACATCGCTTCCTAGAGGAGGTCAGCAAGCCCAAACTCCTCGAGGACCATGACGTTATCGTCAAGGTTACAGGCTCGACTGTTTGCGGGAGTGACGTGCACATCATGCATGGCGTAATTATCCAAACAGAGAAGGGCGACATCCTCGGTCACGAGTTCTGCGGTGTGGTAGAGCAAGTCGGCTCTGCAATCAAGGAGAGGAAGGTTGGAGATCGCGTTATCAATAGCTTTGTGGTTTCGTGCGGTGAATGCAGGTTTTGTAAGACGAAGCTTACTACGGCTTGCGAGAAGACGAATTCCTCGACGATCCACAAGATGCTGTACGGCGAGAGAATGGGTGGCATCTTTGGATACTCACATTTTACTGGAGGCTATGCGAGTGGTCAAGCGGAGTACGTGAGGGTGCCGTTCGGTGACCAGAATCTGCTGAAGTTGCCGGACAACGTACCTTTCGAGAAGGGTTGGTTGTCCATATTCGCTGATCCAAAGTATTCGCTGATTGAATACAGGCCTATATCTATCCGATGTACTTCCAACGTCCTACCACAGCGTATGCGATACAGGTGTCTTCGAAGGCGACAGCGTTGCAATCTGGGGCCTCGGCCCGATCGGCCTTATGGCATGTGTATGGGCCTTCAAGAAGGGCGCGAAGCGCGTGATTGGTATCGACAATAACTGGCGTACCGAGTTTGCAAAACAGAGGATTCCCGGCCTAGAAACCATCAACTACGAAGGGCTAAAGAAGCAATCTATCCCTCAGAAGATCCACGAGCTCGTGCCTGGAGGTGTTGATGCATGCATCGAGGCCAGCGGCGGTGGGTATGCGAAGACCTGGGCACATAAAATCGAAATGCTTTCTGGTCTAGAACAGGATACATCTGAGATGATCAACGAGTGTATTTATTCGACTAGGAAGTTCGGCAGAGTCGGAATTATCGGTGATTACACTGGATGTAAGCTGCCGCGTCAACTCTGGTTCATTCATACCAACTCACCGCGATACAGACACCAACCACTTCAATGTTGGTGCGCTTATGGAGCGTGGCATCAGATTAGTGGGCTGTGGACAGTCGCCTGTACAGAAATGTGAGGGACCCCGATCTGGGCTTAGAAAAACCCGCTAAAATGAAGTAGACTGGGACGAGCTCCTCCAAATGCTCGAAAGTGGAGAGGTTGACCCTACTATTATGGTGACCCACCGTTTGAATATCGAAGACATTGCCAAGGCGTATTACTTGCAAGAAAAGCGGCATGATGGCTTGGTGAAGTGCTTCGTAGAGACACGTTTCTCAGAACCACGGGCAGCGGGTACTCCCGAGTTGAAAGAGCTGTGATTAACCAGTAATTGCACGGTTCCCTGTGATTCGGGACGTCGTTAGTGTGACGATCTAAAGACATATTAAACACGTTACAGCGCATTGCACCCACGAGTGAATGACATATTATCCTCTCATGACCCATCTCACCAGTTACAGCTTTATATGTTATCAGTGCACATCAACATTTCTTTCTATACTACTCCATGTTTCGTTCCTCCACACGGCGTCCCTTGACAACCTTGCTTCGACCATTCACTGCCTCCTTACCGCCCTCTCGGGATTTCTCAGCCAGAACGGCTATTTCTTATTGTAACCTCCTGCGTCGTACACCAGACCTTAGATATTAAAATTATTATTTTTAGTTCTATAGGTAGGAAATAAAGCAAGTAAAAAATATTTTTATTCTTTATAAAGGTAGAAAAAAAATTAAGTTTTTATATAACTTTTATTTAGTTTTTTATAAATTAATAGAGTTTTACTATTATATTATTTATATTATAGATATTAAGGAGACTATTACGTAATAGAGTAAAATATTAGTTTTTAAGTTAATATAGCCTAATATTAAGGTCTTTTATAGTATTATACCTACAGATTTTAAAAAAAAATATTTTAGTTTCTTTTTTTTTCTTTTTTTTTTACTATATTATTATATAAAAAAGATATAACGTTAAGATACTAGTCTAAAAAAGGTATAAGCTAAAAAAAGTAATTTTTTTAAATATAGTTAAAAAAATTAGCGTATATAAAAATTATAAAAAATATTTTTATTTTAGTTAGTATAGGATTTAAACTTATAGTTATAGTATATAGCTTAATATATAATTTAATATATAGCTTAGTGTACTAAAGTTTAGTATAAGAGTTTAGAGCTACTATTATCTCTATTTTTTTTAGCCTAAACTATTATAATATTATTATACTATAATACATCTACTCTAATATATTATTATTATTATTATTAAAGTTATATAATAGAATTTAAGTAGTATTTATTCTTAGTAGCGTTACTTATAGAGTATAATTAGTTAATATTTATAAATATACTAATAGTAACTTTACGTATCGTAATTACCTTTAATAAAACTATAATAACTAAGTCTTATATACCCGTTTAAAAAGGTATACCTAATAATATAGGGGGGTAAAGTAAAAAAAGAGTAATTAAAAAAATATCTTTGTTAAAAATTTATATAAAATTAATTAATAAGCCTAAAAATACGTGAATAATACCGTTTTAAAAAGATAATTATAGTAAACTTTATAACTATTTTAGCTACTGCGTATTAATTACGTAGAATAAATTAAAATTACTTAATTATAGTAACTTTTTAAATCTCCTGTTTAAGTTCTTATAACTTTTTAGTTAGTAAATATATTTAACTAAAATTTTAACTATACCCTTTTAGGCCTAGTTTAGGTCACATTACTAAAATTTTAAAGTATATTAGTAATTAATAATAAAATTATATTAATAATAAAAATTTAGCTAAGGCTTATATAATTACTACTTACGTAATATATTATTAATATTAAAGTATATTATAATATCTTTTTACTTTTATAAACCTAAACTCCTATTCTCTTAAAATAGTACTAAATTTTTTAAAACTTAAATCTAAAATTTAATTCTTTTTAAAAGTAAATAATTTACCTTCTTTAATTACTACAACTGTAAATAAATTAGAAAAAAGTATTTATTATACTATATAACGTATTAAAAATAAAGAAAAAAATAATTATAATATAAATAAGATTAAAAAAGGCTGAGTTTTAAAGTGTACTCTAAGAGATAAAGGAGTAATTAATAGGGACTTAACTAGAAGTTTTAAAAAATATAATAAAAGATTATTAATAGAAAATAGTCTAAATATTATAAAAAGGTCCTTATAAATCGTTTTAAAAGAAAAAAAGTACTATATTAATATAAGTACTAAAAAGCCTCTTATAAATAAAGAAAATAAAAAAAAAAAAATTTAATATATAGTAAAGAAAATATAAAAAATATAAATATAAAAAAAATTATATTTTTTAATAAGTTAGTAATATAAAGTAATAAGATTAAAAAAAATATCGCGGTAAGATACCTTAGAGCTTATATTACTAGTTTATAAAACTCTTTAGAACAGAGTATTTATTTCTCTTTTATATATATATAATACACCTCTTTAGTGCTTTTTTTTATAAAATTAGTCTCTACTTTTTAATTTTAGAATTTAGTAATTTTTAGCTTGTTTTCTTTTATAGTTATAAGCCCAGCGTTTTAAGAGTAAAGGAAGATTTTTTTTATATACCTAATTATTAAAAATCCTATTTACTAAAACTTTAATTAATTTTTTATTTTTTATTTTTAAAGCTCCTAGTTCTGTAGATCTAGTAAGTATTATTTTATTTATATACTAATAATAATCTATATTTTTAGCTATTAAACGCTTAGTAAGTTTTATAACTAATAATTCTTTAAGTATTATAATAACTAAAACTATTTTATTTTTTTTAATTAATAATATCTATTTTACTAATTCCGCGAGCTGGCTAATATAGTATATATAGCTTAAAATATAATATATAATTTATAGTATTTAGGATCTTATTAACCCTAACCTTAAAAGTATTAATAATTTTATTAAATCTTCTCTAATACTAAAGCTTTTATATATTATAAAAGTATTTAAAAAAGAGATTATAAGAATTTACCGTAACTATAATATAGAGATTAATATATATTATATTTACTTAACTAAGTATACTACTAAAGTAAACTAAGTAATAAATATTTAAAATTAGATTAGTATAATAGTAGCTTTAGAGTTTATAAGCGCTGTTTAAATATACTATATTATTAAAGGGGATATCTTAACTTACTTAATTATTTATTTTTTTAAATAAAAGCTTTTAACTACTAACGCAGTAGCTAAAAATATTATATAATAATAATACTATATTTATTTAAAGAAAGTAAAGTATAAAAAAATAGTTTCTAAATTATAATATTATAAATAAAAAGCTCTTTATATAAAAGCGGAGGTATATAAACTTAGTAATATTTAAAATAAGCTAGCTATTACTAACTTTTTTACTACTATTAGTAAAAAATTAGTACTTAATTAGGTAGAGTAGATATATATAACTTAAGTTTAAAAATTAATATTTAAAGGTAAAAAGCTCTCCCTAACGGAAGTAGAAAGAATTTTTTAAATAATATTATAAAATAGAGTTACTAAATTACTAGCTAAGAGTTTTAAAATTTTTATAATACTTAGTAAACGGAGCCTCTCCCTCTAATTAAATAGTTTATAGCTAAGAAATAAGGGTAAATTATACTAGTATTCCTATAAATTTAAAGCGTATTATTAGAAACCTACTAAGTATTATCGCTTATAGTTAGTATTAATAAGTATTTATACTAATTAGACTGCGCTGCTCTCTAAAAAAAATAAAAAAAAGTTTTTTAAATACTTTAAATTTAATAAATTTACAGCTTTTTGTAATATACTTAAGTAAAAAAAATAGTTTAAAGAAAATATTTTATAAAGTAAGGGGTCTAATAAGCTAAAATTCTCTAGTTTTTTTATATATACAGTTATTAATTCTTTATTTATTATAAGTAGTATATTAAAATAAAATAATAATATATATTTTATATAAAATTATAATATCTATATACTCTTTAAAAGTATTATTTTTAATAATAGTACTATTGTATATTTAGTAAATAATAGATTACTACTTATTTTAGAATTTTTTAAAAAAGCTAATAGTATCTATACTATTAAAACTAAAATATAAGCTTTTTTAATTTTTAGTATAGGAATTTAAGTAATTAAAAATACTTTAAATAGCCCGAACGGAAATTCTATAGAAGATTTTATATTAAAAAATATAGTTATTATAAAAGAATTTTATCTAAATAGAGTATTTAAAATTTATCTATATAATAAAAGACTTTAGTACTTAGGCCTAGACAATATACTATATATAAAATTTTTAAAATAAAGTCTTATACTTATAACGCTTATTTATAAATATAACTTTATATTTATTAAATATAAGCTTTTATTCTTTTATCCTTTAGTTTAAAGCGTAATACTAGTATATTAAAAACTTTATTTATAGTTAATATATCTATGTACTAATACTAAAGATATATAATACTAAAAAGTAAAATATTTAAATTAAAGAGTTTTATATACCCTTATTTATAGAGCGTAAAATATTTATATTTTAAGTACTAAGTATATATATTATAAGTAATATTCTCTTATATACGCGGCTTAGGTAATTTTTTAAAGACTTAAAAAAAAGTTACTACGACTATATTAGCGCATTTTATAGGATTTTTTTAATATACTTAAAGAAAGGCTTAGTAAGTAGTAAATACTACTAGTTAAAAATAACTATAGTAGGAAGGTTTATATATAAAGCTTATAAGTAAAGTTACTTTTAAAGCTTATAAAAGTATTTTTAAGTTTTACTATATAGGTATATACTTAGTATAAACTTAAGATTATAAAGATTTTCTAAAATAATAATATTATTATCTATTTATAGTATAAAAAATCGCGCTTTAAAAAATAGATAGAAAAGCTTAGTATAAGTATTAAAATACTACTTTTTTATATATATAAGCTAAACGGCGGCGCTAAATACGCTAGCTAGAAAATTATTAATAAAACTATTATTATAAGACTTAGTACAAATTTACTAAAGAAGTTTTAGCTAAAAATTATAAATGTAGCTATAGCGCTTTATAATATTAGTTCAATAGCTTTTAAGAGTATATAATTTTTAAATAAAGTCTTTTATAGTTAGTTTAGATAGTATTTTTATTATTATAAATTTAAATTTATAAAGCGCTAAACGGCAGATCTATACTTAAATTAAAGTAATATATATATTTATAGTTATTACGTATATTTTCTAAATAGAGATTATATAGCTAGGCGTAATAAGTATAAATTTAAAATAAATCTATAAGCCTATATTAAATATTTAGTTAGTTACGTAGCTTTTAATATTTATAAAATATAAGTACTATTACTTAACTAGGTTATTATAACGCGTAATATTATGTTTAATAAAACTCTTTTTTATAAAAAAAAAGAAGATTAGCCTATCCTATAAAAAGAGACTATAAAGCTTATAAATATTTTATATACTATTAAGATTATAGATATAAGTAAGGTATTTAATAAAATTTTTAATACGTAAGTCTATAACTCTAATAAGTTAAAAATTAGTAAAAATATCGCGTAACCTAAATAATAGTTTAGGGGTATTTTAGCGTAGGTCTTATTTTATTTTTTTAGCTAGTTAGTTAAGTAAAGTTTTATATAAATAGTATATATATAGGCTATTAGCGTAACTAGTTAATAGCTGTAAATTTATATATTATATAATATAGATATTAGTCTAATTTTTTTTTAGCCTACTCTAGAGCCTAAAAAACTTAGAGGTATAAATTTTAAAAAAAATAAACACTTTAGTATTTTTTATAAAGTATACTTTAGTAAAGGAGTAAAATAGTCTAAAGTAAAGAGTCTATAGAATTCTTAAATAGTAAATAAAAACTTATTTAATATTATTACTTAAATTAGTAATATAAAGCTCCTTTTATTAAATAAAATAATAAAAATTTTTATTTATAGAACGCGGGAACTTAAAAGGGATTATAGTTTAGTTATTTAATAAAGCTAAAGGTAACGTAGGTTAAATTCTAAAAATTTTAATAAACTAAAAAGTAGGAATAAAAACCTACTCAGTATTTATATATTATTAAGCCTTAACCTAAAGAGCGAGCTATTATATAATATAAAGCTTATAAGTATTTTATTAAATAATATAGATAGCTCTCTCTAGTATAATTTTATAAATATATTTATTTTTAGTATAAATCTTATATAGAAAGAGCGTAGAGAGTTTATAATTATTAATATTATCGTTTAAGCTGCTATATAGGATAGAGTCCTAAAAAAGATAATATTTTAAAATAAAATTTATATATACCGTAACGAGCTTTTAAAAAAGTTAGTAATATAAAAAGTAATTTTTTTATATTTATTTAGCCCGCTCTTTTACTAGGCTATATATAAAAAATAGACTATACTCTTTAAAAAATAAATTTAGTAGGTAGTTACACGCTTTAAAAGTACTAAATAACTATTTTTACTTAAATAGGTATTTACCTATAAGTTTAATTAGGATAGTTATTTTATAAAGTATAAAACTTACTTAGTTATTAAAAGCAATCTCTAGTTAAAAGATATACTTTTATTAATATATATTATAACGCTTATAGTACGCTTTTTTTATATAACTATAATAATTATAGTAGAATTTAATTTAGAGATTTTATAGTTTAATATAATTAATATATGTTTTAATATATTAATTAACTTTTTAAATCTAGTATAGTGTAAACTACCTAATAACTATAAGTAAAAAGATAATTATATAAAGCTTAACTAAGTTTTATATAGCCTATACAACTTACCTATACTATAGTATAAAAAATTTTCTAGTACTTTAGCTAAGCTTAGTCTTATCTACTTAAAAAAAAAGTCTTGCTTATTCTTTAACTTAGATTATAAAATTTTTATATTTTTTTATATAAATAATATTCTATTTTTATACTATAAGATTTATTAGCGAAAAGCTTTTAAACTACGTAATAAGCTCTTAGAAATATATAAAATAAAAAAGCATAAAGTTATAAAATAGTATTTTAAAATATAGGTAATTAAAAATTAAAAAGATTAAACGATTACGCTAATCTATAATTTATATATTAAAAAAATTATAAAAAAATTTAAAGTAGCTAATTTAGTTTTTTTTTTACTAACGCCTTTACTATTAAAAAAGCTAGTTAAAAATAAGAGAAAAGTAATAAAAGCTAAAATTAAAATATATTAGAAGTATATTAGCTTTATATTTTATATTACTATTATAATATAACCGGATATAGTATTCGCTATTTTAAAGCTTTTTTATTTTTTAATTAATTTAAGTAAAGAATATTTTACTATAGTAAAACGTATAATTACGTTTCTTTATAGATTACGCTTTTAGGCAATCTAATATAGGATATATAAGAGTCTAGAAATTATAATCTATTTAAACGCTTTATTTATAAATAATTTAAAGAGTAAATAATTTTTATATAACTATATTATTATATTATTTAGTAGTATAATTATTTAGAAAGCTATAAGATAGACTACTATTATAATATTAACTACTAAAATAAAGCTCCTTACGCTTAAGTATATAAGTAAAGAAATAATAACTCTAAAGCGCTTTTTTAAAGAACTTATTTTAGATTTTAGAGCTATATAGCGTATATTCTATAATAATTAGTAAATAATTAGGCTAGTTATAGGTAAAAATAAGCGTATAACTACTTATTTACGCTATATAAATATACAGAATATATAGCTACGCTAAAAGTATTTAATAGAAAGTTTTAAAATTAAATACCTTTAAATAAGTAATATACTAGCTAATAGGTTAATAAAAGCTCTTATAGCCTAGTAATTTTAAAAATTTAAAAAGTAACTAAATTTTAAGGATATAAAAGAAAAAATTATTAAACTAAAATTTTAAGAAGTTATATAATAATAAAGCGCAAAGCGCTTTAAATTAGATATTATATAGCTTATTACCTACTATTTATAATAAATAATTTAAAACTATACTACTTAGGAAAACTCTATAATAAAAAAGTAGAAAGATAATAAAATAATAAAAAATTATATAATAACCTAATAAATATACTTAATAGATTAATAATTTTACTAACTTACTAAACTTTTAAATAGTTTTAGTACAGCGCGAAATAATTTTATTAAAAATATTATTTATAAAATTACCGCCTAGATTTTTATTTAGTTTAATTATCTACCTAATAGTAGTTTATAATTTATTAAGTTTTATAGTCTATAAAGTTTACGTTAGTAAAAATTAAAAAAAGTAAATTAAAAAATTATATCTATTTATAAGTAAGCTCTTTTACCTTCTTACTATAGAGTAGCTTATAATAAGATAATAAGTATTTAGTAATTTCTTAAATATAACTAAAACTATAATAGTAAATATACGTTCTTTTTAAATTTTTTAAATTAAAATATCTATATATATATTAGTTTATAGCTATATCCGCTTTTATACGCCTAGTAATAAAAGTTTTATATTTTAGTATTAAAATAGCTATTATTACTTTTACTAGATAGAGCGCTATCTAAATAATAAAAATAAAATATAGGGCACTTTAATTCTATAAACTATTAGTAATATTAAACTATATAAATACTATTTAATAGTTTTCTAACTCTTCTAATTTTAATATAAAAGGATAGACAGAGCTTAGAAAAACTATAAACTAAAAAGTTTAAAATATTTTTTATTAATATTATTCTTATTACTATAGCGTAATAGAATTTATAAAATAAGTAGCTTACTATTTTTATTTTTTTTAAATTTACTTTTAGATTTACTCTTTACTATAGGGCGTAGCCTATTTTTTAAACCTAATTTAGTAGAGTTTAAAAGAGCTAACTTAAAAAGGACGCTAATAGCGCTAGGTGCTTAGAAAGTCTAAATAAAAAAGATAGGCTAAATAGAATTAATAATCTTAAAAGCCTACTAAATTTTTTATTAATATTAAGCTTCCTATATAGTATTTAGTTACTTATAAACTAGCTAATAAATAGCTATTATAGAGCGCGGTATAGGTATTAAATTAAAAAATTTATTAAAATTATTAAATAATAATATAGAGGGATTATTTTTTAAAACTTAAAAAAGTTATAAATTTTTTTAAACTAAAGGAGCGGGACGATTTTCGTAAGTTTATAATAATAAAAAAAAAAGCTTTTTTAAAAATTAAAAAATCTGCAGAAATTCTTAATTAAAAAAAAAAGAAAAAACTTTTATCTATTAAAAATATAAAATAATTATTTAGAGCTTATAGTAGTTGCGTATTATTTTATAAAAAAAATAAATAAGCTACTAAATATTATAGTACGGGAGTATTTATTTAAGTTATAATAATTTCTATTTAAGGCTAAATAGTATTTTAACTTTTTTAAACTACCTATTATTAAAGCTTTTTATATTTTTTTTTTTTTTTTTTTAGACTACTTCTTTTTATAGAGCGTAATAATAGGCTAAAAAACTATATTAAGTAATTTATTAGGAGCTAAAGAACTAAATTTTATTAGCTCCTTACTAATCTTAGTAAGCTTATAATATTTAAAATACTATTTTTTTTTAATTATATTTAGGCAGTTAACTATAGTAATATAAAAGGAATTAAAAAATTATTAAATAAAAATTAGTAGAGTTTTTAAAAGACAGAATTAAAACTTAAAAATTTAAATAAACTTTAAAAAGTAAAAATTAAAAAGAGTATTATAGCTTACTATAATTACAGTAGTAGTAATATAAATAGTTAATTTATAATATTTATAATAATTAAAGAGCTTAAAGAGCTATTTAGAAAAATAAAATTAAATAAAAAAGTATAGAAATAGTACAGATAGTATAAAAAAGTATAAAAATAATAGTTAAAAGTATAAAAAGAGTAAAAATTATTTTAAAAAAAGTTAGTAGAGAAATTATATAAATACTTTTTATACTATTAATACTAGCGCGCCTACTATAATTAGTTTTTTATTTTAAAACTTTATTACTTAGTAATGCTACCTACTAAATTTTTTACTTAAAAAAGTTTTATTTAAAATTAATTCTACAGCTGCTATAAGCTTAAGAGAATTAATTTTAAACCGCTTTAGACAGTGAAGCTATTTTTTTAATAGTTTAACTAGGGGGTATATTATAGTAAAATACTTTAGAGCTTATATTACTAGCTTATAAAACTCTTTAGAATAGAGTATTTATTTCTCCGTTATATATATATAATACGGCTCTTTAGCGCTTTCTTTTATAAAATTAGTCCCTACTCTTTAATTTTAGAATTTAGTAATTTTTAGCTCGTTTTCCTGTATAAAAAATATTATAGAAAAAGGGGTAATAATAAAATAAAAAAAGAATTAGTTACTAGCTAATTATAAAGTAAGTTATTTTAACTTTTTAAAATATTAAAGTATATAACTTTTTATATATATATATTTATATATTAATTAAACAAATAGTGTGGCTGTAGTGGCTCGGGGCGACTAAAAGGGGTTTTAAAAAAGGAGGAGTATATATATACCTTTATGTAACTTTTTATATATTTTTAAGTTATAGTTTTAGTTTTTTAATATTAATTATATTAATTATTTTATAGGCCGAGACCTTACTTTATAAGTTTAGGATATAATTTAGGTAGAAAGTAGAAGTAATTTAGTATTTATTAAAATACTTAATTCTTTTACTTCTTTTACTAGTAAGAATTATATAAATAAAGTGCTTATACCTAAGGTTAAACTAAGTATAAAAAAGATTAAGTTTTATAATACCTTTTTACTTCTTTATTTATTAATATTATAATATATATATATATATATATATATATATATATTATAATATTATATTATATTATAATCTTTATATAAATATTAATATAGGATAGTAATTTTAATAAAATAATATATCTATTTATAAAACAACGGACGTTATAACTTAGTTTAAAAATAATAAAATTAAACTATTTTTTTACTTAGCCTATAGTCCTAATTTAGTCCCTATAGAAAATATATAAAATTATATAAAATTAGAACTAATTAAAAATAAAAAGGCTAATTTAGGTATAGAAATTAGTTTAAAAAGTATAGAGTCTTTTAAAAAAAACTATTATAAAGAAATAAAATAAGTTACTATAAAAAATTATTAATAACTATATTATATCCCTACTAAACTATTATAAAGTAGTTATAAATGCTAAATACTAGTATACTAAGTACTAGTAATTTATTATTTACTAGTTTATTATTAAAAATATAAAAAAGTAACTTTTATATATTTCTTTACGTTTATCTGTAGGAGCTGTATTAATTTTATATATACTACGTCCTTACTTAATATAGGTAGGCAAAAATAAAGGCGCTATAACTAGGACCTATTAAATATAGGATTTTTTAAATTTTATAATAGTAAAGCGATAACTTAATAGATAATTTATTAGGTAGTAGTAGTAACGACGGCGGGGTAATAACTATAAAATAATAATAGAATATCTATAGGTTATTATTTTAGGTAGAACTATAAGTAGAACTATAGACCGTATATAACGCGTTTAAAATATTGAGTGTAGTAGTTTTTTCTCCTTCCTATAAACACTACATAACGTTTAGTAACTTTTATATATAATTATATATTAATATATAAATATAGAAAAATATTTAATATATTTATATATTATAAATAGTATTATAATATCTATAAATATGCCTAAATTTTATATATTAAACAAAAAGTTATTATAGTCTAAATTAGAATCTAAAAAGTTATTTATATTTACTAAATTTTTTTACTCTTAAACTCTTTAGTAAGTAGCCCCTAACAGAGTAAATAGAATTTACTAGTCTTTTTTTTTAAAATACTATTTTTCTTATATTTCTTAGCTTACTAATTATAAAGTTATATTATATTAAAAAAGATATCTTTTTAATTATTTTTTTTTTATTTTACCCTCCTGTAATTTATACATATAAGTAGTAAAAGTAGTTATAAAATACTTATTATTAAATATATAAATATACGCTAATAATGTTATTAAAACTATAAAAGTTCTTAATATACTAAAAAAAAAATATTATAATACTATATACCGCCTACTCGCTAGAGCTAAAGGAAATAAAAAAAATAAAAAAGATAAAAGAGAGAAGAAAGATAAAAGAGATAAGTCTATAATAATAATAATAGATAAAAATATTAAGCTATATTTACTACTATAATACGTTTAGATATAGTATATTAGAGAAAATAATTATAATATTAAATTAATTATACTATAAAATACTAACCTATAATACCTTATAGTAAAACTATATAAAATAAAAATAGTAAAAGAATAAAACATAAATTTTATATTTAAAATAATAAACAGCGTATAAGTATAAAAGATACTTAATATAATAATAATTATTAAATTAGTAAATCTAGTAACTACTATACGTTAATAAAAAAAAGAAATAAATAAGTATATTAAATTATATAAGCGTATATATATACGCCTATATATAAATCATTATTTATATATTAATAAAAGTAAAGGATTTAGAGAACTATACTACCTATAAGTAAATAGTAGCTCTTTAATACTATTTATAATACTTAAAAAAATATTAACTTAATATTTAGATATAAAATAAATATTATTATTTATAATATTATAAAGACGCTACCTACTATATTATAAGAAAGAAAAATTTTTTTTACTATTTTTATTATTTTTAACTATTTTTATTATTTTTAACTATTTTTATTATTTTTAACTATTTTTATTATATTTAACTATTTATAATATATAGTATTACTCTTTAATATATTAAAATAAATTACGTAGTTTTACTACCGTTAAAGCTTTAGACTAGTAATTTAGAGAACATAACTCTCTAAAAAAAAAAAAAAAAAAACTTTTAAATAAGATAATAAAAAGACTATAACTTATAAAGTTATTAAAACTTTTAATAAATTATATTAAATATACGGCTTTAATTACCTACTAATATAAAAAGTACTATAATAACTAGTTATCTTTAAGTTAGGTAAGAGTATAGTTTTAAAGAATATAAATAAAAGAAATACTTTAATACTATAAATAGTATTATTATTACTTATCTTAGCTATAGTTATAAAGATTTAGCGTTAATAGCTTTTAAGTAAGTATATTAATTATTTCTTTTTTATATAATTACTACTAATATTATACACTATAGAGATATCTAAACTAAAAGTTTTTTTTAACTAATACTATTTTACTAATAATATTATTAAATTTTATAAACGCTTCTTCGGTTTTACTACGTAAGCTTTTTTTAATAAAATAACTAGCTCTTACGTATACCTTACCGCTAATAGTAATAAAAGTATTACAATAATATATTACTTTACCCTTTAGTTCTAAAATAAGTCTAGTCTCTTTAAAACTAGCTACAGTCGCGGCTATAAAAAATAAAAATTTATTTTATTTTATAACTACTACTATAAAAGTATATTTATTCTTACGTTTATAAAGCTAGAGTTCTTAAACTATAAATAAAAAAAGTAAATAAAGGGGTATAATTAGGAGATATATAAAAGTAATAATTATAAAATATTTAATAATATTAATCTCTTGTATAAACTATTTATAGATAAGAGTAAAATAAAACTAAAAAAAAATATTAGATAAACTATTTGTAAATAATTACCTTTTACTATAAACCCTTTTATTTATATTATAACTAGACTAGTAAAATAGTTAAAAAAAATATATTTTATATAAAAGTGCTAAAACTATTACCGCTTTTATTTTTAAGCCTATTTAAAATAATAGTAGCGTAGTTAATATATACTATAACTTTTTTTTACTTATAGAACAGATCTATAAGAAATATAATATTTTTATAATTAGAAATAAAATTATATTTTTTATAAAAATAAAGTACTAGTTTAGTATAAAACTATATAGTATATATTTAAATATTATAATTATTAATAAATAATTTTTTTATAATAATCTATATATTAATATAACTTATACTTAGTATACTAAGTATAAATTATAGTAGAGTATTTTTTATAATATTTAATTCTTTTTAAAAGTTAAAATATACCTTTTTCTACTCTATTAGCACTTTTTAATAAAAAAAGTTTTATAAATATTTTATAAAGCGTTTTTTATAGTTTTCTTTTTAAAAAGCTTATTAATTATAAAAATTTTATTTTTAGTATAATATACTAAAAGTTTTATTAAGATTAATTAATTAGGGAGTTATAAGTATAATAATAAAAATTTACTTATTAAAATTATATTTTAATTTTATTTTATAGTACGTCTAGCTAAATGTACTAAATAAAATAATATATATTTTAAATAGATTAGCTATATTCTTATTTACGTTTTTAATATATATAATAAATTTATCTATAACTTAGTTATTTAATATATATATATTTATATATTAATTAAATGAATAGTATAGCTATAGTAGTTTAGGGCGACTAAAAGAGGTTTTAAAAAAGAAAAAGTATATATATATTTTTATACTTAATATGTCGAATTTAGTTATTTAAATATATTAAATAAAGCTAGATTAAAAAAATTATTAGTATAGAGTTTATATTTAAAATAATTTTTTAAAATTAGTAGTAGTACTACTATATTTAAAATAACTATTATTAAATATAAGTATAGAAATATAGATAAAGAATATATATAAATAAATATAAATATAGTAGATACATAAAAAATCTTAGTTTTTTTACGCCTATCTTTATACTTAACTATAATTTATATTTTTAAATAATAACCTTAATACTATTTTATTAAATTTATTTATTTTAACTAGTATAGTTATTTCGCGTACGTATATTATTATTACTAAAAATAATAGTTATTAGTAAGAATTTTACGTAGAACTATTTTTTTACTAGTACTATTATTTATTAAAATAATCTTTAAAAAACTATGTTTAATAATACTAGTATAAAGCTTATATTATTAGACGTTTAGTAGTATTATTATACTTAATTTAATTACTTAATATACCTTACTATTATACTATATAGTCTAAATATTATTAAAAAAAATATAATTAAGTTATATACTAAGTATAGATAAAAGTTTTTTAAAATTTTAATATTAAAATTAAAGCGAGTTTTATATTTTGGTATAAAAGTATATATATACTCCTTCTTTTTTAAAACCTTTTTAGGTCGCCCTAAGCTACTATAGCTATATTTTTTATTTAATTAATATATAAATATTTATATTTTAGTATTTAGAAATATATAATTTTATATATTTATAATTTAATATATATTATAAATTTTAGTAATATAAACTAATAGTAAGCGGACTACTATTAGTAAGTAAATAATTTTTTTAAATATTACTATTATAAATTTTAAAATTTAATAAAAAATAGGTTAATTTAACTATAATAACTTAGTATTACTAAAACTATTTATGTCTTTAGCTTTTAAATATATTTTTATATTATAGCTAAATTTATAATAAATATTATAAAGATATAAAATTATATAATACTATTTTAATAATTTTTTTTTTTAATATATTTATCCTTTTTACACATATTTTTTTTTTAGTTCTTATTTTTTAAATCTATAATTTACTAATTATTTTTTTTTAAAAAAATATATCTACTTAGCCCTCTAGTATTTAAAAAATATTTTATTAGCTTTTTAAAGCGTTTTAGCATTAATTATTATAAAAGTTAAATTTTAATTATTAGCTACTACTACTTTTATAAACTGCTTAACAGTAGCTAGAATTAGTATTAATAAATTTTTTTAGTATTTTATTACTTGACTTTTAATTAAAATTAACTATAAAATAGTTTTTATAGCAGTTTATAGTATTTTAAAAATTTAAAATTAAAATAGTTTATTAGTATTCTTATAAGGTATTAGTATTTATAATTTTATATTTAATAAAAAAAGTATAGCCTATAAATTATATAAAATAAGTTTAGTCTTTTAAAAATTTTTAAGAATATTTTCTTTTATAAAAGTTTATAAAAAGGCGGTCTTAAATATAATAAAGAACTTAAGCTTAATATAAAAAAATAGTAAAAAACAAAAATATAATTAAAAAAAAAATCTCTTTTAAAAATTTATATAAAATTAAATAATAGGCCTAAAAATACGTAAGTTATACTATTTTTAAAAAAAATTATAAAAATTTTTTTAAGTATTTTACTTACTACTTAATAATTATATATAATAAATTAAAATTACCTAACTATAGTAATTTATTAAATCTTTTTTTAAGTTTTTATAACTTTTTAATTAATAAATATATTTAACTAATATTTTAACTATACTTTTTTAGGTCTAGTATAGATCTCGTAATTATTTTTTTAAAGTATATTAGTAATTTAATTAAAAAATTATATTAATTAAAAAATATAATTAATATTTATATAATTACTACTTACGTAATATATTATTAATATTATAATATATTAAAATAGTTTTTTACTTTTATAAACCTAAGCTTCTAGTTTTTTAAAATAGTAATATATTGTTTAAAACTTAAATATAAAATTAAACTTTTTTTATAAGTAAATAATTTTTCTTTTTTAAATACTATTATTTTAAAAAAGTTTTTATAAACTATTTATAGTACTATAAATAAAATTAATAAATAAAAAAAAGATAATTATAATATAAAAAAATTATAAGAAATAGAGTTTTTAAAGTAAATTAAAGAAAAAAAAAGTTATAAATAGTAACTTAATTAAAAGCCCTAAAAAAGAAAATAAAACGCTATTATTAAAAAATAGTTTAAATATTTTAAAAAAGTTCTTATAAAGGATTTTAAAAGAGGAGAATTATAGTATTAATATAAGTAAAAAAAACTAATAATTAATAAAGAAAATAATAAAAAAAATTAAAATATATTAAAAAAAATATAAAAAATATTAAAAATATATATTTAAAATAAAAAATATTTTTTTAATATATTAGTAATATAAAGGGGTTAATAGAATAAATAATATTATAAAAAAAATAATAATAAAATTAAAAAAGAACTAGTTTTTAACTAATTATAAAGTAAATTATTTTAACTTTATATATAGAGTAGTTAACCTAGATAGATTTATTAGCAATGCGGAGCGTATAGATTATATAGCTATAATTATATAATTATATAATCTACACTAGCGCGCAGAACCCCTATCTAGCTATTATATAGATAGTAGAGAGAAAAAAGAATAATAATTAAGATATAATTATTATTATTTATTATTTTATACTATTTTCTATTTTCTATAATATTATAGACGACTATTACTTCGTATAAGTAGAATATAATTATTCTAATAAACTTTTTATATATTTTTAAGCTATAGGTTTAGTTATTTAATATTATTTATATTAATTATTTTATAGACTAAAACCTTACCTTATAAGTTTAAAGTATAATTTAGGTAAAAGGTAAAAGTAATTTAGTATTTATTAAAATACTTAATTTTTTTACTTTTTATACTAGTAAAAATTATATAAATAAAGTCTTTATACTTAAAATTAAATTATTAATAAAAAAATATTAAACTTTTTTTAGGCTTTAGGTTAGTTTTTAGGTAAAAGTAGTAATAATTAGCGGAGAGTAAAATACTATTATATAAACTAATAATAAGATTAGTATTAATTATATAAAATATTAAATTAATAAAAGCCTAAGTAATTTAAATAATAAATTAAAAATAGGTTAAATATAAAATTTAATTTATTAATCTTTACGTTCTTATATAGTATAATAATAAACCTAATAAATATTTATTAGGTTTATTAATAAATCTACTAAAAGTTTATTAATAAATATAATAAAATTTTATTATATTTATTAATTACGTAATTTTTTTCTCTTATAGTTTTTGTTAACTATAATAAGGTCTCTATATACTATAGTCTAATACTTAAATACTAATTAAAATATTAATAATTTTCTTTAGCTAATTTATTTTTAAATTATATATTTTTTAGCCTTAATTAGTTAAAACTAGTTTTTACTTTATACTTATAACTCTATTATTTTTATTATATTTAGATTTAAAGCCCGCGTCTTTTATACTAGTTTTAAAATTTATTATAATAGTTAAATTATTTTTATTTTTTATAATTATTATTCTACTGCTAATACTCTATATTATATTATATATTTTAATAATTCTAGCATTTATATATATTATACTAAGTATCTTATTATATATAAACCCTATGTAAACCTATTATAGGCTTTTTTAAATAAAACTTAAGAGGAGTATTAAAAGAAAGTAAATTAAAATAAAAAATTACTTACTATTATTTTAGCTTATTTAATATAATATAAAAATATTTTATAATAAACTAAGTTTTATATTTATAAAAAAACTAAATATTTTTTATTTAAAATAAAGGCTACTAAAGAGATTAAACCTAATAATTCTAAGCCCTTTAGTTACCCTACTTATAATATAAATATTAAATTATTACCTCTATTATAGTTTATATTAGATATAGTAAATACTTTTATAATTTTTACCTTATTTAAAATATTATAGTATATTATTTTTTTTTAGAGTACCTTTTAATTAACTTTTTATAATTACTTAAATTATGTTTTTTATTTTTATATACTTATTAATTCTAAATAGTCCTTTTACTTAACTAAAAACTACTTTAATTTTTTTTTAATTATTATATATTTTTTTTAAATTTATAGTTATTTTCTGTTTTAAATATATAGTAAATAGTTATTTAAATAAATATTTTTAATTTAGCTAGTTTTAATAATAATATATAAAATACTAAATATATTTTAGTATTTTTAGGTAGTTTTAATTAGCAATTAACTAGACTTTATTATTTTAAAATAAAAAGCAGTTTAACTTTTACGTAATTTAGTTTTTTATATTTTTTATTTTTATTTTTAAGTTTTTTATAAAAAAATAAATTTTATTATTTTTCTTTAGCTAAAGTGCTATTTTTCTTTTTTAGTTAATATATTTTTTAATTTATTTTTATATTTTTTATATAACTTTTTATATATATTAGTAGATTTCTTTTCTATTTTTAACTATTATAATAGCTTTTTTTTTCGCTAGTTTATAGAAATTACTATATAAAATAAGTACACGGGGGTGAAAAAAAAAAGACTAATTAAAAAAGATAACTTTTTTAAAATAATATAACTTTGTAATTAGTAAGCCTAAAAATATAAAAAAAATACCGTTTTAAAGAAAAGAACTAGTAAATCTTATTCACCCTATTAGGGGCTACTTACGAAGGGGTTTAGGTATAAAAAAAAATTAGTAAATATAAAAAATTTTAGGACCTTACTTTAAGTTAGTATAACTTTTTAATTAACGTATAAAATTAGCTTATTTTTATATATAAAATAATAGATACTAAGTTTTCTTAGTATATTAAATATTTTTATATATTTATATATTAATTATATAATTATATATAAAAGTTACTTTTTCACATTTTTAATAATAAACTAGTAAATAATAAATTATTAATACTTAGTATAGTAGCCTTTAGCTTCTATAACTACCTTATAATAGTTAGGAAGAGATAAAATATAGTTATTAATAACTTTTTATAGTATATTCTACTACTCTTTATTAATAACTCTTTTAAAGGCCTTTATACTTTATATACTTAATCCTATACCTAAACTAGCCTTTTTATTATTATTTAGCCTTTATTTTAAATAACTCTATATATTTTCTATAGGGGCTAAATTAGGGCTATAGGCTAGGTAAGAAAATAGTTTAATTTTATTATTTTTAAACTAGTTTAAAACGTCCTTTATTTTATAAATAGGGACGTTATCTTATTAAAATTACTAACCTAAATTAATATTAGTATAAAGTTTATAATTATAATATAATATAATAATATATATATATATATATATATTATTATATTAAAAAAAGTACTAAAAAACCTATTAAGTTACTTACCCCTTTTTATAGAGGGTTTAACCTTAGGTATAAAAACTTAATTTATATAATCTTTACTAGTAAAAAAAGTAAAAGAATTAAGTATTTTAGTAAATACTAAATTACGTTTACCTCCTATCTAAATTATACCCTAAACTTATAGTTTAAGGTCTTATTTTATAAAATAATTAATATAATTAATATTAAAAAACTAAAACTATAACTTAAAAATATATAAAAAGTTATATATTTTAATATTTTAAACAGTTAAAATAACTTATTTTATAATTAGCTAATAGCTAGTTCTTTTCTAACTTTATTATTACCCCTTTTTTTATAATATTGTCTATTTTATTATCCTCTTTATATTACTAACTTATTAGAAGATATAATCTTTTTTAAGTTTATATTTTTTATATTTTTTATAGTCTCTTTAGCGTATTTTAATTTTTCTTTAGCGTTTTCTTTGTTAATTATTAGTTTTTTTTTTACTTATATTAATAGAGTAGTCCTCTTCTTTTAAAAAAAATTATAAAATCCTTTTTATAATCTTTAGACTATTATTTCTTAATAGTCTTTTATTTTTTTTTTTAGAATATCTAGTTAAGTCTCTATTAATAATTTTTTTTTCTCTTAGGGTTAACTTTAAAATTTTACCCCTTTTAATCTTTTTTATATTATAATTATTATTTTTTTTTTAATTTTCTTTATAGCGTTATAAATACTTTATTATAGCTTTTTTAAAGTAGTAGTAATTAAAAAAAAATTATTTACTTTTAAAAAAAGTTTAACTTTAAATTTAAGTATTAAATAATTTAGCGCTATTTTAAGGAAATAGGAGTTTAGGTTTATAAAAGTAAAAAGATATTATAATATACTATAATATTAATAATATATTATATAAGTAGTAATTATATAAGCCTTAATACTATTTTTATAATTAATATAATTTTATTATTAGATTATTAATCTATTTTAAAAAAGTAGTTACGTAACCTATAGTAGGCCTAAAATAGTATAATTAAAATTTTAGTTAAATATATTTACTAACTAAATAGTTATAGGAACCTAAAAAAGGGGTTAAAAATATTACTATATTTAGGTAATTTTAGTTTATTATAGGTAATATATATTATATAACTAAAATTCTAATAATAATTTTTATAATTTTTTTTTTTAAAACGGTATTATTTACGTATTTTTAGACTTACTAATTAATTTTATATAAATTTTTAAAAAAGAAATTTTTTTTAATTAGTCTTTTTTTTTTACCCCTTTATATAAATATTTTCCGTAATTTTTATAAAATAATATAATTTTTATTATTATAAATTTTTTATTATTATAAGTAATTTATATTAATAGTAATAATACTATTTAGTTACTGTTTTTTCTATTATAGTTAATACGTAGATATATTTTTATAAATTAGTTTATTTATTTTATTTATTTATTTATTTATAAGTAATAGACTATAAAAAATTTTTATTTTATTATAATTAGTACTATTTATATTATCTAGAAGTTTAGTATAAATAGTTTAATTTTATTACTTACTATTATTTTTAGTGTTCTATATTATTATTTTATTTTATTAAGTAATAAAAATTTAAGCTATTTTATAGTATATTTCTTTTAGTAAAGTATTATTTTTATATATTTAATAAGTCTATCTATAATATTAAGTATTATATTATACTTAATACTAATAAATAAATTAATAGATATTAGTAATTCTATAATAAAGTCTATTATAATATTTTTTATAGTATAACTAATATTAGTAGTAATTATAGTTTACTATATTAAAAATATATTATATACTTATTTTTTAATAGTCTATATATACTCTAATATATATTTTTATCTTTTCTCTTATCTTTAGAAACTAGTTATTTTATTAAATTAATTTTATTAATTAAATTATTTTATAGTATTTATATAGTAGTCTATTATAATACTTTTATATAATTATTTATTTATATTTTTTAGTATTTTTTTTATAATAGTTACTAATTTATTTAGTTTTATTAATAGTTCTAGTATAATACTATAATTTTTTTTAAATATAGCCGTAGTATTATAGGGGAGTAAAAAAAAAACTAATTAAAAAAGATACCTTTTTTAAAAATTTATATAAAATTAATTAGTATGCCTAAAAATATATAAATAATACCGTTTTAAAGAAGAAATTATAAAAATTATTATTAGAATTTTAGTTACGTTATATATATTACTTATAGTAAATTAAAATTACCTAAATAGAGTAATTTTTATAATCCCTTTTTTAGGTTCTTATAACTTTTTAGTTAGTAAATATATTTAACTAAAATTTTAATATACTATTTTAGGCCTAGTATAGGTTATATAATTAGATTTTTAAAGTAGCTTAGTAATTTAATAATAAAATTATATTAATTATAAAAATAATATAAAGGCTTATATAATTACTACTTACGTAATATATTATTAATATTATAGTATATTATAATATCTATTTACTTTTATAAACCTAAACTTTTATTTCCTTAAAATAGTACTAAATTATTTAAAACTTAAATCTAAAGTTAAACTTTTTTTAAAAGTAAATAATTTTCTTTTTTTAATTACTATTATTTTAAAAAAGCCTTACTAAAGTATTTATAACGCTATAAAAAAAATTAAAAACATAATAATAATTATAATATAAAAAAGATTAAAAGGGGTAAAATTTTAAACTTAACTCTAAGAGAAAAAAGAGTAATTAATAAAGACTTAACTAAAAGTCCTAAAAAAAAAAAAAAAAACTATTAATAAATAATAGTCTAAATATTATTAAATAGATTTTATAAATTTTTTTAAAAGAAAACAACTACTCTATTAATATAAGTAAAAAAAACTAATAATAAATAAAGAAAACGCTAAAGAAAGATTAAAATATACTAAAAATATTATAAAAAATATAAAAAATATAAATTTAAAAAAAATTATATTCTCTAATAAGGTAGCAATATAAAGGGGATTAAAAAATAAATAATATTATAAAAAAAATAATAATAAAGTTAGAAGAAAACTAGCTATTAGCTAATTATAAAATAAGTTATTTTAACTTTTTAAAATATTAAAATATATAACTTTTTATATATTTTTAAGTTATAGTTTTAGCTTTTTAATATTAATTATATTAATTATTTTATAGGCCGAGACTTTATTCTATAACTTTAGGGTATAATATAGGTAGAAGGTAAAAATAATTTAATATTTATTAAAATATTTAATTTTTTTACTTTTTATACTAGTAAAGACTATATAAATAAAATTTTAATATCTAAGGTTAAATCCTCTATAAAAGGAATAAGTTTTATAATACTTTTTTACCCCTTTTTTTTAGTAATATAATAATAATATATATATATATATAATTATATTATATTATAATTAGAATCTTTATATTAATATTAATTTAGGTTAGTACTTTTAATAAGATAACGTTCCTACTTATAAAATAATAGACATTTTAAACTAGTTTAAAAATAATAAAATTATATTATTTTTTTATCTAGCCTATAGCCCTGATTTAGCCACTATAAAAAATTTATAGAATTATTTAAAATAAAGGGTAAATAATAATAAAGAGGTTAATTTAGGTACAGAATCTAGTATAAAAAGTATAAAAGTTTTTAAAAAAGTTATTATATAAGAGTAAAATAATATACTATAAAAAATTATTAATAACTATATTTTATTTTTTCCTAACCGTTATAAGGTAGTTATAAAAGCTAAAGGCTACTATACTAAGTATTAGTAATTTATTATTTACTAGTTTATTAATAAAAATGTAAAAAAGGGACTTTTATATATAATTATATAATTAATATATAAATATATAAAAATATTTACTACACTAATAAAACTTAGTCTCTATTATTATATATATAAAAAGAAGTAAATTTTATAGCTTAATTAAAAAATTATATTAACTTAAAGTAGGGTTCTAAAAATCTTTTATATTTATTAATTTTTTTTTACTTCTAAACCTATTAGTAAGCAGTCCCTAATAGAGTAAATAGAATCTACTAGTCTTTTTTTTAAAACTATATTTTTTTCGTATTTTTAGGCTTATTACTTAAAAAGTTATATTATTTTAAAAATAGTATCTTTTTTAATTAGTCTTTTTTTTTTATCCCCCCTATAATTTAGATAAATTTATTATATAGTTTTTAAAGTTTACTAATTAAGACTTTACTACTTAGGAATTTCTTTTTTATACTCCTTTTTAGTTTTTACTTATATAGTATTATTAAAGGTATATTCTTTTATTTTAGTTATATAGTATAATACTTAAATTTTACTATATACTCTATAGCTAAATAGGTTTACTTAAGCCCTTAGATTACTTATTTAGCTAGTAGTACCTAATTAGTAATTTTAAAATATTATTTAAGGTTATCCCTAAAAATAGTATAGTTTTTAATTATTTTATTAATCTTATTTCTTTTAGAGTTCTCTTTAGCTAAATAGGTACTTATATAAGATTATATCTATTTTATAGCTTTTTCTTATATATAGGTAGTAGTAAATAAGATTTTATTTTTATTTTTTATAGTAGGGGTTATAAAGTAAAAATATAAGTCTAGCTATAGTAGTTAGTAGTTAAGCTTCCCCTAGTTCCTATTATATAGATTTAGTAATATAGTCTCATTATATAAGTCTTATATAGTTATAAGGTTCTTAAAGCTATTTATATTAAGAATATTTAAAGTATTAACGTCTTTTCGAGTTTTAGGTTAGTTTTTAAGTAAAAGTAGTAATAATAGGTAAAGAGTAGAGTATTACTATATAAACTAGTAATAGCGTTAGTATTAATATTATAAGATATTAAATTAATAAGAGGCTAAGTAATCTAAATAATAGTTTAAAAATAGATTAAATATAAAGTTTAATTAATTAGTTATTACGTTTCTATATAATATAGTAATAGACCTAATAGATATTTATTAGATTTATTAATAGACTTATTAAGAGTTTATTAATAGATCTGCTAAGAGTCTATTAATAAATATAATAAACTTTTATTACGTTTAGTAGTTATATAACCCTCTTTTTCTATACCTTTTATTAGCTACAACGAAGTCCCCGTGCACTATAGCCTAATACCTAAATACTAATTATAATAAAGGGATAAGTAACTTAAAATATTTTCTAGTTCTTTTTTTAATATAATAATATATATATTTATATACTAATCGAACAAATAGTGTGGCTATAGTGGCTTAGGGTAACTAAAAGGGGTTTTAAAAAAGGAGAAGTATGTATATACCTTTATACTTAATGTGTCGAAAAATAATAATAATAATAATATATATATATATATATATATATATATATAAAGGTATATATATACTCCTTCTTTTTAAAACCCCTTTTGGTCGCCCCGAGCCACTACAGCCACACTATTTGTTCGATTAATATATAAATACAAATATATATATATATATATTATTATATTATATTATAATTATAAACTTTATATTAATATTAATATAGGTTTGTAATTTTAATAAGATAACATCTCTATTTATAAAATAATAAACGTTTTAAACTAGTTTAAAAATAATAAAATTATACTATTTCTTTATCTAGCCTATACTCCTGATTTAGCCCCTATAGAAAATATATAAGATTATTTAAAATCTAGACTAAATTATAATAGAGAGACTTATTTAGGTATAGGATCTAGTTTATAAAGTATAAAGGTCTTTAAAAGAGTTATTATAAAAGAGTAAAATAATATATTATAAAAAGTTATTAATAACTATATTTTATCTCTCTCTAACCGTTATAAGGTAGTTATAGAGGCTAAAGACTACTATACTAAGTACTAGTAATTTATTATTACTAGTTTATTATTAAAAATTTAAAAAAGTGACTTTTATATATAATTATATTAATAATATAGCCTTACCTAACGTTTTCGACACATTAAGTATAAAGATATACACATACTCCTCTATTTTTAAAAACCCTTTTAGTTGCCCCGAGCTACCACAGCCACACTATTTATTTTATTAGTATTTAAATATAAATATAGTATATTAATAATATATAAATATATATAAATATTATATATACTTATATATTATAAGTACTATTATAATATATATAAAAATAAATAAGTTTTACAGCTTAAATAAAAAGTTATACTAACTTAAAATAGGGTTTTAAAAATTTTCTATATTTACTAATTATTTATTACCCCTAAACCCCTTAGTAAGTAGCCCCTAATAGGGTAAATAGAATTCACTAGTCTTTTTCTTTAAAATAGTATTTTATTCGTATTTTTAGGACTACTAGTTAAAAAATTATATTATTTTAAAAAAGGTATCTTTTTTAATTACACTTTTTTTTATTACCTTTCTATATTATATATAATCTAAATCTTAATAAAGAGTTTAATGTTAATATTATATATTTTTGTTAAAATACTATAGCACCTAATATTAAAAGACTAAATTAGATAGAATAAATATAGTAGTAAGTAAATAGTTATAATATTATTCTTTTTATAATAGTTTTTAAATTTAGCGCTAATATAGTTCTTATAACTATTAAATACTAATATATAATATACGCCCTAGTAATAGCGTTTAATATATTTATTAAAGTATTTTAATTATTTTAGACTAATTATATTATTTATCTAGCCATTTTATAATATTATAATTTTTTAATTATTAAAAATCTAGTATTTTATATACTAGTTAATAAAGTAAAAGCGGTCTTAAACTACTAAAAAAGGCAGTATAATATATTTATTACTAGTAATACTATAAATTACTATTACCTACTTTTAATTATCTAACTAAATAGCTTTTAGCTTTTCTACCTAATTTAAGCGTATAATAATTATTTTAGGCTAAATTATACCTATTATAAAGTCTGTCTTATTAAAGTTATAAAAATTATTATTAAGAATACCGTATTTTATATATATATTAGCTACCTTTCTAAATTATAGCTTAATAATTATAAAATCTTTATAGTAGACTCTCTAGTAGTTATAAATATATAAAAAATATATTTATAGCTTTAGGTATTATTTAATAAAACGTTTTATTTAACGCTTTTTAACGGGTAGCGCGCTATATTTTATATATAAAAAATTTACTATATTTTTTATATTAGCGATTTAATATAGAAGTCTTTATATTTTTTACTTTAATAGATATTTAATAATTATATTCTCCTCTACTACTATTAAATTTAAATATTTATTACGGCTATTAGCTTTTATAGTTTAGTGTTTTATTCTAGTTTAAATTATATTTTAAAATATACTATAGAGCAGCGTAGTATAATAAACGCTTAATTTTAATATAAATTAAATTATATTAATTACTAAAACGACTTAGTTTTTAAAGGAGTTAGTAGATATAGTATTAGTAAAAAAAATATCTTAATTATATATAGTTAGTTTATAAATAAAGTAGCCCGCTTACTAATAATATCTTACTTATTAATAGTTTACGTTACTAGTTTAGTTATATAATAAAAAAAATAATAAAATTAATATTAAATTTTTATATAATATATATACTTTAATAAAAGTTAATTATATAAATAGTATATAATTACTAAATAATTTATTTATATAATTTATATATAGTAACTTATTATAATTAAATATTTTATTATTTTAAATTTTTATTACAATATTATTATAAAACTTATTTATTATAATTATTAATTTTTAGACTACTAAATAGGTTAGAATTATATAGAATACTTAGGGTTATATAAATTATAAAACACTAAGATGTTTTTTAAAAAATATTTACTAACCTTTAAAATATAACTAATTATATAATAATATAAACATATACCCCATAGCGTTTAAACTAAAGTTAAATTATAAATTATAAAAGATATAGTTTATATTATTAAATAATATATAATTTAAAAATTTTTTTTTTTAAGCGTAGATTTTAAATTATAGAATATTTAATATGTAGAGTAGTATAGTAGGTAAGTGCCTAAAAATATATTAGATTTATAAAAAAAATTTAAATTGTTATTATTATTTATATATTATAAGTTTAATTCCTCTCCTTATTATAAGTATATTTTAAATACGCCTACTTTACTAGTAAAAAGTAAAATTTTTAGAAGTATAAAGTACTACTAAAAAATTAATATAAATTTATAAAAAGCTAAAATCTTTATATAGAATATATTATATTTAAAAATATAAGTAAAGTATTTAGACTAAAAATTACTATTTAAAGTTAAATAAGATATAAATTTATATCTAAATAGGTCTAGTATAATAAACTAGTTCTAATTAAATTATAAATTAGTAGTTTAATATAACTATTTAGTAATATAATAATTTAAAAAAATCTAAGAACTAAAGAGCTAGTTTTAGTTTATTTAAAAAATAAAATACTTTTCTTTAATAGTTAGGTAGCCTTAATATAAAAAACTTATTTTTTTTTTAAAAAAAAAGAATATTTAATAATATAAAATATATATTTTATAATTAATAATTTAACTATAGTTTATACGCTATAAAGTATATTTTTATATTATTATATAATAAATTATATTTAAAAAGTTAGTAAATACTTTTTTAAAAAGACTTTAATATTCTTTACTTATTTTTACTTATATACGACCAGAAGTAGTCTGTGTAACCCCAACCCGTTCGCTAGCCTACCCCTAATAACCAAATTTAGCCTGTACGCCTATTGGTCTGTGCGCCTAGCGTTAAGCTGCCGCGAGCTGCTGCCTGGCTATCGAAAATGGGATATTGGGCTTTCATGATGACATCTGGCCGCGTGCGACAGCTACTTAAGGCGAACATCGATTCCTGTTTCTGTCTCGAGCAACGTCATTGCTTTCTCTCCTAGTCCATCTCAACTTTGCATTGATACTTCCTATTCCCTTCCAAATTCACGACAGCGTTTGACTGCGTTCGATATGGTACAAGTTCTTTCCCCTCCTCCCCCCAACATTCCAGAGGCCCCACCGGGCAAAGCCCTCTCACTTATGCCCTCACCACACAGCTTCTGGCTCGAAGACTTCGAGTACTACAATCAGCTCGGCCAGGATCCATTCCAAGCGCGCAAGATATGGGCTATCTCCAACGATGCCGCGCGCGTGAGCGCGCTCAAGAAACTCCTCGAGGACTACCCGAAGACGAGGCACAGGCGTCGGATGCTGGAAACAGCCGCAGGGCGAGGCGACGAAGCGCTCGTGCGCTGCCTTGTGAAGACGGGCTTAAAAGTCCATCCGGACATTGAGAAAGCGAAGGAAGAGGAAGAGGAGAAGGACAGTTATGAGGCTGAGCTCGATGAGGACGGCGGCGTTCCGGATAAGGATGAGGTTTTGATCGCGCCGGTGCACGTGGCCGTTGTAAAAGGGCACCTTGGCTGTGTTAAAATCATGCTGGAGGAAGGCCGGGTGGATGTCGATGTTCGTGATGAGTTCGGGCGCACGCCATTACTCGCGGCCGCTGGCGCGTGTAAGTTAGAGGTCATTAGATATCTGCTGGGCCAGGGCGCGAATCCAACGGCGCGGTCACTTACCGATGATAACCTCACCAAGCAATATTTGGGAGAGTATGCTGGTGCAGATGCTTTGGAGATGGTCTCCAGTCACGGAGACGTCGAGGCTTTAAAATTGCTTCTCGAGCACCCCATCTACGGCTCCAAGCGAAAGAGAAAGTACCGCGAAGGCGTAGAACCAGGTGTGTGGGTGACGCCATTCGCCATTAAAAGTGCAGCACACGGGCGATGCGAAGCACTAACGCTGCTTCTCGAGCGCGGCGCGTATCCCATGGAGGACAAAGACGGCAAGACAAAACGCGAGCTGCTCAGCGACGAAGAACGCCAAACCATCACCGACGCACTGCCCAACGCTCTTGTAGACGCCGAACTCGCAACCCTAAAACTGCTGCTGAGCTACCTATACCCCGTCGACGATGACAGCGAACTACTTCCCTTCGATGTGCCCGAACCTCTGCACAGGAGCTGGGTCTACGGGGCCTACGGCGCCGTGCAAAAGAATATGCCCGACAAGTTCGAATACCTCAACAGCTTCGGCCTCAGGGAACACGACACCATGTCGCTGGACCCGCTCCCAGAAGGCCAACTACTCAACATCCAGCACCTCTTCGACATGGCTGCCGAGAATGGCTCGTTAGACTGCGTCAAGCTACTGATCGACAAGTACGGTGCGCAACCGGACAAGCACCGCGTACCGCCCGGCACAAAGCCCGTGTACATGGCTGCCGCGGCGAACAAGACGGAGGTGGTACGCTATCTCCTCGAGAACCACGACATTGATCTGCATATGGGGAGCGGGCGGTATTCGGCAGGCGCGACGGCGCTGTTTATAACCATCTGCCTGAAATCGCTAGACACCATCACGGTGCTGCTCCAGCACGGCGGCCCTATCGACGAAATCGACGAGGAGATCCGCAACGTCGACGCCCCCATGACCGCTGTCCTGCGAGCCGACGACTCTAGCATCGCGCCCCGCGTGCTGCTCCAAACCGAGCTTCACGCGCAAGAGTATCTCGACCGCGTGCGCGACAACTGGCAATTGCCGAACCCGTCGCACGTGCTGCTGCACCTCACGCCCGACGACAAGGCCTGGATAAGCAAACTACAGCTCCGTAGAGGGATGGAAGAGCTGCGCGAGACGGGCGAGGGTGCACGGGAGCTGAATAAGGCCGAGAGCGCGAAGATGAAGGATTTGGACGAGTCGGATGTCCGAAGGCTAATGGGGGATGGTGTGCCTACGTTGCAGTGGAGGCAGGACGAGCTGGAGGAGATCGAGGATTTAATCCCGAAGTGGCAGCCTTTGTTTATTCCTACTAGTACGGGTGATGAGGAAGAGTGATTATGGATGGGGAATAATAGGAGCACTTAGTACTTGCTTGGCTTTATTAACCGCTGCGGTAAAAGTAATAGAGCTTCTATAGCTAGAAGCTAGTAGAAAGCCTTTACTGTACTTTTAGCTTTAACGTACTTATATAGCGAGTTAGTTAGTTAAGCGAGTTAATTAGTCTACTAAGACCTTACTAAAATATACTATTACTTATAGTATAACGTAATATTTTAACTGTTATATAAACTACTATAATTAAAAGAGGTATAAATATAGCTTATACCTTAAGCCATTAAATAAAATATAATTTTAATTTAGTAATACGCTGTAGCTCTTTATAATATATTTTAATTATTAATAAATTATTAATATACTAAAAAGACTTTTTAATATAATTATTTATTTAACTTAATAAAACTTATCATAAAAAAGAATAAGTAATTATATAATTTATATTTAATTTAAATATATAAATATTTCTATTCTAGTTTACTATTATAAAAATATAATTAATTCTTTACTAGTTATATACGAATATAAACTAGTTAATTAAAAGTAAATAATATATTTTATTAAGTCCTAATTAGACCCATAAGTTAAGTTTAATTAAAAGTATAACTATAAAAAAATCCTTTATAAAAATATTAAAATTAAATATAACTAATTTTAATTTATAGAGAAGACTAAAATTAAATATAATATTTTAAATAAAAATATTTATAACTTTAATAACACTAGGTTTATAATAAATATAATATTAATAAAAATAGGTATTATAGACTATAAATATTAAAATAAACTAAAAAATATATAATAGAATAACTAAAAATAAATTATAATTATTTATAATATTAATATAATAAAGTAAGTAATTTTACTTTTTATTATTTTTTAAAGTAAGTACTATCTTTTTATTTAATATAAAATAAATTTATTTTATAATTAAATTATTAGAATTTCTAAAAATAGGTAAATAATAAGTAAATTTAATATATATTAGTTAAAGTACTTTATTAAATATATAAAAGAGTATATTATTAGTATAATATATTTATTTATTATTAATAATTATAAAAGCTATAATTTACTTATATTCTACTAATACTATAAAAATAGTAAAATTATTTTTTATTATATATTTTTATATTTATTATATTATATATAGCTATTTAATAGAGACTATTTCTTATATATATTTATATATTAATTAAATAAATAGTATAGCTATAGTGGCTTGGGATAACTAAAAGGAGTTTTAAAAAAGAAAAAGTATATATATATCTTTATACTTAATGTGTCGAAAAATTTAAATAGACTATTTTTTATTTTTTAAAAACAAAATATATAGATACTAAGCTAAAAATCTAATATATAATTATATTAGCTATATTACTAATATTAAGTTTTTTAAAAAGTAATAAGTACGTCTAGACGACGATCCAGGGGTACGAACGCAGTAAGAGAACTTTATTAAATACTAAACTATGTACGCAATAAATATTAAGTTTTTATTTTATTTTATTATAGTTTTTAAACTAATAATTATTTAAAAGTAATATTTAAAAAATCTTTAAAGATACTAGACTAATTATTTTAATCTAAATATAATAATATTAAAGTTTAATTTTTAATTATATATATTTTTATTTTATATTATATATAACAGTATATAATAGTTATAAATAATAAATAATACTTTAAAATTAAAGCTATAATTAATACTAGTAAAATACAAAATTTAAATATATATATATAATTTTTTAAGTAAAATAATTAAAATAGTTAAAAAATTATTAAAAATACTAAAATAATAATTTTTTTTAGTACTAATAACTATATATAATACTAAATATTAAACTACTAATAAAACTACTATATAATATATATTATATAAAAAAACTAAGTATAGTATAAAAGTATTCTAATAATTAAAAAAGTCTAATAGTTAATTATTATAACAAAGTTTAAAATACGTAGTAATAAAAAAAAAGTTTTTAATAAAAATAAATTAATTTAGTAGTACTATAAATACTATACTAAGTTTAAATATAATATAATAATTTATAAATAATATATAAAAGTAAATTTTAAATAGATTAGTCTATTATAATTTTTTATAATTTTTTATACTTTTTCGATATATTAAGTATAAAGATATATATATACTTCTTTTTTTTTAAAACCCCTTTTAGTTACTCTAAGTTACTACAGCCATACTATTTGTTTAATTAGTATATAAATATATATATATATAATTTTTTATATTAGTTATATACTATTATATATAGTATAAATTTTAGTATAGTTTTAATAGTTTAATTAATTTATTTAACTAATTATTTTACTATATAAATATATTACTATAAATATTTTTTTATAATTTAATATAAATATTTTAGTTTAGTTTATAATAATTTATTTTAGTAAACTATAAATTATTATAAGTAATATTTTTATTTTATTAATTACTTTTTTAATTATTAGGAATATTTTTATAAGTATAAAATATAATACGTATATAAATATATATATATATTAAATATTATTATAATAATATTATAAAATATTATTAATTATAATTTTATAATCGCGTTTTTATAATTCTATTTATAAATAATAATTCTTATTTTATATTACCTATTAAATTAATTTTTTTTAAATATAAAATAGATTATAAATCTATTTTTTATTTATTTATAATTATAATTTTTTAAATGCTTTATTTATATTATTAATATTTAAATATATATATAATCTAAATTAATAATTTTTTAATATATAGTATTTATTATATTTATTATATATAATTTACTAAATATTACTATATTAAATCTAGTTTATACTTATATATTATTTATTATTTTAAATATAAAGTCTATTTTTTTTTTATAATATTTTTTTTAAATTATTATAGTTTATTATATTATAATATAATTAAATTACTATTATAGTTATTATTTATGATATATTTAAATATACTATACTAGTAAATATAATTTAATATTTTATCACTGGCCATGACGGTACCACTCCACCTCTTGCCCCAGACTCTCGCATCGCGATTCTTACCCTCTCAAGAAGGCCTCTACCTCGCGGTCCTGCGCCCCCTCCACGACTTCACCGGGTTCGTTGCCCTCGCGCCTCCTCCACTTCTTGGAAATGACCTCCTTGAATTGCCCAACCGTCAACTTTCCTTCCACAATCTCCGAGCGCCAGGCGACAGCCCCAGCATTCGAAGTCCCCATAGGTTGCAACGGCTCGTCGAAGTTGGGCGCAACAAAGACCACCGCCGTATTGCGACGCTTCCCGAGCGGCTCCGTCTTCATCACGCGATGCTTCGCCGCCTTGATGGCATCATTGCTGAGAACGGAGGCGCACCAGCCCCACGACACGACGGCATCGACGGCAGCCGGGACCCAGATCCACGTCCCGTCCACGTCGAACTCGAGCCCGCCCACGGCCCTATCCTGGAAGACGATCGTGTACGTGCCGTAATCGCGGTGCTCGCCGCACCGGGGTCCGGACGGCGCCGCACAGGGGAAGTAGTCGATCAGGCGCAGATTGTTGTTCCTGTCACTATGCATAGGCGCGAGATCGACGCCGCTCAGGCTCGAGGTTGCACGGGTAAGCAGAGGGAGGATATCGGTCTCGACGGCGGTGTAAAAGTCCAGGACCGTCGTGAAGTCCTCGCCCAGGTCCTCGACCAGCGTCGGGTCGAGCGCTCGCAGCGTCTGCAGGCGGCGGACAGACAGGTCGATAGTCGTCTTCTGGTCGATGTTGGGGGATGCAGTGGGCTTGCGGCAGGCGTCCTTGAAGACGCCGCGCGTCGGGTACGTCTTGTTTACGCGAGCCGCGAGCTCGGGGTCGGCGTATAGCTTCTCGAAGAGGTTTTGGATGGCGGCGATGGGGGCCCGCATGTGCAAGTTGGTGATGCACGCGACGCCGGTGGTGCTGGCGGCATGAGCAAGCGTGTGGTACGCTTCCGAGGCAGAGGTTGAGGAGAAGTCGATAACGTCTAGAGTCTTGACATTGGCGATGGGTGTTGTGGCTTCTGCCTCCAAGGCAGGGGCTCGCTGAAGGACGGCGGTAGACATGTTGAGTTGAGAGAAGAGAGCTCGTTCAATGGGACTGAGGGGTTTGACAATACGGCTGGCACTGTGTAGCAGAAGCGGTTTATATCCAGGCAGGTACTAGGATGCTCCAATAAGAAATCCCGCTCCGAACAGCGACTGTCCGGTGAGGAGGTGCGGGGTACGTGTTACTTCAATGCCCAGTTGATTGGTTCTTAGAGCACCACTGGGGAACCAACTTGATGAGTCAGGTTCAGCTGATTAGCATGCGAATGCCGTTTGAGAACTTGATAAAAAAATTCATTAACCAGGATTACTATTGAATCGATCCGCATGATCAGCTAATTAGAATAGACTAGAGCGTGGGCGGACGCGAACCGGGGACAAAGTGGTTCTTTAGGGAGCAACTGAAATCACGGAAATAGTCTTCCTATATTATAATATACGACGGGATAGAAGGCCTTATCCATTCATTTCGGCTGCAAAGATACTAAGCACAAAAAGTAGTAATAAAAAATATATCCTTTCTAAGGGGGACTCAAAAAGAGTAAAAAGGAAGGGATTCCGACACCGGGAATCGAACCCGGGCCTTGCCGGCACACTCACACTACTTAGACGATCATCTGAGAGATAATATGAGAGCGGCAAATCCTAGCCACTAGACCATATCGGATATTATTGATTGTTAAGAAATAATATTTTCAGAAGACATTATATGGACAAAGAGCACCACAGGGACCCACGTGGAGAGACCCGAGTCGCTTGGGCTGAGATTGGTCAAGTATCCGTCGCGTTCCTTGCTTATTAAACTACACGTGCGTCCGATGAAGACGAAGGACTTCTTTGCAATTTCAATTCATTTTAACAACCTAGGACAAGCAATTCACAGCCGACAGTACCCGTGCATTTTCCCTGTGCAAACATTTCGTTCAACTGTTTGAATCGCCGCCGAGCAATTACACATTGATCTCATTACGCAATAGCATACATATTAAAACCTCATCCTCAAGACTTGGAAGTACCCGGGAGCCCAGCCGAGCAAATAAACAGGTCTTGATCCCTATATGCGCCGATGACTATACCCCTACTAGCCGAGTGGTGACTGCCGCGAGGCTTGCACGGAAATAACGATGCGATGCTACAAGAGTCGTTCGTCTCGGCCAGCCTGCATATAAGAATGCTCGCGATGCAGATCGCAAAAAAGGGCAATATCCGAATAGTCCTTGCAAACGAAGTCATCCGCGGACTGGATGCGGAAACCGAAAGCAGTGATGGTTCACGTGGAGGAGTGCCAAGGCCGGCGGCATCGGAGGAACACTTTCCATCACAAAAAAAATTCGAAAGCTACAAGGCTACAACATGGTCCGCAACTCCGGGGAATCAATACCCAGCCCGCTCGCGAGCCCAACCCTCGCCTCCACGACTAGCCCAGATGGACCTCGCGCCGCCTTACTGATTGCCGGCCCTGGCTACGGTTCCTCCCTTCACCCCCACCTTCACCGACGACTGAAGCCGCGGTGCGACCGAGCGGCGTAGCTCATAGGTGCGTACTCCTATACTTATACCGTCACACCATGTTTCCTCACTATGATGATCTCGTCGTATTTTCAAAGATGTTAGACTTGCGACCCTCTGGGCATGAGCGCCAAAAGACTTCCTGACCGAGCCTCCCCACAATCGCGACGCCGACCCTCTTGTCCCGATAACGGCTAACCCACTATTTTCCAGACCCATATAGCCATCACATTCGTAACTATAGTCCACCATGTGCGGCATCATCGCCGTGATCCACGCGGATCCGTAAGGCACCACCACTGCTCCAAGTGAGCCCTGCTAAGCGGCCAAGGAAATCCATACACGCTGCCAGCGAGGTCCACGAGGCGCTATACCTCCTGCAACACCGCGGGCAAGATGCAGCGGGTATCGTGAGCGGCGACCACCGCGGTCGCTTCCACCAGTGCAAGGGCAACGGCATGGCCTCCCGCGTCTTCCAGGACGGCGCGCGTGTCGCGGACCTGCCAGGCTTCATGGGCCTCGGCCACCTTCGATACCCGACTGCTGGCAGCAGCGCCAACTCCGAGGCCCAGCCGTTCTACGTAAACAGCCCGTATGGTATCGCCATGAGCCACAATGGCAACCTCATCAACGCGCCGAAGCTCCGCGAGCATCTGGACAAGGAAGCGCACAGGCACATCAACACGGAGAGCGACAGCGAACTGATGCTCAACATCTTCGCCAACGAGCTCAATGAGACAGGAAAGGCGCGTATCAACCCCAACGATTGCTTTGCAGCCCTGGAACGGATGTATAAGCGCTGCGTTGGCGGGTGGGCGTGTGTGGCCATGCTTGCAGGTACGACCATTTGTAACTACATGTGGGCATAGGTCGCTAATCCGACCAATAGGATTCGGTCTCATTGGCTTCCGCGACCCCTACGGAATCCGTCCCTTGGTTCTGGGATCCAAGCCCTCCGAGTGCGGCACCGGAAAGGACTACATGATGGCTTCGGAAAGCGTAGCCTTGGTTCAATGCGGCTACAAGGACTTCCAAGACATTCTGCCCGGCCAAGCTGTCTTCATTGAGAAGGGCGAGGAGCCTGTGTTTGAGCAGGTTCACCCACTGCTCAAGTACACGCCAGACATCTTCGAGTATGTCTACTTTGCGCGACCCGACAGTGTCATCGACGGGATCGACGTCGACGAGAGCCGCCGCAACATGGGTTTCACGCTGGCCGAGGGTATCAAGAAGCAGCTGGGCCCGGAGAAGCTGGCTGAAATCGACGTCGTTATGCCCATCCCGGAGACGAGTATAACGTCCGCCATATGTGTCGCGGAAGCGCTTGACAAACCTTACGTCCAGGGCTTCGTCAAGAACCGGTACATTTTCCGCACCTTCATCATGCCCTCGCAGAAACTCCGGCAAAAGGGCGTCCGGGCAAAGCTGAACCCCATGCCTAAAAAGTTCAAGGACAAGAACGTGCTGTTGGTGGACGACTCCATCGTCCGGGGAACCACATCGCGTGAGATCGTCCTCATGACGCGGGAAGCCGGCGCAAAGAAGGTCTACTTCGCCTCGTGCGCACCGCCCATCACCAACGCACACATCTACGGCATCGACCTTGCGTCGTCATCGGAACTCATAGCCCACCATAGAGACTCCACCGCGATAGCGAAGCATATCGGCGCGGACGACGTCATCTACCAGAACCTAGAGGATCTCGTGCGCGCCTGTGCGTCGTTATCGCCGCGCAACCCCGCCGAGCAGGAATTCGAAGTCGGCGTCTTCTGCGGGAAATACGTCACGCCCGTCGACGACGGCTACTTCGAGCACCTCGAAAGGGTGCGCGGAGAAAGCAAAAAGAAAAAAGTCATGGAGAAGGCGCGCGAGGCCGTCATGCACGGCGTCGCGGACCAGAAGCAGATCCGCATGGCTGCAAAGGGCGTCGTAAGTCTATGGCCTGGAACCTGTACATGCGCCGGGACATTGCTGATCGTACGCACAGGAGGTCGACCAGCACGGCAACGTGATCCCCGCCGACAATGGCAGCCCGGACTGGGGCCCGCTGAACGGCGTGCGCCTCGCCAACGGGGCGGCAAAGGCAACGGCCGAGTCCGGCGGGAGACCCAGCTTGGACGATATACCGGTCGTCAATTCGAGCCAGGATATCAGTCTGCACAATCTGAATGACCACCCGTAAGGGCGCGCGGCGGACGCGCTACGAGGTTAACGACGTTTATGACGCCGGGGCCAAGGTATGTGCCATGTAGGGATGGTGCCATCAGGGGGCTTTCCACTCCGCACAGGAGGATCGGAACGGGACGGGTAGGAAATGTATATTCTGCTAAAAGCTTACCATGTCGTCTGAGATTAGAGGACAAAATGGGTGGGTCGCTTGTGCGTTTTTCGTAGGGTAGCCGTGAGAAATGTCTATCCTGCCAATCTACCTCTTGCCCTGCGTTCGTGCTGCTGTGCTGTGCTGTGCTGCGCGGTCGGAGAGTTGCAAGGCCGCGTGCCCTTTCTGGTGATGACTAATCCGCCTTCTCGTCCGCGCTAGAGATTGCAGTGAGCTGCCACGTCAGGCTAACCTGACGTTTGCTAAGACTAACTTAAAATATAGCTAGCGTAAATACTAAAATTTAGTAAATAGATTTGAATTAGTATAAGGCTTTTATAAATAAGATAAGATTAAGATAAAATTAAGATAATTTTTTTTTTATAATATAGTGGCTATATTTTAAAACTATATAAGTATAACTAATAAAAATATAATTTTAAAAAGTTTTAAATATATTTTAAAAACTCTATTAAAAATATTATAATTTTACTAGCCTCTTAAAGAACTACTAGCTATTTTTAACTATTAATAAAAAAAAGTAATTAAGTTTATAACAGTTAAATACTATATAATTATTAATTTAAATATTTTATATTAGATATATTTAAACTTATTTTAATCTTATTTTAATTATATTTTAAAAAGTTTAACTAATTTTTTTTAAATTAAAGTTAGCTCTAAGAGTGTACTAGTTACTTATATTAAAAATATTTACTATTTTAATATTATAAAGACTATTAATAATACTTATAGGCTATTTATAACTACTATTAACTAAACTAAATATAAGTAAGTCTATTTAAACGTATTTATTACTTATTCTAAATATATTTTAGTATTTTTTTTAAAATATACTAAATATATATAATTAGTAAATAATAGTAAAAAATATAGTAATATAGCTATATACCTAATAAACTATTATATAATTAGGCTATTAGGTCTACTTTTCTCTAGTCTTTTTAGTAGATAGACTTATAGTTAAAAAAATTAAAACTTATTTATATATTATTTAAAATATATTTACTAATTTTATTATAATATAATCTACTAAAAATAACTTACTTAGTATAGTATTTAAGCTAGCCTACGCCTTATAATATTTATAAGACTAAGTATAGTAATAATATAAATAGTAAATATTATTAAATTATATTAGTAAACTACTTTAAATATATTTTAAAGTACTACTTTAGTTTAATATAAATTATTATAATAATTATAAGCCTAACAGTAAATACTACTAAAACGTAGTATATTTTTAGTTATAGATATAAATATTTATAAGTTTACTTATTTTAATCTTTTTCTAAACTTATTATAATATAATTTTTTAATTATTTTACTATAAAGTTTTTATATAAAGTTTATATATATTTATATACTAATTAAATAGATAGTATAGCTGTAGTAGTTCGGGATAACTAAAAAGAGGTTTTAAAAAAAGAGAAGTATATATATACCTTTCTACTTAATGTGTTAAAAAAGATATAAAGTTTATAATATTAAATAATATAGAGAGTATTTTAAACCTAAAAGTAATTTTTATTTATATAAGTATGTTTAATTAAGTATATTTTTTTTATAAACCTTTTATAGTATTAAAAAGCCTTTTACCTATAAAAAATTTTTTTATATATTAAAATTAACTAAAATATATTAGAATTAGTTTTAAAATATATTTAATTAATATACTTTTCTTTTTATTTAATCTTTTTTAAAGTTATTTATTTAGTAAATAGGTATAAGAATTTAAATAAATTAAGTTTTAATTTAAATTTTAATTTAGGTAAACTAAAACTTTTACTAAAACTCTTTCGGTAGAGTAGATAAAGACTTAGTTAAATTTAGTAACTTAGAGTTAAAAAATTAATTAGTTTTAATAACGCTAGAATCGGTTCTAATTATATTTAAAATAAATTTTTTTAGATAGCTTTATATTACGTTTTTATAATTTTTTTAATATATTTTTATAGTACTAAGGAGTTTTTTAGTACTAAGGAGTTTTATAATATTATATTATTTTATTTTAATTTTTATAATACGTATATAGGTATAAAAGTATTTAAAGTAGATTATTAGTATACTTTAAATAAAAAAATTTCTTCTATTAAAATTAGAACTTATTTAAAATATATTATAAATAACTTATTTTATATAAATATTATAAAGGTATATACATACTCCTTCTTTTTTAAAATCCCTTTTAGTCGCCCCGAGCCACTACAGCCACACTTTTTATTCGATTAGTATATAAATATTATATAAATATTATTCTCTTTTTATAAAAGAAGCCTAATAGAATACCTTTTTTATAAAAATAATATACTTACTTTTATAGTTTATTAAATACTCTAAAACGCCTTTCGGGAGAGAAAGCTAGCTTATATATTATATATATCAGTATGAAGGCATACACATACTCCTCCTTTTTTAAAAACCCTTTTAGTCGCCCCGAGCCACCACAGCCACACTATTTGTTCGATTAATATACAAATATACAAATATATATTATATATATAGTAATTAAACGTATTAAAATTATATTTTAATTATAATAGAATTATAATATAGTACTATTATTAATAGAATATAACTTATAAATTTTATAAGTTATTTATTAGTTATATTATTATTTAAAAATAAGTTAGAAAAAAAGAGAGAAAAAAGTAAGAGAGCTAACTAAATATATTAAATTTTTAACACTAACTAAAACTAATTTATAATTAATTATATTATAAGTATTTTATATTTTTAACTACTTTATTTTTATATTTTTTTTAACTCTAATGTTTTCTTTTAGATTTAGAACCTCTTTTTTTTTTATAATAGCTCTTTTTTCTATATAATTTTTTTATCTTAAAGGTTATATAAAGCCTATTTATTTTATAAGTATTAATTATTTATAAGAATTAACTATCTTATTAATAGTTAACTAATAAAATATATTTAAAATTAATTATAAAATAGTATACTTTTAAACTAGTAAAAACTTTACTAGTAAATTTTTTATTACTAATTTTAAATATAAATAAATATTTTTTTATATATTTTAGGCACTATACTACTGTTTTAACTATTTTATTTTATACATTTTTAAAGATAATTTAGGTAATTAAAGGTTTTTTTTTAATAAATAAATTTTTCGTAAAATTTTTATTTATAATAGCCTAAAATGCTTTTAAATTATATTTTAAATATATTTAGTAACTATTTTTATATACTTTATAAAATTTTATTTTTCTTCCTTTTTTTACTATAAAAAATCTATTAACTAAAAGTATATAGTATGTAATACTTATATTAAATATAAAACTAATTATAAGAATTATATTTTATTAAATTTTAGAGATCTAGCTTCTAGAAACTTAATTATATTAAAATTATTTTATAAATATATTTACTATTTTTTATATAGTAATTATTACTAAAAGTAAAAAATATATTTTTAATTTATAAAACTTATTACCTGTCTACTAAGTTATAGTAGAATATAATTTTAATATATTTTAATATTTTTTATTTATAAGACTTTAGTACTATATAAAATAAAAAGTAATAATAATACCGTTTTTATTTTATATTTAGTTTTATATACTTTTTAGTTCCTTACTATTGCCTATAATATATTAGAAATATATTTATAATAAAATAATAAACTTACTAAGTATATTAATAAGTTTTATATAATAGTAAAGTATAAAGGTATATACATACTCCTCCTTTTTTAAACCCCTTTTAGTCGCCCTAAGCTATCACAGTTACACTTTTTATTCGATTAATATATAAATATATTTATATAATAGTTTATTATTTTATAATTAAGGAATTATATTATTTATCTATATAAAAAGTTAAATATATATTTTATTTAAGTATTATATAAAGAGAGATAAGGTATAGCACCGAGACACTAGTCTAAAAAAGGTATAAACTAAAAAAAGTTATTCTCTTAAATATAGTTAAAAAAAAAGTGTGTATAAGAATTATAAAAAAAGTTTTTATTTTAGATTAGTATAGTACTTAAACTTATAGTTTTAATATATAGCTTAGCGTATAGCTTAGTGTACTGAAGTTTGATATACTAATAGTATAGGGCCACTATTACCTCTACTTCTTTTTTTTTCTTTAGGCTAGGCTATTTTTAAGTATTACCTCTATAACTCTACGTTTAAAGTATATAATATAGAATTAAATAGTTAAGTAAAGATAAAAGCTCTAGTATTATTAAATAAAATCAGTAAAAGTAAAATACTTTATAAAGCCTATAAATATTATTCAAATATATTTTAATTATATTACCTTACGTATTTATTACTTATCTTTTTAATATATTAATAATAGTTTTAATAATACTATACCTATAAATATATATTTATTATATAAACTTTCTTATACGCTCTTTATAAAGCTAAAAAACACGTAGTTAAGCCTATTTAATATACGGCCTTTATCTCTCTATCTATAAATATTCTTACTAAGTATATTACTATATTATATTAAATATATTATAAATACATTTTAAATATAATTACTTATATTTTTTTATTAAAAGGATAAAAAATACTAATTAAAAGTTTTATTAATTAAGACTTAAGACGTTTATATAATATATTTGTTTAAAATATTTTTTATTTTTAAACAATCCTTACTACCCTATTATAGAATTAGATAATAATATTACTAAATACTAAAAGAATATTATAATATATATAAGCCTATATTATATATTAGTAAATATATTTTATTATTTTAAAGACTTTATTAAGTATATTTTACTAAAACATAACTAATTTCATACTACTCTTATAGGGAAATTATATAAGCCTTTCCTTTTTAATAATTTACTTAATTTAATTTTTATTTATAAATATAATACTAAACTTTTTAATATTATATAGACCTTTTAACTAAAGAAATATATATAACTATAAAGAATCTAAAAATTATACCAAAATATATTAAGAATATATTAATAATACAGTTACGCGGACTTATATTTTATAAAATATAGTATTAGTATTAAACAAAAAATATTTTTAATTTTATTAAATTATTTTTCCTCTATTATATAAGGAGAAGGAGGGATATAGTTATATGTATTAATTAAATTTAAAATATTATAAAAAGTAGCCTTGATATTTATTAGAATTAAAATATTAAAAGTAATAGGATAAGGCCTACTAAACACGATTTTACCTAAACTAAAACTTTATAGATAATCTACTCTTATATTATATTTAAAATATATTATAAATATATTTTAGTAATATATACTATATTTTATAAATTTTACTTTTTTAGATTTAACAACGTTGCAGTTCTCTTAGTTAAGTTTAATAAAAAGTAATCTATATTTAAAAAAATAATCTAGATAATTAATATCTATTTTATTAAATATAATCTAGAATCTATAGCTCGTAAGTTATTAATTTATATAAGTATAACTTATATAAGTAATATACTACTTATAAATACTAAAAAGTATTTAAAGTTATTAAAATAATATTTTAAATATATTTAAACTATATACTTTTTATTTAAATTAACGTAACGTAAGTACGTAACTATTTTTTTTAGAAATATATATACCCGCCTTTTAACGCTTTAGTACGCTAATATATATATTATATATATATTAATATTATTAAATTACGCTTATAATATATTTTAATTATATATATATATATTTCTTTACTGTTTTTATACCTTTTAGCTCTTTAGTAGGTTAGACCCGGAGCTATCTTAACTTTTTATATAACTTTTTATTTACTTTATTATAAAAATAATTACGTAATCTATTTATAAGGTATTTATAATAATTTATTTTTATATAAGAATATTTTAATCTCTATACTATACTATCAGGGACGTCTAATATAGTATAATAGTTTTTATATATAATTATTTTAAAGTACTAAAACTATAATTTATTAAAAATATATTTATACTATATTTATTAAATTAAAATAATATTAAGATTAAATTAAAATATTATTAGGATATTATTAAGATGTTAGGAATCTAAATAATATTAAAATAATATTAAAATAAAATTATAATTAAATTTTAATCTAAATATATTTTAGTTTATTAATTTTAGTAATAAGCGTAACTATTTTTTTTTTTTAATAATTATTTATTTTTATTATTACTAGATAATCTAATAATATATATTTATTAATTAAGAATAGATTTTAGGTAGATAGAAATTTTAAAAGTATATTAAACGTTTTATACGCTTAGTAGTATTTTTATACTATTACTAATTATAAAAATATTAGGCTTTTACTATATATTATAAATATATTTTAAATATATTTTATAGATATACTAATATAATAATATTCTTACTACTTATTTACACTAGTTATTTTACCTCTATAGTAGGTAATAGTCTATTTATATTATATATATATATTTATATATTAATCGAATAAAAAGTGTAGCTGTAGTAGCTCGGGGCGACCCAAAAGGGGGTTTAAAAAAGGAGGAGTATATATATATCTATTTATATTATTTTTATTTAAGTTATCTAAATGTTTTAGTAGGAATAAATTATATAAACTATTAAAATCTACTATTACGTAATATAATATAAATAAATTAAAAAGGTATTTAACGTAGTAAGTTTAATAATTATAGTATTTTTATTTAATCTAACCTAATAAGAAAAAATTTATAAGTTATCTTATTATTTTTAACTTAGCGAGGTTAACCGCGTATAGCCGAAGTCTACTTGACCTAACTCCTGAGATTGCAGTGACAGAATCCTCCACGGGTGCCTGTTCGAATAGATATTATCCCTCTAGTTAACTTTTATAAGCTTAGCTTTTAACCATTACGTATACGGGTTAGTACTCAATAGAGTTCCATTACTGCGTTCATACCTCTAGATTACGATCTAGGCGTACTTATTATTTCTTGGTTTTACTGTTCGACAAATCGGTAGAACGCGTGGTATCGCATCGCATCGCAGCTGACGTGTACGGGGACCGGAATCGAGAGCCAGTGAGGTCCTACACGTCCAAATCGATGCAGACGGTCGCTTCCTCATACTTACGTACGTCCTTATATATCTGTGCAGAACTTGTGATTTCCGCAGAAAGGGAAAGGAGATGCAGGTTTCTCGGTAGGAGCGTGTTTCTAGGATTCACGCAGAGGAGGGTGGGAATCCACGTGCCTGCACCCGCTACGTCCATCACACTCGCCCAACGTACTCCTTAGATGGTGCCTAGTTCCCGATCAGACCGTCTGCTGCCAAAGGTTTGAATTCGCGCATGCAACCGCACGGCGCCAATGTCGTCTCCAGCCGTACGACCGCCGCCCCGTCTTCACCCCATCTACCCACCCCTCACTCCCAGAATCCATACCTGACGGCCATGCAACAAGTTCAAAGCCCAGACACACCTCCTATCCCTCCCCATCGTCCCACGTAAGCCCCTTGTACTTCTCCAACAGCACGCCTCCCAGCTGCCCGTCCTCCGCCCACTCCGCGAGCTTCAGCGCCTTCTCCGCCCAGACTCTGCACTGCGCATCGTTCTCCTGGACGTAGTAGTCCACAGCGTGGTTGAAGGCCGTGGTAGCGAGCCACTCCAGCTCGGTAGCGGGGTAGTGGTTCGGCTCCTTGGGGCGCTCGTCAGCCATGGTTTCACCGCAATTCATTACCGTCCTTGTAGGTGACGTTGGCGGTGGCGTGGCGGGCATGTAGATGTGCTCGTCCGAGCAAAGCGGCGCCTGCGGGTGGGCTCAATAAGGATATTGGGAGAAAGGAAAGATTGGGATTGGCCTACCCCTTTGCGCGCAGACGCGATGCGGATAGCATGGTCGATGCACTTGAGGCTGACGGTTTCGTCGTAGGTGAGGGCGAGCTGGAATAGGCAGCGGATCCAGCGCGCCATCTTGACGATGTCGAAACCCGCAGTCCTTCCACTAGCGTTGATGATGGTTTGGAGGGCGGAAAGGACTTCTACAAGGACTGTTAGTCTCGTATGGGACGGTAGTGATGCGGCTTACTGGACTGGTACTTGCTGTCCACGTTGTCTTTTGACATGCAGGAATAAATCACAAGCACAAGGTCTGCAAGCGTGTCGTAGTGAGCTGGTCCTCCGTACTTCCAGCATTCTTCGAAGAGGTCGCCCAGTTCCTCCCATTGCTCGCGCTTCAGTGCTGCTTCAAGCTCCAGCTTCACCACTTGGAAGTGTTTCGCTGTCATGTCGGCTTTTGAGGAGCCGGAAAATTGGTCGATGTGCTCAGACGCAACGTTGCGGAACTCTCTACCATGTTTGGAGACTTGCAAGTAGTATTGGATCTACAATTGTCAGCTGATGAAGTTGTTGAAGGTTCACGACCTACATAATCTTGCACGTTGTCCTCTGCTCGTGCGAGCGTTGCATAAGCGCAGGTTAAGAGGTAATGGCAGAACGCCAGTCGCAGATGAAGATCATCTTTCTTATGGGGCTGGTCGCACCCTTGGAGAAGTTTGATGAACTACCATGAAAGTTAGCGAAGAACAAGAACCACGCAGGGTCGCAAACCTCAACACATGCTATCAGCAACTGAATAAGGTTCCGAGGTTTGACCTCAGCGCAGTACTTGATGGCGAGATTGTATGTGTTCTTGGAGAACCACTCGAATTCTTCTGCGTTGAATTGCTCTCGGCTAGGGTTACTGGGCCTTCGCCGCGATGCTTTCGCATGTGCTGACGCTGCGCCGACTTAGCTCTGTTCCCTTGTCTTGTGAACACCACACACCTCCTTCAAACGTCCTACAAAGCTGCTCGAACACCTCCGGGTTGAGAACGCCGTCCTTGACCAACTCCGAAATGAGCAGCCGGGCAGTCATGCTGTAGCTGAATCAGAGACATAGCTTCGTCGAGACGCGAAGGACTTGCCGCAAAAGTGCGGGCAGATGGACATCCGCAGGTGCACTACTGTTGTACTTCTCCAGCAACCTTTCGAGCGCTACAATGCCCTGTCGCTTGTTTCCAGACTGTTGTGCTTCCACCACACATGCATAAAGCAGGGTAGTATCTTTCGATGACTGCCGGCATACCGAGTCAAGGCATTCGACAGCTGCGCTGGTCGGTCAACGCCTCAAATACACGACAGACGGTAAACTCACCAAGCTCAGGATCGTTTCCCTGCAGGGCAACTTTGTACATCAAATATCGCGTCATACGATCTTCCCGCCCGGTATCGGACATCTTGGAGAAGACTTCCCGAGCCGCCGCATAGTCATGTCGTGCCAAAGCGCACAAGATCATCTTCCTGTTGGAAATCAGCACTGGGTCCTGCGTGCACCAAACTTGATGGGAGGACCTCGCAATCTTGGATTTGTTGATCTCCCCAGCCTTTTCCAACAACGGATGAAGGCAAATCCCGCACCATGCTTCGGCTTCTTGATACTGACCCTGGCTGAAGGTAGCCTCAACTTGTTTCCACAGAAGCTACGTGGAGTCAGTCAGGTGCCGTAAATTCAATGCTTCGTTCCACTTACTGTTTGCGCAGCATGTGTCGCCTGCGCTGAGAATGGAATCTTGACGTTCCGAAGGACCATATCGAAGAGCTCCCGAACTTGGTCCAACGTTCCTTCGCCCATGAACGTAGTGCAGCTGATCCATACTCGAGTGATGACGGCCTTGTCGATCCAGGCTTCCTTCTCCTCTCTGAACAGGCGGGTTTCAAGCAGCATGTCGATCAACTTGCAGGCGGTAAGGTTGCTAGGAAATATTAGCGGCTTGAAACGAGCATCGTCCTGCTACTCACTTGTGATCTTTGAGCTTGTGGATATGATGCATAACCCTGTCTCGCTATCAGTTGACCTGTTTGCACTGTGCAGATTGACACACGTCTTGAAGTTGCGCTCGTTGAGCACGATGGTTCGAATCATTCGATGTAGTGCTAGTGCTTGTTAACAGCGTTTTCGGATGCTTCAAAATAGCTGCAGGATATCACGGGTTTGATGTCCCATTGCTTGCTTCGCTTGACTCACCCAGATACACTCGGTCGGCGTCGACTGTGCTTTCAGAAAACAGCAGCTCGAGCTTGAGCAGGGTAACTGACATTTTGTCTTCGTAATCCTTTTGCATGTCAGTACAGTAACCACGTAGACAACGTAGAGCGTACTGTCTCGAGTAGTTGAAGCATGTGCCATGCTTTGGTACGAGCTTCTTCGTTTTTGAGTTTCATGTATGCCTGCACTGGCTTTCGTCAGTCGTGGGGATCAAAGCTGGGATTCTTCGACAGACCTATGCTCTGCATGATGCTCAAACGTAGCTCTCCTGCTTCGGCGCTGAGCATCTCGAGAGCCTGCTCTCCAAGGACATCGTGAGCTCGTTCAAGCCACTGCACCGCAGCCTCGTAATTGCGTTTGCTCAACAGATCCTTGCCCATCTCATAAAGCAGGTCCGCAACATCTTCTGCCAGAGAGGCAGTGAAAAAGCGCGAGAGTCGTTTGCACTTTGTGAACATGTGCTCTGCAGTGTCCAATCGATCTGATCTCCATGCCTGCGCAGAACAGTCAGCCGACGAAACACGTCGATAAACAGAGAGAGGTCATCAGAAGAGAAGCCGCACTCACCAAAGCCGTCCGCAAAGCGAAATACTCCACCCTCAGCCGCTCTCCCAACTCAGCCTCCGCGCCTTCCTCTCCCTCCGCCTCCGACCCCAGCACCTCCTGGTACTCAGCCGCCCGCTCCAGCACCTTCGTCCCATCTTCCACCTCCTTATTCTCGACGCACCACCTCGCAGCCTTGAGCGCGACCTTCATCAGCCGAATGCAGTTCTTGCGCTCCCGACCCTTGATCGCCTGGCTGCCCGCGGAGTCTAACAGCAGGAACGCGAAGACGCGCAGCAGCCCCAACGCCCGGCTCTTCCGCGACGCATCCTCCGAGGCCGGCTGGTCCCCGTCGCGGCGCAGGCGCGTAGAGAGGTTCCACAGATCCGTCCCCAGCTTTTCGAACTCGTCTCGCTTGGGTGTTACAGCGGAGGACGCCGAGAGCGGGAGACTGCGGATCTGGGCCTGGAGATCCTCGGCGAGAGTCCTGTCGCGCGGGTCGCCGAAGCGGTCTGCGAGGCTTGAGGCGAAGGCTGCGAGATGTGAGAGGGGAGTTGGGGATGTGTGGAGGCTGGATGGAGGAGGGTATACTGGTGGGACGGAGGACTGTGGATGGTGGGCCAGGGGGACGAAGCAGTCCGCTCATGTGCATCGTAACGAACAGCGGCTCCCTCAGTGGACTTTCCACCAGCCGGCTTGTCGTCCATCACGGCGTCGTGGGCCCGCTTGATGAATTGTGGGGAAGGGAGGGATGAGGAAGGTGCGTTGGATCTACTCACCCAGTACCCCTTTAACCTTCTTCTCCCGTTCCGCTCGGGCCGTGGTGTGCGCCGGTGCCATTATACAGCGCTTTAGAGTGAGAAAGTGTACGTCGTGTACATAGGAACAGATGGGAGGAAGACGAGAACGCCCGCGGACTGCGACTTCCCCACCGGCTCACCGCAACCAAGGCAGCTGCGATGCAGCCAATCTCTTTACCTTGGGTAGGCCACAGGACACGCAATACAGACGCCAGAAGTGCACAGATTCTGCATGAACTGGATAGCGAAAGACGTTAACAGGCTAATGTACACCAACAGTAGCCTCTCCATGCAGCCCGCTCGACGGGATGCTTTCCCACGGGGACCATTACCCGCCGTACAGATTGACCGTCTCGCACCAAAACGCCAGACATGTAAAGAAAAACAGCGCCAAGGACCCTGGTATACCCAAAGAATCATTATAATTACCGGCCTTCTCTTCACATGCTCGGTACCAATCCAGATACACCGCCCATACATACACGTGTACAACCGGACAACACGGATGTCACGAACTAGGTGGAGCGGTAGCCTCGAGTATGGGGAGGAAGTTGCCCACGATCAGAGACGGACTACATCTATATCAGGAGTCGTCCGAAGTGCATGAATGAGACTACTTACATATTCAGCGTATCCCGCTTCACCGTAAACGAAAAGCAACACCGAATCTCGGGATCCTTCGAATTCGGATCTGGATTCTTCAGCGAGCAGCTCGTCAGGATAGCCTTCTGATTGTTATCGAACGCGATGGCGCCGAACTTCTCCCAGTACGACACAAGGCTGGGCTCAGCCAGGATCTCATGCAGTGCAATGTTACCCTATCCACCCACGTCAATGCGCTTCCACCTACGCAACGCTACGGGGAAGGACACTTACATCCCTCAGCTTGGACATGGGCACGTGGATCAGCCGCGCCATCTCCCGGTTGCCGCGGTATATCTCACCGGTGCGCCGCCAGCAACACGCGGGGATCGCCATGCTGGCGAACACGCGGTCGTACTCCATGAGGCTCCGGTCGAACCACATCTCGATGCGCACGAGGTCCACGTCGGTCGACGACTGCACGCGCTCGCGGAACTTGGGCCGGAACCGGTCGAGCTGCCGCAGGATGCGCACCCGCGATATCGACTGCAGGTTCTGCTCCATGTACTGGTTGAGCCGCGCGTAGCCCTTGACGTAGTTGAAGGGCTTCAGCAGGCCGGCGTCCATCTTGGCCTTGAGGAGCTTGTTCATTCGCTCCTCGGGGCTGTCGGTACCCGCTGGGTCGGCGGCCGTCATGTAATACCTCTCTCGGGCCTTCTCCAATGGAAAAGCGCTCGAGGGTCTCGGTAGCGAGGTGTTGGCGGCGGTCTGAGCGGGTGGCGGGAGGAGTTGGGCGCTACTGGACGCATTGGGGTTGAAGGGGGTGGTGTTGGTAAGCGTGCCCATCGGGTTCATTAACGAAGCATCGGAGAATAACTGGTGGAAATCATTACTCCCGTAAAAGTTGCCGTCGTCCATGGTGTTGCTGTTGAGGAAGTCGTTGAGCAGATTGAACTCGTTGCTGACCTCGGACGTGCCAAACATATAGGAAGGATGGAACTGATGCATGTCTTGGAAGTTATTGTTAGATGAGGAATTCCAGTCGCTGAAGTTGAGCACTGGACGATGGTTCAGTATTGAGCATGCTCAGCGCTGCATCGGTGTGTAACTTACGAGACGGGCTCTGAGAGGTCAGCGCCGGCAGCTGTGGCGCAGATACGGGCGCGGGCTGGGCGATCGGCGCTGTGCTGGCACCGCTATCAGGAGGAACAGGAGGCGGCGCAAGGGTCAGGTTCGCATCTGGAGCGTTATTGCTCTGGGTGATGGGGTTCACAGCGCTTTCCGAAGGCGTTGCGTCCTGCTTGGAGCCATCCTTGTCGCTACCGGCACTCTCTGGCTCCGTTTTGAACTTCTTGACCCCTTCGCGTGGCTCATCATGACAGAGATGGCCGATATTTCTTTTGATACACCGCGTACACGGGCGTTCCTATCCAGTCAGGGTGCTCGGTCACGAAACGGGAAAACAAGGCATCGGATGCACTTACAAGGTCGCATGTCATATGCTGGTCGCGGCCGGTTAGCGCAATCAGTCCAATGTCATGGTTACTAGGAAAAAGAGCATTGTATCGGAAGTCGGAAGGGCCTGCGGCTCACCGAACGTCTGCAGTATATGCACGCTAAGGTGAAGATTCAAGGTCAGCAAGGTGATTGACACTATCGGGGGCACACAACATGATGGCCTTACCATGATTGACCTTTCGACGCTTCTTTGGAGTTTTCGTCGGGGCATCGGAGCCGGGCGCAGGTGGGCCCTTGGATGGCGAGCCACTTTTGGAAGTCTTTGATCTATCGGCACTCTTGGTACGGTCCGGGTTCTTGGAGGATGCTGCATGGGCCGCAGCGGACCCATTGGATTTCTCTGCTTCTTCCGTCATCAACGATGGTGCTGCATGGGGTTTTCAGCGTTCGGATGGTGGTCCACAGGTTCGGTTGTTCTGCCAGACGTCGCTTTCGGCCGGGAACACAGAAAAAAAAGCAAGCAAGTATAGCGGCTGCCTCAGCACGTTGGATTGTGGCTCGGTGGAACCTGTGACGACGGATACTGGATGGTAAGAAGCGCGGCACGCGAGTGTTGGTCGAGGCTGGAGTTGCGCGCCTCATTCAAGGTCGAACTAACCGAGGATCTGGCGGCGCCTTTCACGGGCGAGTGGGGACGGCATCGCGCCATGTTCGACCTGCTTCTGCGCTCTCTGACGTCCGCTAGAGTCGAACGGTGAACGGATTGAGGCCAACTTTGCAGCACGGTATATGAAACTTTTGGCAGCTCGCCGGCAGAGCCACAGCCGCCCTCCGGCTGTGCAGTCAACACTTCCCAGATTGGCCTAGCTTTGTTCCGGCAACCACGTGGCCGGAACGCAAAAGATCTATATTGGGAAGACTGCGACGACACTCGGTCACGACCAAATCCCCCATCTGCGCACTGGTATGCGCACCGGAACTCCCCATCGTGTCATCCCCATTGCCAGCGTATGCCCCAGTCTGCGTCCAGCTCCAGCTTATTGAAATTGCGCATCTGTGTGCCCATAGCCTGACGGCAATGTTGGGAGCCATCCCAGTACCGTGTCCTCGTGCCACCGAAACCGCTCGCCAAGCCATGCATACCCATTGGAAAAGGCCAACACGCCCCTGAACGCCCAACCGAGCCTGCATGCCGATACTTCACAGCGCTGCATATTGCTCTGCGCTGGCCTGTCTGAAGAGCACATGGTCCAGCGCCACATGCGCGTTCCTGATGCCGACGTCGATGCCAGCCACCTGCGCGTGGTTGTCCTGCATGTCTTCCAGGCTGCGCCGGAGCTGCTCGAGATGCGGTGCGAGGTCAGAATCAGGGGCATCGAGCATGGAAACGTCGACTGCCTTGGTTCGCTTCAGCCCGATGTCCTCAGGCCCGTCATCGTCCATCTCTGCGTCCAAGTCTTTCAACAACGGGTGCAGCTACAACTCGTTAGCGGCATTTTAGAATAGACAGCCATGCTTACTCGTCCCTGTTTCTCCTGCTGCTTCCACCTCGTCTTCCAGTCCCGTGCATTCTTCTTCAGCTGCTCCAGGCTTTCTTCCTCCCGCCTGAGCAGATGCTGCGCCACCTTCACTTGCTCGGAGAGTAGCTGGTGCGCATGGCGCGCAGTGGTCAACTCTTGGAAGAGGTGTCCGTAGCGCTCCGTGAGCTTGTCGATGTTGAAATGGACATCCTTGGCTTGAGGAGGGACCCTTGAGCCCGACAGCTGGCGCGCAAGCATTCGGATGATGGAGCCTAGTGTCTCATCTGCGGCAATGGCCTTGTGCTCGTCGCGCTGTGTGTTGACAATGTCCTTCTTCGCGTCCCTCAATGTCTGGAGGATCTGGTCCAGAATCTGTGGCGAGACAAGGGGCCACGTCTCTATCACGTCGCGCGCAATCTTCTTCGTGCGCGGTGCCAACCGCACATAGCTCCGTGCTTTGTCTTGTCCCGTGGAAGTCTCATCTGCGTCGTCGTCTGGCGGTCGCTCGTCGGTCGTCCGTGAGGGTCGTCCCCGTTTTCGCGCCGAACTTGACTGTTCTACGCGTTGGTGGTGGCCTGATCGACTCGTTGCCGTGGGAACCACCTCGGGCTGAGTGAACGAAAGCTCGTCCTCTTCCTCCCCAGGCAGTGCATTGCTTGCCCTCGCCGGCCTCCCGCGCTTCCTCCCTGCCCACTCTCCCTCGCCGTCCCCCGCTGTTACCGCTCTCTTCCTCTTTGCGCCCGACTGTCCCCCTCCCTCCTGCGTGTCTGCCCTGCGCTTCCTCCCAGGTGCATCCTTTGCAGCGTTCGGCTTCGGTCCACGTTTGCTTGTCGGCAGCGAATTGCGACTGCCCGGAGGCCGGCCTCGCTGCTTGGTGACCTTGTCGTTGCTCGGGCGGGGCGTCGGTATCGAATTGCGGCTACCCGGCGGCCGGCCGCGTCCTTGCGTGGGTTTGGAGGTGCCTGCACGCGTCGGCGCCTGCAAATAAATTAGTTGTGTGGCTCTCGGTTGATGCGGACGTCACCGGGCTCACCATCGCGTTGTGCAGTGGAGAGGGACGCGCTGGCGCGTCTTGATGTTTGGGCGTGGCGCCGCGGCTGACGTCGGCATGCCCGAAGCGGAAGCCTAGCCATCAACACCACAAAAGTTCTCGGGTAGTGTTTGTACGTGTAGGCTATTGAATCCAGATAAATATCTACGGTTGATTTATACTCCAAGTTACCCCCAGATATGCAAGCCCTTGATCTGCGGGCCATCCTCCAGAAAATGCGACCAAAGTAATCACCCACTATCACCTACAAACCACCCACCCTCCACCTCCACCACCCCTTCTCTCGCCATCCCCCTTCCCCCTAATGAAACTTGGCCTTCACCCCCCCGTACCTCACCCCATCCACCCGCAACTCAAACACCAGCCCCGCACTCTCAATCCGCATATCCAGCGTAAAATCAAGATTATCAAACTCGACGCCCTTGGTCGTCGTCAGCCGCGTGAACAAGCTCTTCGGCACGGCCCCGAGATCCGTCGTCAGTGTGCACACGCTGATGAGCCCCTTGCGGAACGAGTCGGGCGCGACGTCGGCGTCGCACGCAATCAGGTCGTCTTCGACGACGAGGGATTGGCCCGGGCGGAAGTTGCGCGTGTAGTGGAAGGATATGGGGGTCGATTCGGAGACTTGGGCACCCTGGGGATGTTAGAGAGAGTGGACTAGGATTGGACTTGGGGGGAGGGGGAAAAGGAAGGAAAGGGGAAGAGGAGAGGGTGTAGGGTGGAATGCACAGTACCTTTGCAATGTGCCACTGCATTTGGTCGCTGACCATCCAGCGCTCCCACAGCGGCGACCAGTACCGGTCCTCGATCGGGTGCTTCGCCGCGTCGAAGACGGTCGCGTAGCTCGTCCCGTAGTGCCACCTGCTCCGCCGACTGACCACCATGCTGCCCTCGAGCCCCCGTAGCACGGCGCCCCGCGCAACCGCCGTCCATGAATGTATCGGGTGGAATATTTCTATTGACGGGACGGCGCTCAGTGCAAACGCGTGCGTCGGCCGCTCCGTGTACGGCGGCGGCGGCGCACTGTTGAAGTGCTCCTTCATCCGGCCGTACAGGTAGTTCGACTGCCCGAAGCCGCCCACCAGCACGATGCCGCAGACCAGCCCGCCTTTCGCCCGTATGCCCTGTACCTGGCCCTCAACCAGCGAGATGACCTCGTCCACGACCGGGTCGAAGATCGCCTTCACTTGCTCCGCGCTCATGACAAGGAAGCCCGAGTCTAGCCCCGCTTCCTCGTCGTCCGGCAGGCCCGGGAACGGGACATTGACCTCGGCGTGCTCGTCCTCGTTGAAGTTGCGCTTCACAAACTCCTCGAAGTACTTCAGCCCCATGTTCCACGTCTTCGCCTTCTTCTCGCGCATCGCGGCGTACCGCTCCGCGCCGATGCGGCTCTTGACGTGGTCTTCAAAGCGGTAGTTGAGGAACGCGGAGCCGCACAGCCCGCCCGTTCCCACGGCCGATTCCTCCACGCGCAAGGGATTCAATTGTGTGATCTTGTACGCGATGAGGTCGACCGTGCCGCCGCCCGCATCGCACACGATGAAGTTGTCGCCGACGTTGAGGTTGTTGGGCTGGATCGCCTTGAGCGTGTACACGGCGGCGGCCTCTGGCTCGCTGATCAGCTTCAGGTCCTTGCCGCTGCCCATGCCTGCCTTCTCCGCTGCCTTCAGCGTCGCGTCCTTGGCGCCGTCGGACCACACGGCGGGCACGGTGAGCACGAATTGCACCTTTGTCATGCTCATAAAGGTCTCGCCGTAGCGCCGTGTCAGCGTCTCCATGGTGTGCTTGTAGATCTGCGCGAGGTAGTCCGACACCGCCTCCGTAACCGTCTTCTCGTACTTGCGCAGCTGCGCCGCGGTTTCGAGCGGGGAGACAAAGTGCGGGAGTTTCTGGCTGCGGTCGAGGAACAGCTTGATGCACCGGAGGCGCGTCTCCTCGGGCTTGAACTGGAACCCCCATTTTACGTTCGGCTTCGAAGGGTCAGGTGGGACGACGTATGCGATCTCGGTAGGGACCTTTTGAGACGTAATGCCTGCAGGGGAGTTGTATGAGCATTGGGCGGTGCGAGGAGAGGTCGAGAGATGTACCGTTGCCCCCGGGCCATGTCTGGATGATGTCTATGTCGTCGGGTGTTGCGCTGTATACCGCCGCGACGCCTGCCCCTGATTAACTCCGCGCATCGAGTGATGTGCTAGTCCGCAACGGCCTACGCACCGCTGTACGTCGTCCCAAAGTCGACGCCGACAATCAGCCGATCCTGTGCCGGACTGGCGTTCAAGCTGCTGCTCAGCGCCGGCGCAGGGCCATGGTTCGCGCTGGGATTGAAGGCAACGGGAATGTTGCCTGATCGCCCACTGAAGGCACTTGCCATGCTCGGCCTCCTCTCCATCCTCCGCAGAAGGCCCCTGTCTATGGAAAATGTGTGGTTTGAGCGTCGTGGTGGGTGCTACATGGACTCGAACGCGTGGGGTCCGCAACAGCGCGGCTAACCTGCGGAGCAATTGCGATTGTCGGATTGCAGGAGCAAGGAGCAAGGAGCGAGGGCGCGCCGTCGCGAAGACATTGAAGTTACAAGGACGGGTGCCTGGAGGTCAATGTCATGGCCAGGCGCCTATCAGGCGCAGTGTAAACACTGAAGCCTGCAGGCATCGTGTTTCCAAGCTTGTGCCTGGCGGGTGGCTGAGCGTTGCCACCAGCCCGCGGACTCTGGGACGGCTCCCGTCACTGCTTCACCACTCGCGAGCCAAGATGCGCAAACTGTTCTGTGCGAACCTAATGCATGGTACAACCCGCTGAAGAGATTCCTACCCAAGCATGCGAACCAAACACGTCGATCCCCTTCACCGCCAAACCCACACCAATCAAGCCCCATGACGGGCGAGAAGAGAAGCTCCGGTACGCATCGAGCTTCCCCACTGAAAGCCCCCCAGCTCATCCTAAGACCTTCCCTCTGGCCTCGGCGTGCGCCGCTCCAAACCAACCGCCTCCGCCAGACCCTCAAAGTCGGGTGCCCCCGCCATCAGCGCCCCGCCCCGAGCCGCTGCAGCCACCACGAAGCGATTCAATGACATGCTACACCCCCGATCGCCCAAAGAGCGAGACCGAGTCAGGAGAGTGTCGGACAGCACGGCGGGTCGAGCTCCGCGAGACAACAGGCCGAGCGAAGATGGGGTCCCAGGTTCGAGCGCGGAGCGGAGAGTAGCGGGCCTGGAGCAGGCGCTAGCAGCAGCGCTGGAAGAGCAGAACACGCTGAGAGAGGAGCTAGCAAAGCTCCGAGAGCATGGAGTGGTCTGTCGCGAGACGGTGGACGAGCATCGTCGACAGCTTGCCCCCACGCATCAGACGCACAGCCTACCGGGAGCCTTCCACCACGCTGATTCACGCCCGTCATCTGCCCGGTCGAACTCGTGCGAGGGCAAGCGCACACCCCGACGGTCTTCCAACCAGCCGCGCGAGGACTTTGAAGCGCAGAACGAGACCCTTCGCGCTAGAGTCGCACAGTTGCAGGACCAGCTGTTGACGCAGGAGGCGGCGTATCAGTCCATGTTGGAGCAGAGAAGAGGGCGAGATGACACGGAGTGGGATGCATTGACAGCGCGGCTTCATGCCGCCGAGAAGGAATCTCAAGAACGGTTGCAGCAATTGCTGTCGTTGAAGTCCGCCTTCTCGTCGCTCACTCGCGTCGAGTCCCAGGTAGCAGACAGCGAGCTGTCAGAGACATTCTCGCAACTCTCGAACCGCGTGCGCGAGTGGGTGATCAGCACCTTTCGCAGGACGAAGTTGGACCTGAGCCATGTCCCACCTACTACAGCCCGAGCACTGGCCGCAGTGTTGCCAGACAGCCGAAGCGTCGCCCAAGCAGATCGCCTCGCGTTGTTCCAAGCGCTCGTATCCAGCACGATGATGCGCGTTTTCCAGGAGCTCCTCCTCGTGGGGTTGCCGGACACCGGCCCGCTGGCGGGTCTTCGCGATGCCGCGGCCACGCTCCAAAGCACCGGCGTAGATTACCAGAACTGGCGGCACGCCACTCTTCGCAGTCTCCAAAAGAGCGAGGCGCGACATGCGCTCGACGAGGGAAAGAGACAGCACTTGCACCGCCTGGCAGCAGACGTCTTGCATCATTTGTCAGCCATCACATCTGCGACTCCGCCCGCAGAAGCGCAGTCAGCACTGGAAAGTATACTGAATGCGGCGGCCGACTTCCACACCACGCTCATGTTGCAGAAGGCGCAGTATCAGGTACACTTCTTCCGCCATGAGTCCGACTCGTCTGTGAGTTTCGACCCCAATCGAATGGAGCCTATCAACCAGCTCGATGATTATATGGACGAAGATGGCGACGTTGTAGTCGACCGCGCTTTTGCCTTCTGCGTCTTTCCGGGCCTGGAAAAGTTCGGCGACCAGTTTGGCGAACACACAGAAGTAAGCAATGTGTTGGTGAAAGCACGAGTATGGTGCAGCATTGGATGAGCCTTGTTGTGACATGTGGACGGGAGTAGGCACAGCGTCCTGGACTAGGCACGGGGTTCCGTGTTCAAAACGGCGTGTTACCCCACGGTGGTCAATACAGTGACAAAAACGCCCTAAACTATGTCCCGTTGCGGAGATGTGCCAACGGCAGTATTTCAGGTAAGCCAGAGAATTGCGCTCTGAAGAGCCGGCCAGCCTGGCGTAGACCTGCCCAAGGCGAGAGCCATGCGGTCCAAAGCCAGCGGTGCAAAACGCACGAGCTGAGAAGGAGGTCGCAGGCTATTCGATCTTCGCACGCAGACTAGCCGCAACGGTACAGAGGAAGAAACCGAGGTAGCTTAAGAGTGTGCGGTTGTAGAAAAACAAGTAGAAGCGTATCGAGCAATACCAAAAATCGTGATGAAATTGTACAACATGCTGCAGCCGAGACTATTCGTTGTCGTCGTCATCGTCACCTTGTACGTCCATGACTCTTTCGCCAGCTTTCACGAGCGTGCGGCGACTCCATGCTCGCACGCCTCGGTAAATGGCCTTTGGCTGGTTAGACGTACATTACATCGAACATGAGACCCACTTACAAGCAAAAATGTGCCCACGCCTATCACGATGATAATCCACGACACTTGCTCGTATCGATCGCGGGCCGTGGTCCGCCCTCTCCCGCCGCCAATCCTGAAAATCTGCAACGGACTGGCCAGCAGCGCTTTCAAGAAGCCCAGGACGCCCATCGACGCAACCCCCTTGGCGAAATGCTCGGTCCACGTCACAGGCTCGTCGTCGTAGTCATCATAATACGATGCGGTCCACGGCATCAGGTAGCTCCACGGGTCAACGTACATGTTGATGATGGGGTCCGCGACGAACCCCAAGATAAACACGACAGCTACAAGGATGGTAATCGTCAAAAGGATTTGTGCGGCTAGACGTGCGTTAGCACACAATTCGATGCTGCAGTCAGTGATCAGATCACGACGTGACGTACCGATGCTGCCCACAATTCTCCCGACGCCCAGCCGCGCGAGCCGGTACTTGAACCGGCACGTCGGACACTGCCAGTAGTTGCGGCGCCCGTAGTTGGGGTCCGCGTGCCGCCAGGCCTGCAGGCACGCCTCGTGCACGTACTTTGCGGACCCCTTGCACCGGCACGGGCGGATCAGCCGCCCGTTTTCGTCCTCGTACTTGACGGAGCCCGGGGATTGGAGGAAGTTGGGGAGGTCCTCGGACGGCACGTCGAAGGTAGGTTGGACGGTGTCGAGGCATATGCGGCATTGGCGGGGGCGCCAGTGTCGCTGCTTGGAGGAGGTTGCACCAGGTTCAGCCTGCGGGGTGGCCGTGGAGGAGCTCTGTGGAGGCGCGCGGTGTTTCGCTGATGGTCCCTGAGCAGTGTCCTCCCCAGGGAAGTCGTCTGGCCAGTACCATCCTGGCACGCGCTCGAATCCGGATGTAGAAGACATAGTTCAGAAGCTCTTGATGGGGTTAATGCGGCACTCGATGGGACGGAGACATGGGAAAGCGAAGGCTGTCGGACGCGGTCAACATTGACGGGTGGCTCGCTTAATAGATGGAGCGGGCCAGGCCGCTTTCCTGATCATTCGCCGGGCATGATACGGTGGCCGAAGCGGGGTTGGGAGTGAAAGAAGCTGGAAAGCAATGGAATGTCAGAAGCAAGGTGGAGCTCGGCGCTGCGGTTCCGAAGGTCCGAGGTTTAACCGCCTCATCGAACGTTTCCCTCGGTTCAACAGTGCCTACAATCAAAGGAATTTGGCTTTAGCAGACCCAATTCTCAATTTTCTTCTACAAATCTCACCATGCACTACTTTGCCGTCATCGCTCTCCTCGCCGCCTCTCTCAGCGGTGCCCAAGCCGGCGATAGCAAATGCAACAACCCAACTTCAACACCGTCAACGAAGAATGGTGAACGCCTCTTGCTATTCCGCCTCTCTTCCCGTCCACTAATCATTTGCGTAATCCAGGCCTCATCAAGACTTCGACGGCCGCTCAGGCTCCGTAGCCACCGCGCAGCAAGTCTGCGTAGACATCAACGGGGACTTTAAGAGCAACGAGGAGAAGTGGGAATTGCAGACAATATGGGACCGGGAGCCTGAAGTTCAAGACGAGCATTAAGAAAGTGGGGCAGGTTAATACGGAGCTAGAAGGAAAGCTGAATGTGGATTGGTGCAAAGAGATTATGGAACAGATCGTCAATGACTGCCGCTTGGGTGGCTTCCAGGAAGTCAGCAACTGGAGGTTCTCGTAAGTCAAGCGCTAAGCCTAGTCACTTTGGAAAGCTAACGCAACGACGCAGGACTCAAGCTTCCAAGACAGAATGCGGAAAATAAAGATGTATTAACTTGCGCGGCTTTGGCAGAGACCTTTCTTCTTATTCAATATTTGTGGAAGCGTTCACATCCTGTCCTTACCGGGTTTTATACATGATTGTTGTTCTTTACTCTTCGCTAAGCTGCGCTAAAGGCACCCCACAGCAGTCTCGGACGGGAATACCTACAACCCTTCTGCCCGTCACTGGCGAAACTTTCGGAATCTTCAGCCCGATCCGCACTGGCATCAGAACTAGATGAGCTGAATAGGGCGATTGCATTCATGTTCCGACAATGGATCTTCTCCTGCATCCCCTCGCATCGTTTGCTGCATGCATGTCTAAACTTTTTGGTGAGGTAGGCACTTTGCACTCCGGTCGCACCCAGCAGCCGGCTCCCCACATCTTGAAAGGAATTTACACGACGGCTGGCTTGTGTACCGCACTCTACCGAGCACTGTATTTTCCGTCGAACCTTCTAACATACAACTCGGACTCCAATATTCGGACGTTACAGCGCACGATGCATCAGACATTTTTTGAACCGCCTTGTGGCGCTTTCCAGGTGCGTTGGCTGGAATCCCTGGAGCACAGAGGAGTGGTGAGCTGAGTCGTGCAACAACGCTGTCGCTGTCGCCGCGTGGAGCTTGGGTTGTTCTTGCCTACACAGCAATACAAAGTGCTGCTAGAACGAAGAAAAGCGGTGTACATTAACATGGAGGAGATAGATCAACGGCGTCAATTTTATTGACTTGTCTCAGATCGCCCGACCTTATCTACAACCTTTCGAGGCTGACTCAACATATTCTGCATCTATCTTTTTGCGTACTCGACGCTGTGCGTTGTCGCGATGCTCACGCCACAACGAAAACAAAGTCAGGTACGATAACGCCGCATCTATCGAAATCGAGTAGGTAGGTGGTACCTTAAGCTCTAAGCAACCTAGTACCGGCCCCCATTTCGCCGACATCACCAATTTCGCCGACCTCAAATCCAAGTTTCTTGATGTCCTGCAGGCAGATCTGCATCGATCAAGATCCAGGATCTGGAGAATTCCGATGTTTGGAGACTAAGAGGTGTGGCGTAACGCAAGCGCATGTGGCGTTGGTGCTACGCGTTAGAAGTGTCGCTCTCAATCCCAACTGGGACCAAACACGTCTTTTCAAAATTCAACAGCTCAAAGCCATGTTCCCGTTTTGTAATTTGTAGGGCACCCCCGACGCTGATCAGTCTTGGCGTGTACCTGATCTTCTTATTGCCAAGACAGGAGTGACATGCTGTGACAGCTACCCCTCGACGTGCATGGCTATTGGGAGACTGTTGATTGGTTTTGCATGCGTTATCTATGCCGCTACAATGAAGTGGCATTTTCCGAAGAGCGTGCGCGCTGAACTGCTGTCCTATCTGACGTGATGGACAACTGCAGAATAAATGCTTCAAGTGAGCACATTAGAACGCTTTCAAAGTAGTTTTTTCCTGCAATTTTTAACACAGTCGCTACATCACCCTGAGAATGGCGAGCGAGAAGATCAATGGCGTCGAAAATGGCGTCGAAAATGGCGTCGAAAATGGCGCCGAATCAAGCTCTCTCCACCTTCCTAATCGCTCGTTACAGCCCAACCCAGATGGCATTCACCGCGATCCCTCAAGTTCGAACATACCCAGCAGCTCGCAATGGGCTTCGATGACCGAAGAAGGTCCTCAACTTAAAAGTTCCTCTGCCAGTGATTCGATTGGAACGGCTTCTGGAGACGAGATCACTCCGTGCGACGAGCGAGGTGCTCCCTCCAAAAGGCCCTTTGGCGGTAAGAAGGACTACAGCTATCGATACGATCCGAGCGAGTACGTTATCGAACAACTGTCTGAATACGATGACGTCGACATGGTTAAATCATGGCATCGCAAGCTGATTCTCATTCACCCGTTTGTTATTGCTTGGGTCTTTATTACGTACGCTGGATACTACGGCTACCGAGTGTGGTGTAACTACCAGTATCGCGTTGTCTATGGAGGGTTGGCCGAAGCATCGTGGATCTTTATCTGCGTGGAGGGAATCATCACACGTAGGTGATTGTCCACATTTGACTTTCAATCAAGCTTACAATTTGAACAGTGCCCTATATGACTTGGATGACCGTTTTACTGCTATCACTCGGCGACCGCAAAAGGCCAAAACTACGTCTCAGAGGCGAAGCCGTACCGACGGTCGATGTGCTCTTCACCACATGCGGAGAGGTTGTTCCTATGATCTGCAACACCATCAGAGGCGCTTGCAACATCGATTATCCGAGTGACCGATACCGGATTATTGTCTGCGACGACGCCGCCGATGCGGAACTACGAGAAGCCCTTGAGCCCCTAATGAAGGAATATCCTCAGTTGGTCTACCAGGCCCGCGTCAAGATCGAGGGTGTTCCTCATCATTACAAGGCAGGAAACTTGCAGTCCGGTATCGATTACGCCGTTAATCTTCCCGGAGGTCCTGCAGAATATCTAGCAACGTTGGATGCGGACATGATTCCTGACCCAGAGTGGCTGCGAGCTATGCTTCCGCACCTTCTGCGCGACCCGGATCTCGGCCTCATCTCTCCACCACAGACGTTCTGGAATGTTCCCGCGGACGACCCAATCTGTCAGTCAATTTGCGAGTTTATCCACTACTTGGAGCTGAGGAAGGATCATATGGGAACCGCATGGTGTACTGGTAGCGGTGTCGTCTTCAAGAGATTTATCATTGATGAAATGGGGGGATGGTGAGAGTTCCATGTCCGAAATGTCAATGATACATACGCTGACTGTACCTTCAACTTGGTAGGCCAACACCCTCGATGGCTGAGGATCAACTACTCTCGTTCATGATGAACGGCATGGGGTATAAAACTGCTTATCTTCACGAATTCATGCAAGTTGGCATGGTCCCCGAAAGTATCATCAGCCGTAAGTCGGGAACTTCAGAAAGAAACCACTTTTTTCGTCTCGCTAACTTTTGATAGACCTCAAACAACGTACTCGATGGGCAGTGGGCACACTTGAAACTGCGCAGGAACTGAACTGGGGCCTTACGTGCAAAAACGTAAGTACTCATACTCTCAAATGCTTGTTTCTACTAACCGCAGTTGCATAGACTAAACATATGACATTTCCCCAAAGATGGTGCATCTTCACCTTTGCGCTCAACACTATGATGTCCATCCTTGTCCTCATCGCCTACTGCATAATCCCTGCGCTCCTCTACTGGGGTCGCGACCTGATGGTGTACACAACGCTCGAGCAACTCCGCTGGCAGATCCGGCTATGCGCGATCTGGGTCTTATCTCTCCGCATCAACGACATCGTGCTCATGCTACCCTCGGGCTACATCCAAGGCCAACGAAGCTCTATGGCCTGGCAATTCATGACACCATACATCGCCGTAACGATCCTCAGATGTTATATCCTTCCTTCCTGGCTAGGTGGCAAAGAAATTGCATTTTTGGCCTCCGGTTCGATCCGTGATCGGTTGAAGGAGCGAAGTGCGACAGCAAGAGCTGGACTATGGACGCGCATCAAGTTGATGGGCGTTCACTGCAGGATTTGGTTCTTCGTTCTTTTCGTTGGGTATTGCTTGGGCGCAGCCGGACTCGACTGGTGGCGCGCATGGAAGGTCGGCCACGAAAGCAGAAACATTGAGCAGGCGCTGCTCCACCTGCTTGTCAACTCCATGCTTCCGCCGTCGTGGTGGCTGTTCCTGGTCATTGCTTATTTGGTCCCGATCGTTTACGTTTTCTTCCCGCCAACCGTGCCAGACAGGGATGATATGATGGATTTCGACCCGAAGACTGGGGCTGGGAAGCCGAAGCATAAAGAGATTAAGCAAGTTTGGGGGTTTTTGACGCTGGTGAGAGAAGTTTGTTGGGCGCTGACAATGGTTTATGTTGTAGTATTGTTTGTTGGGACATTCATCTACTGAGAAAGCAGAGAATCTCTACACCTAGACAGCAACGCTACACCCAGACAGCAACGCTACACCCAAGAGCTGACACGGCGATTGGGTATGACACTTATGGGAACGCGGAGGACATGGCGCCTCCGAGCTAATTGGCTTTGTTTTAGACGAAGATGAGATCTACATGGTGGGTGTCTGGAGTGGTAGCGCGGTTGGTAATTTAAGTTCGAGCATCTGGGTTTCAAAAAAGTGCAAAAGGCTGCCACTCGGACTCGAACCTTCGCCTTGTCGAGGTTTCAAATCGTCATTGTGGAAATCTTACACTCCTTTACGTAGCCCTTCTCTCCTCCGACTACACCGTCGAATACTAGACGCATGTTAGCTGAACAAACATTTTAGTTGTCAATAAATATCTATAGTATAGTAAAGTGGCTTTTGTTTAGACAAGACAAGATGGTTGACAAAATAAGTAATATATAACATAGATCGCTTGTGCCCAACTTATGTTTTATGCAAGCATTGATTAGGACCATTTTCACCTTCACAGCCAATCTGGCCGCGATGAGGCAGCCGTCGCAAACCACCTTGACGAATTCCACAGTATTACAATTACAAGTAGATATAGGATTCTGAATTGAAGTCTAGCTCGATGGAAACCTCGGCTATGGGCAATCCTCTCATCTGTTTGCCACCCAGAGTATGCGAGAGATGGAGAAAAAGAAATTATGGGAAGGCCCAAGTCGAGTACCCGCTGCACCTGGGGCGGCCATCGTCGAATGTGAGCGCGGAAATGGAGTCAGAGGATGTGCGTGGATGAGTGTGAGCGTGGCGGACGGGCGAAGAATCTGTTCTCCTTACGCCCGCCTTCACCCTCAACCATAGTTCGCACCCCCAGGTTACAACCTCAACACCATCTCGTTAAATCCATCAACTTCCACTGGCACGGTTGCCTCGCGCACGTGTATCATCATCGCCTAGACAGGATATCCAAGTCGAGTACATGCAGGTATCGGTCACGTGAATGCGGGGCAGGACTTATGCCAGCTCAGGCAGCTGCTGACGGAACATCGCAATATCTCTCAAATCGCTCCCTCCAACGTGCTTTATTATACCTCCACATTTCAATATTCAAGCGCTCGTCATGTCGTCTCGTTCCAAAAGCAGCGCCTACAAGTCTACGCTAATTGACTTCGACCACTCCCTGGAGCAACTCGATCCCCAAAAGATGTTCAAGCATTGTCCGCTCCCAGATCCCAAGACATATATCCGGCTCCTATACTTGTTTCCAAGGAAGTGCAACATAAGCGAGGGTGGGGAGACGGTTATTCGCTGCGAACTTAATTCGCATCCTATTAAGGACGCACCTCCTTATGTCGGGCTCTCATACACCTGGGGAGACCCCGAGCGTTGTCACCGGGTGGCAATCGGCGACGGCGTCTTCGGCATGACAGAAAATCTTGCTGTTGCTCTACAACATCTACAGGAGGAGGAGAAAATTCTCGTTCTGTGGGTAGACGGCATCTGCATAGATCAGGAGAACCAAAACGAGAAGAGCACACAGGTCCAACAAATGGGCCGGATGTTTACATCTGCTCGTCTTGTTCTTGCGTGGCTTGGGCCTTCAGCAGATGAAAGCGACCTAGTTTTGCAAGAACTGAAAGGATTCTCCGAAAGATTGGGCGACAAGAAATACCACCCGTCGACTCTCACAGGGTGGGAAAAATTCGCTGCATTAAGTACTCCATTAGGGGCTCTTTTAGATCGCGCATGGTTCAAACGCGTATGGGTGGCGCAAGAGGTGGCCCTGAATAAGGAAGTTCTATTCGTTTGCGGCCAGATCGATATCCGCCGGCACGACTTACTCGTCGCTCTTATTGCCTTTACTGCAGGGGTGAAGGGGTGGCAATATCCACAATATCTTAGATTCATATACCAGGCGCCCCAACCCTTCAGTGAGCTTTTCCGCTTTGGACCTCATGTCGCATCCTTTCTGGTCGGTAGCCACTTAGAGTCCTCTGAGCCGAAGGACTTCGTTTATAGCTCTTTTGGTAGGATCAACGACATTGAAAAGATAGGCCTGCGCGTCGATTACATCAAATCAGTTGAAGACGTCTATACAGATTTTGCTGAAGCAATTGTAAGAGTTGGGAAGATCGACTGGTTGAGCCGCAGTTGGCGTCCCTCGACTAAATATAAGGCTCTACCATCATGGGTCCCTGATTGGTCAAGTACATCTCCGTGTCTTAATAGCCCTACGGACAAGACACCTAGTTCTGCTGTAGAGGTTTACGTTGCCGAAGGCGGGCATCGAGTTCTAAAGATATCGATTCAGCGTATCGACCGACTAGACCGCATCAAGTACAGCCTACATGAACCTCCGCATGAAGAAAGCCGTCCCAGCCCACCGATATTAGCCGAAACTATGCAGAGATGGGAGGAAGAAGCTCTGCTCTTCTTGGACATGCTGGAAACGATGATTGGTTCCGCCACGTCTATGAATTCTCAGGAAGCTGGTAAAATTGAAGCTGATGAAATCGCTTTCGAAATGTCCATTGAATGGTCATTGATAAAAGTATTCAGGATGGCTCCGGATAAAGAGGTTCTGTACAACTCTTATCGTGCATTTCGATGCTTCGTAAACCCGCCGAAGGACACTACCAACCCAAAGGCTTGGCGACTGAAGGAGAGCCGCCACTACGTAAATGCGTTCAAAGCGTCGAACGCCAGGCATATATTTGTAACGTCCACGAATATTGTCGGCTTGAGCCGCGATGTCGTGCAGCCCGGAGATTGGTTAAGTGTCATCCGGGGCGTGCGCGGAGTTTGGGTCCTGCGCGAGTTGAGGGAAGGCTGTTACCGTCTTATAAGCCTCGCCGAGGTTGTTCCCCTCGATTTCTTCGGGATAGATCCAGGGAAAGACGAGGTTCATATATTTTAGCTCAGCAAGGCGTGGTGGGATGGCACCTGGAGCTGGCGAGGGAATCTTTAGACGAATTTGATTCATCAACGTGGAAGTGCTGCACGTAGACAATCGCCATTGCTAACAGGGTATTATGGATAGTAGTAAAGTGACTACTAAACCCCCGAATTAGGTCGTGACTTGGAGCATCCGGATCAATGACACCAACCAATCTTCTACTGCTGCTCTGTGCCGAAATTCTGCTATGTCTGCCAAATTGTTGGGTAATCAACCCAGTCAGTCTCACTATAGAATCATACGTGAATCGTCTGGCTAAAATAAGTGCAAGTAAACACCCACTTCCAAAATCACAATGACCTTGCGGAAGGCGCACCCGTCCAGCAGCCACACACCATCACCGCGCGAATCTGGGCCCACGACTGCAGCTCCCACACCTCCTCTGAGCTCGTCGGCTTAGAAAGATTCCCACTTCCACCTCTCAACCCCAGCACTCAATGGCATCTCCGTCGACGCCACCGCAATCATCATCCTTGTAGCAGCGTTATTCTTTGCATCAGGCGTTCCAAGTCGCGCAAGGAATCGGCAAATCGAGAAAGCGCGACCGTCCGCCACGCACCACGACAGGGATTCTAAGCCTCGCAACAGGATACACCGGTGAGCTCAACACTACTAGAGCCTCCTGCTATCCATTTGAGAGCGGGGATCTATAAGCCGGAATACGACCGGCCTCCACCACCGCAGTGCTACCCGCATCGCGTTGAACAAGGCGTACATCTGCCAATGTTTACAACAGGCCCCATCAGTGCACTGGGCTAGCCAACAGCAAGCAGCTCCAGCATTCCTCCACATACCCCAGCGCTCAGCACTGACAGCCCCATCCATTCGCTTGCCAGTACCGACCGCCTCTCTGGACACATGTCTAGGACTGGGATCTACTAAATCCTACCCTGCGATCTAATGATCTTCTTCTATTAATTAAACATTATACAGTTGTCCCAGTCCTAGTTTATAAATTATTTATTTTAGTTAGTTTTTTTAGTTAGTTTTTTTAGTTAGTTTTTTTATTTATTTTTCTTTTAATAGCTTTAATACGCCTTTTTTTATACTATTATTTTAATATAGTTTATACTAGCTTTTTTAAGAAGCTAATTAAAAATAATTACTTCTTAATTATTATTCTATTATATTACTATTATAGTTAGTTTTTATTCTTAAAAATTATAATATTACTTATATTTAGTTACTAAATTTAATACTATAAACTATTTATAAAGTAACCTATTTAATTTTAATAAAAATAAGTCTTTACTTTTTTATAGAGTTACGAGCAGGTTTTTATTTTTAAAATTATTAATTTTATTAAGTTATTTATTATATATCTAAAAGGTACTATAAATATTACTTTATAGTTTTATTTATATAGTAAGTTACTTATTTTTATAAATAAGTAATTTATTAAATATAGTATTAAAATAAAAGTAAAACTTTATAAATAGCTTTATAAGAGTTAGTATAAAATTTAAATTACTATTAAAAATAAAATACAATTATAGTTATAAAAACTTATTTAAAAAGTATAAAATTAATAAATATAGGTATAGTAAAAATATAGTTTTTATACTTTTTTAAATATACTATAGTTCTTTTTTTAACAGCAGTAGTCTTAATATTAATTTTATTAAATTAAATTATCTCTATAACGTTACCGCCTTACGTATATATATTAAAGCCTAAAGGAGAACCCTATAATCTATTCTCTGTATCTCTTCTATTAGATTCCCTTCTCGCTGTTAGTTAAGGCGCATAAGGCTAACAATAGAGATTAATAAAGGGGAATAATAATATACGTCTCTAGTAAGTCCCACTTAGCTTTATAATACTAAAAGGAATACTAGGCCTCTATATTATACGGCCCGCTCCCCAGCTTCTCGTTTTATGCCTCTCGTGCCCTTATTAAGGCTCGACTACTATTACTATATAAAAAAGAGGTCTAGTAACTTCGCAATGCCTTTACTGTTTTATCTAGTTATAACTAAATCCTGGCTATTAATAGCTGTTGCGTTTATTAAACGCCGAAGATACGGCTATTTTATATACTATTTTAGTAGATCTAGGAGTCCTACTAATAATTACTAGTTTTATAGGTATAGTAGTTTCGGGCGCGTAGGTTATAAGTATAATTAAAAATAGTACGTTATCGGGATTTTATAATTTTAGCGCTGTTTAAATACTAGTAATATCTTTTTTTAAGTTATAACTTTAGAATTATTATTTAGTAATTTTTAAAACCTGTAAAACGTTACTAGCGGATAGAAGCGTAAAGTTTATCTATTATATTTAGATTATATACTTCTTATAGAAGATATTAGTAGAATTATATATTATTTTAAGTTTTTATAAGCGAGGATAATTATCCTTATATATATATTTACTAATAAACACGGGTAGTACCCCCGTATATAGGTAAACTAGACTTTTAATAATATCTTTACTAATAATATAATAATACTTTTTACATAAAAGTCTAATAATATTAATTAAAATAGCTATAGTAGTAAAAGATTCTTTTTTAGTACTATATCTATTATAAAAATAAAATTAGATTCTATACTACTTAAGGATATTTAAGATAAGAAATAAGAGAGATATATCTTAAGTAGATAGTAATATTTTTTTAGAGCCTATTACTATTTTTTAGTTACTCTTATAATAGCGGCTAGACTAAAGTTTTATTACTAACTAGTTTTAAGCTTTTACGCTAATTATTATATAAAAAGAGGTAAAGTGTAGCGTTAAGACAACGCTAATTATATATATTTAAGAAGAGTATACTTTCTAGTCTTTTATTAGGTTTAGTAAAGTACTATTAACGTAAACGGTCTATAATAGGAAAAAAGATATTTAGTTTAACTTAAGTTACTAGTACACCGTTTAATAAGCGGCGTATATAAGGCTAGAGCGTTTTAAAAAATTAGTTAATAGTCTTATAAAACTATATTAGCCTAGTGTTATTCTTAATATAGGGAATATTAAAAAAAATAGTAAATTATTTTTAAGTTTTAGTAATATTGTTTCTGTAATAGTATAAAATTAAAAGTATAATTTCTAGAGGTCTATTCTAAATTTAGGGTAATAATATTATAAAAACTATATTATTATCCTTCTATATAGCGTCGTACTTATTAAGTGCTTAAAAAATAGTCTAGTATTATTTAACTAAATAGATAATTAATCTAAAAAATACCTTTATTATTAAAATAATAGCGCGAAATATAAGCTGTATTATAATACTAAAATTATACCCCGCTTTTTTAAGTTTTTAAAATAGCTTAGGGTAAGAAGTTTTAGATAGTTTAATAGCCTCTTTACTAGTAAAGACGAGTCTCGCTAAGATTAGATTATTAATAGCTAGACCCTAAACCCCTATATCTTATCTAGTACTTATACTAAGTATAAAGCCGGTATACTTAATTTTTTTATAAGATAAAAGGGAAATAAAAACGTTATTTTTTTTATAGGCTCTAGTAATATTACTAACTTAGATACTTTTTTTTATAATTACTATTTTAGGGCTACTATATCCTAAGTTTATTACGTAGACTATATTTATATATCTTAGGTTAATAATAACCCTATTCGAACTAGATACTCTAATAAATAAGTATTTTTTAATATTAATAGTAATTTTAAGTTACTACTTAACTATATATTTTATAGCTATAGATACGTCCGCCTTAGTAAGAAATTAAAAGATTACCTTTAGTTTACCTTTTTTATTAATTAACTACTAGTGTTAAAATAATAAGTAAAATTAGTTATAAAATTTAATAATTACTAGCTAGGCGTAAGCAGGGGAATAAATAAGTTTATAAGACTAAGAAGGGGTTTACTGCCTTAAAAATTGTTCCGAAGGTTGTCTAAGGTAGTTAATATCCTGCCTTACGCGCCTGCCTCGGGACACGCGTCTGTATTCTTTTAATAAATGGCTCGATATGGTACGGATGAAGCCCGAACAGATACTAATTCGCGGTTTACGACTTTTTATCTTGCCTTACTTGTACTATATAAGCCTTCTCGTCTACCCCGCGTTTAGTCTTTCGGGTACACTGATATCTGAGGTAGGAATTGTTTTCGGCCGTAACGTGTTGAGTCCTTATAGTGGAGCCATTAGCTCAAACTCTATTACGAGCGTCCTTCTTACGGCCGTAATCCGGCGATGGTGGTCGTGAGAGATCTTCTTTGGTAAGTCGCGATCGAAGGTGGTGGCCTGACGACCGTGCTCTGTCGGTCTAATGTAACACCGTCTCGGCAATTACTCGGCCACTTTCGGCCCGCCCCTGTGGTCGCTGCCATCTTGTGCGCTCCGTGAAGTCGCGCCGACGTTGTGCTCATAGCGATCATTCCAACAGAGATAACCCAGGATAGTCGTCTCCTAGTTGCCTCCAGTCACGGCCGTGCGAGAAGTTCTCTCTCACAGTGAGCGGATTTGACAAAGCATACATCGAAAGGGGCAGGCCTATCTACCGGGCACCGTCATGATTGTGAGGCTCTGGCCTGCATTCCTATGTGGAGGTATGGGTGCTGAGGGGCCCTCGCTATATATGATGTGATGCATATCCGATGAAGAGAAAAAAAGCCGCCCTCAAGAACCATCATTCTTCCCGCGGGCTCATTGAATTCATCAATCCCCTCCCGTCCAGTGTCTCAATCAGCCTTGTTGCCACAATCTCAGCCAGAACCAACTTCAGCCATGTGTGATCTCAAAGTCGCAATCTCTGGTGCAACTAGCAACTTGGGACTTCCTCTCCTAAATGGCCTCCTAGCCGCCAACTTCCTGGTTGTGGTCCTAACCCGCCCAGGCGGCAATACCGTGTTTTACCACACAACGCCCGGGCCGCCTTAGCACCTAATTTTGCTAGCTTAGCTACTACTCCTCTAAAATCTATAGAAGGTTAAATATATAGTAAAAATACTAGGTTTTTTAGTATAGTACTCTACTAAGCTAGTAAAACTATTATATAATAATATATTACTAGTAAAAATACTATAAATGCTATACTATATAAGTATAAGTAGTATAAAAAAGAAAAAAACTCTTTTTTTTAGTAGAGTTTTTATTAACTATTATAGTCTTAAGTTACTTAATAGTATATTTTTTAAGTTAATTAACGTACTTCGCGAGCTTTATAAAGCCGTAGTATAATATAATAATAAGAACTTAATAAATACTAAATAGCTTATATAATACTAATAACGCTATATATAAGTAGTATAAATTTTAAACTCTTAAAAATTATACTCTTTTCTTTTAGCGAGGGTTATAGTACTCTACTAAATATAATAACGCTTATTCTCTAATTTATATCTATAAATTAGCGACTAGTTATAATTATTCTAAAAATTATTAGTAATTACTACTTATAATTATATATAAAATAATTAGGTATTACTAAACGTGTAAACTTTAGGACCGATAAAATTATTAGGTAGTTACCTAGTACTTATAATAAAATATTTAGCTTTTAAAGCTAATAAGTCTAGCTATTTATTTATATTTTATACTATATTATCTCCTGCTCTTTAAAGTTCTACTAAATATCTATTTAGTCTTTTTTAAATTATTTTATACTATTACTATTACTGCTATTATATCTTAAGCTATTAATAAAAATCTATTATCTGTCCTTATTATAGACGCGCTTTTTATTAATAAAATTATATAAAAACTATATAGTAATACTATAACTCCGGCTTTAAAAGTAGTTTATAATACTTTAGTAATTAATAAATCCTTTTATAAATAATTTATTAAAATAGTACCTAAAATAGCTGCTAGCTAAATTAAAAAGTAAAAGTTTATTATTTTTTATATATTTAGCTACGTACTTAGTATATACTACTAAAAGGACTAACGCGTAAAAAAGAGTTTCCTTACTTAAATAAAGACTATAAGGTATATATAAGAAGTAGAAAAAGATAAATAGTATAAAAAACTTATAGTAAGCCTTAAATAATATTAAAACTAAATAGATAAAATAATATATATTTAAAAGTACGCGCTTAGGATCTAGAACGCTATTAATTAAGTAATATATTACTATAAGGCTAGGCGATACTAAGTATACTTTTATCCTTAACTAGTAGGTATTACTAACTAAGTAGTAGGTATTTTTCTTTTTTTACCTATAGGCGGCGTAGGTACTAATAATAGTAAATATAGCTTTTTTTATTTTATAAAACTACTAAATAAGTTAAGTATATACGTAACTTACTTTAGTAGGCCTTTATAGTATTATTATTTTAGTAAAAAGTTTAATAAGTACTGTAGAGGCTTAGCGTAAAATTAAATAAAAAAATATTACTCTAAATTACGTAATAAGTCTATAATAATATTATTAATTTATAATATTAGTAGACAGGGTAAAACGTAATAAAAATAAAATATAAAAAAATAAATAAGTCTTTTATACTCCTACTTAAGAGTAATATTTTTTAAGTAACTAAGCTTTAAAGTTTTATTAATTCCTTTTAAATAATTATATATAGAGGGATAATATAAATAAAATATAATTTTTTTAAGCCTTTTTAAAAAGCATATAACTTTCTAGCTAGTAAAGATAAAGATATAGAAAATATATCGTTTTAAAGAGAAAAGAACGCTCTTTCTAACTAGAGTCTTAGCTAATACTTAGTAAGTAAGACTAAAAAAATATAGTTAAGTATTTAAGGTTTATTTTTCTTTTACTAACTTTAGTCGCTTATAACTTTTTTTAAGGTATAAAATTTTTTTATTTTTATATATAATATAGTTTACTAATAGAGCTAGTATATACTAATATTTTATAGTAGGTTCTCTAGTAAAATTAATATATATAGTAAATAGTAAAAAAAAACGTTTTTTTAATTTATTTTATTAATAGTAGCTAACTAGTACTTAGTATACTAACCCTTAGCTTCTATTATCGCTTTATACCGCCTAGATATAGATAAAATATAATTATTTATATCCTCTTACGGTATATTATACTACTCTTTTTAAATAACTCTTTTAAAGGCCTCTATACTTTCTTTACTATTTTCTAGGCCTAAATCCTTTTTATTTCTTATAAGTAGTCTATTTTCTAGTATAGACTATACGTTTTTAATCGGGTTTAGATTAGGGCTATAGGGGGGGTAAGGAAATAGAAATATTTTATTTCTTTTAATCTAAGCTTTAGTATTTCTAGTATAGTAAATCTTTAAGTTATTCTACTAAAATTTCTATTTTATATAGAACTAGATTAGTACTTTTTTTCTATTTAGATAGACTTTTAATAGATTTATTAGTTATAAAGTTATAGGTAAAAAGGTAGTAAATAATAATACTAGTAATATACCTCTTTTTATAGTAGGTTTAATAATAGATATTAAAACGTTTTATATATATATACTACTAGTAAAACTAGTAGTATTTTTAGGGTCTTTAATAAAGACTAAATTGCTTTTTTCTCCTATCTAAATAGTGTTCTAAACTTAAATACTTATATCGCGGCCTATTATTCTTTTAGTAAGCTAGTAAAAAAAAAAAAAAATTTTTTTAGAACAAAAATTGATCTTTAAAAGTCTATTTTAGTATAAAAAAAGTTTAAAAAAGGTACTTTTACTACTAAAAAAAAACCTTTTTATTACTAACTATTCTATTTCTTTATTTTTAATAGTATTTAGCCCTAGCGCCATATCCCCTTTCTATTACTAATTTATCCGAAAATATAACTTTACTAAAATTAATATTTTTAGTATTTTTATTTTACTTCTTCTAATATAATAACCTCTTTTTAACTTTTTCTTTACCTAAATAAGCCTTTCTAGGACTTATATTAATAAAATATTCTTCTTTCTTTAAAAACCTTTGTAACGTTCTATTAGTAATAGAGAGGTTATTCTTTACTAATAGTCTTCTATTAACCTTCTTAGGACTTCTAGTTAAGTTTTTATTAATAACTCTTTTCTTTTTAGTAAAAAGTTTTTTTACTCTACCTTTACTAACTCTTTTTAAGTTTATTTCTTTTTTTTTTAATTTAATAAATATCGTCTAAAATTAAACGTTTATATTTATTTAAAATATTAGAAATAGTAGTAATAGAGATATTAGTCTTTAAAAGAAGAGAGACTTATTTTTTAATATTTAAGAATTTAGCTACCATTTTAAGAAAATAGGGTTCTAGGTTTCTAGATTCTAAAAGATATTATTTTAAGCTATTAAACTAGTATAAGCTTAGGTAAGTAAAGCTTATATAAGCTATAACTAATAAATAATTTTAAAATAGCTAAATAATTAGTTAGAAAATATATAGCAAAAATTAACTTATATAAGATTTTACTAAGCTTATTCTACTAAAAAGAATAAATATAGATATATAAGTATACTAAATAAATAATTATTTAGTTTTAAAAAATAAAAGTATTTATAGTTATTTACTAAGCTTGTACTAATAGTATAGTCTTTTTTTACTACTTTTTTAGTTACTAGAAATATTATTTTTATAGTTATAGCTTTATTAGTTAGAAAGTTATAAGTATTTTAAAAATCTATATTTTAAACTTTACTTACTAACTAAAAACTTTACTAAATAACTAATAATTAAATTAATACTATTAATAGAATTTTATATATACTGTATTATATATAAAAATAAAGAAATTCTATACCTTATATAAACAGTTTTAAGCTAGTAAATTTAAAAAAAAAATAGGCCTTAAATACTTAGCTATATTCTTTTAGTCTTATTTAGTAAGTATTAGTTAATACTTAAGCTAAAAAGAATATAAAAGTCTTTTTAAAATAATATATTTCTTATATCTTTATCTCTTCTAGTTAAAAAGTTATAAGCTTTTAAAAATACCTTAAAAAATTATATTTTATTTATATTACCTCTCTATATTAAGTTTAAGTTACTTTTTAACTTACTAAATAAGCTATACTTTAGCTTACTTATAAGTTTTAGTTTTTTTATTTATAACTTTAATTTCTAAGGTACTACTTTTAGGTAAATTTTTTTTTTTTAAAAAAAGCTGTTTATTTTAGTGTTTAAAAAGCTTTTAGTATTAAGCTTTAATAATTTATTATAAGTAAAGCTTTTTTTTTGTATTTTTTTTAAGGTTAATTTTTTTAAGCTTTTTAAACTTTATTAGAAATATAAAAAATAGTACTACTATACTACTACTTTAGAAGTTTAAGTAAAAAAAGTTTATTATACTTATTATAATAGGCTTAGTCTAAATATTACTTAGTTAGAAATATATATAGGCTAAATTCTACTAAATAAATATTATAAACTAAATCTAGTTCTAATAGTTAGTAGTAAAGATAATATTAGTGCTTTAGAATTTATATATAAAAGGCGTTTAAAGTAGAGAATAGAGCACTTTATAAGAGAGGTATAAAATAGCTATACTATAAGATACTAGTTATACGCTAGTAGGCGCTAGTAGTTTAACGTAAAGTATAGAGTATAGTGTAGTAAAAAAGCTACTTTAAATTTATAATACTACTCTTTTTTTTTTAAAAAGGTAAGTTCTAATACTAAAAATAATAACTATACTTTTTACTTATTTTTTAAAGTAATAAAACTAATATAACTACTACTACTTAGTATAAGTAGTATTATATTTTTATATAAAAAGTATATAAGTGTGTAATAGCTACTCTAGCTAGTATAGTAAAGTCTATAAAAAAGTTATTTTTAACTATAATACTTACTAACTAGTATACTATAAAGTATAGTTAATATAAGTTAGTATATCTTTTATAATTTACTAAAAGACTATTCTACTTTACTTACTATCTACTAGGAATATTTTTTATAGTAAGCCTAAAAGCTTTTAGTAATTATAAAATTTATCTATATATAGGGGGGTAAAGTAAAAAAAGAGTAATTAAAAAAAAATACTATATTTAAAATAATATAACTTTTTTATTAGTAAGCTTATAAATATAAGAATAATAGTATTTTAAAACGAAACTTTAGCGTAGTCTATTTACTCTGTTAGGGGCTGATTAGTCAGCCCCTAAGGGGTAAAAAAATATTAATAAACTTAAAATTCTTTTACGGCCCTACTTTAGGAGTTAATAACTTTTAATTTAAGATGTAAAATTAGCTTATTTTTACATATATTATAATAGTATCCCTATTATATAACTATATGAATTATTTTTCTATATTTATATATTATTTATATAATTATATATAAAAGTTACTTTTGTAAATTTTTAATAATAAACCGGTAAATAATAAATTACTAGTATTTAGTATAGTAGCCTTTAGTTTCTATAACTACCTTATAACGGTTAGGGAGTAATAAAATATAATTATTAATAACTTTTTAGAATATATTATTCTACTTTTTTATAATAGCTCTTTTAAAAGACTCTATACTTTTTAAATATAATCCTACACCTAAATTAGCCTTTTTATTATTAATTAGCCTAGATTTTAAATAACTCTATATATATTCTATAGGGGCCAAATCAGGGCTATAGGCTATATAAGTAAATAGTTTAATTTTATTATTATTAAACTAGTTTAAAACGTCTGTTATTTTATAACTAGGGATATTATCTTATTAAAATTACCGGCCTAAAATAATATTAATATAAAGATTATAATTATAATTATAATATAATATTATTAATATAAAAAGTATAATTATAATATAATATAATAATATATATATATATATATATGTATTATATTACTAAAAAGGAGTTAAAAAGTTAACTAATTTACTTATCCCCTTTTATGTTTAGTTTAACTTCGGGTATAAAAACTTTATTAATATAGTCTTTACTAGTAAAGGAGAAATTATTAGGTATTTTAATAAATACTAAATTAGATTTTCCTCCTATCTAAATAGCTTCCTAAACTTAGATAGTTAAATTGTGACCTATAAAATAATTAATATAATTAAAATTTAAAAACTAGAATAATAACTTAAAAATATATTAAAAGTTTTATATTTTAATATATTAAAAAGTTAAAATAACTGACTTCGTAATTAGCTAGAAACTAATTCTTTTTTAATTATATTATTACCTCTTTTTCTATAATACTTTCTATTTACCTTACTTCTTTATATTACTAACTCATTAGAAAATATTATATTTTTTAAATTTATATTTTTTATATTTTTTATATTTTCTTTAGCGTATTTTAATATTTTTTTTTTGCGTTTTCTTTATTTATAAGAGGCTATTTAGTAAATATATTAATAGAATACTTTTTCTCTTTTAGAAACTTTTGTAAAGATTATTTTATAATATTTATACTATTTTCTATTAATAGTATTCTATTTTATTTTATAGGACTTCTAGTTAAGTCTCTATTAATAACTCTTTTATCTCTTAGAGTTAACTTTAAAATATAGCCTTTTTTAATCTTTTTTATATTATAATTATTTTTTTCTTTATTTTTAATTCTTTATATAGTATTATAAATACTTTTTTCTAACTTATTTAAAGTTATAGTAATTAAAGAAAGTAAATTATTTACTTTTAAAAGAAGTTTAACTTTAGATCTAAGTTTTTAAAAATTTAGCACTATTTTAAAAAAATAAAAGTTTAAGTTAATAAAAGTAAAAATCTTATAGCGCTATAGTATACTCTTCTTTTACTACCTACCGCCTACTATTTACTTTAAAGCCCTACTTTTACGCGTACGCATATTCCCGTACCTAAATAATTTTAACCGCTTTAATAAGCTTTTTTTACTAGAGCTTTACTTCCTTTACTACTTTAAAAAAGTTTTTTTTTATTAAGATACTACTACTATTATTACTACTACTACTACCGCTACCGTTCTCTACCTTAAATAAAAAAATTTTATCTCTTTTATACTATTATATTATAAAGTTTACTTTATTATTATATAATCTAAAGTAGATTTTAATATCTTTATAGGTATTATTAAGGTTAAGAATTATATTTATTTTAAGTAAGAAGAGGCGCGTTAAAACTAAATTAGTTAAAATTAAATTAAAATTAAAGATATTAACTAAAAAATCTAGCCTATTAAGTAGGCCAGCCTCTTATACAGCGTTAAAGTAGAAGTTAAAATAGTTTTTAATATAATCTAGCTAGTTATTACTATTAGTAAAAGCCTATATTATACGCTAAAAGTTACCCGGTTTAATTATTAGACGCTAGTATAAAATTAAGGTTATAGATATAATAAAGAGAAGATAGAAAATTTAGTCTTAATTATATTAAAAAGATTTCTAAACGTTATATAGTATCTATAGAAAAAAAAAAGCTATTATATTAATAATTTTAAACGCGCTGTATAGTCTATAGTTTTACTTATAGTTTTACCTAAAATAACGACTTATAAATACTCTATTACTATTTTATAGTTATTACTTTACTATTATTATAGCTACCGCCTAATAAGTTATTTACTAGATTATTACTCTACTAGCTGTAAAATTTAAAAAATTTTATATTTAATAGGCTTTAGGTTATAGCGCCTCTGTTTTTATCTACCTTTATATAAAGTAAGGATATAGTGTATACTAAGTCGATACAGCTCCTATAGATAAACGTAAAGAAATAAAAGTAAAAATATTTATTAATATATTATAATATTAATAATATATTACGTAGGCAGTAATTATATAAGTTTAGGTTAAATTTTTATTATTAATATAACTTTATTATAAGATTAGTAATATATTTTAAAAAACTAGTTATATAACGTAAACTAGTCCTAAAAGGGTATAGTTAAAATTTTAGTTAAATATATTTACTAACTAAAAAGTTATAGAGACCTAAAAAAGAGGTTTAAAAAATTACTATATTTAGGTAATTCTAATGTATTACGTGTAATTAATAAGTAATAGTAATAATATTTAAAATAGTTTCTATATTTTCTCTTTATAACGGAATTATTTATATGTTTGTTAGTCTACTATTTAAAAATTTATATTAATTTAAAAAAAATATCTTTTTTAATTACTTTTTTTAAACTTTACTTTTCTGTAATACCTATTTCGTAAGAATAGTAAAGTAGTTATATATAATAATAGTAATATTAGTTTTTAAAATAATAAAAATATTAATTAAATTTAAAACTTAGTTAATAAAAAATATTTATAAAAGAGATAGCGTAACTATATAGTAAGGTTAAAGTTATTATATATATTTAATAGAGTAACATTAATTTAGGCTCTTTATATAGTACTTACTTAGTAAGTTTTAGTATTTTATAACTTCTATATATAAGAACTAGTTTAAGTAATTTTAGCCCTTTTATTTAATTTTATATAAACGAAGGCTCTTATAACTATTAATTATATTTTTATAATATTAGTTAAACTTACTATTAACTACGTCTTCTATTTTATATATTAGTATATTATTATTATTAATATTAATAGGTCTTTAAGTCTTCTAGACCTATTTAGGTAGTAGATATATATTTTAGTAGTATAATAGCTATAGATAAAATATAAAATATATAATTTAAAATTACTATTTATAAATTATAATTTAAATACTTTACTATTATAGTTCTTAATAATTTAAAAAGAACTAAGATTTTTTAGTACTAGTTCTTAACTCTTTTTTTTAATATAGAGGTTATACGTATCTAATATAATCTAGTCTCTTACGTTAATAAAAAGTAATATATACTATTACTTAATAGTATATTCTTTTATTTTTCCCTATATTTATAATAATAACTATCTAAAGAATTTCTTTAAGGCTATAATATACTAAATTAAGTAGTCTATAGCTTAAACGTTTTATTAAACTATTTACCTCTTTATTTCTAATATATTAGTAGTATTAAGTTTATTATAAAGTAAATAACTTTTAGTAGCTTTAAATAGTATTATACTAGTAGTAACTTATATATATAAGTTAGTAGTCAACTTTATAAAAGGTAATATCTCTATTTAATTTTTTTAAGTATAGTATATATAAACTTATAAGTACTATTTAACACTACTATTAACTATTTTTATCTAGCTATTAGTTTTTAGATATATAGTAGTAAATAGTAAAGACTTTATACTAATGCGCTAGTATAGGCGCTTTTAAAAATATAATATAAATTATACTTTTTAGTTAGAGATAATATTTATATATTTATATATTTATTAAATAAATAGTGTAGCTGTAGTAACTATATAATAATATTTATAAGTAGTTTTTCTCCTACTAAATATACTCTATAAAGACTTAAACTATATTTTTAATATTAAGAGTAGTAAAAAAAAGATTTTCTTCTTCATAGAGAGTTAGTTAATATTGTAATATTAAGACTTATATACACTCTTAGATTACGAGTTAATTAAGTAATTTAGTTATATAATTACTTATCTATTATATATATATTTATTTTAATTATTTTATCTTATATATAGTATTAATTTACCTTTTACTATAAAAATAAATATTATATAATTTATTATAATAATAAGTTTAGTACTTTAAAACTATAGAATAATTCTCTCTATATAATTTTATAACAGTAAATACTTATTTTTATATACTCTAATTATCTTTTATTATTATACCAAAGTGTTTAATTATTAAACCGAGCCTATATATACTAAACTTAATTATTTATTAATTACCTTTTAATTATCTACCGATATTTCCTCTATAATAGCCGACTTAATTTTAATAAAATCCTATTAGTTAATAAACTATTTAAGCTAGCCTAATTAATATATATAATTCTAATTTTTTACAATAAAAAAAGGGATCTAAAAAGATATTAACCCTAATAGAAAAAACGTTACCCTTATAAAAAAATTATTAATTATAGTATTCTTTACTTTCTATTTAATTAGGTATATAAGATTTTAATAATTCTATAATTAGAAATTAGTATAAGAATAATCTTAAAATATATAAAAAATAAGTATAGTAGTATTCTATATAGATAATAAAATATAAAGTATTATTTACTAATTAGTCTATAAATAATAATTATTTTAAAACCCTTAGAGACTAGATAAATTAGATAGTATATCCTAATATCTTAAAACTAATAATAATTAAATATTTATATATTTATATATTAATTAAATAAATAGTGTAGCTGTAGTAGCTTAGGGCGACTAAAAGGGGTTTTAAAAAATAGAGAAGTATATATATATCTTTATACTTAATATATCGAAAAAGCAATAATAATTAAAATTCTTAATTAATAAAAGCTAATACTTTAAGAGATAATATATATATTTAGCGCTAATCTTACAGTAATTAATACTAATATATAAAACCTAGTATAAGTATAGTATTATATTTATCTTAAAAAGGCTAAGTATAGAAGATAGAATACTAAGTAATAATATAATAAATAGAATCCTCTTTCTAAAAAGATAAGTATATATAAAATATTTAATATAAAAAAAATAACTATTTATAATTTCCTAATTAGTTTAAAGTAAAAGTTTACTTTTAACTAAGAATAATTAATAGAGTGTAATATTATATATAATTTAATACTTAACTAACTATTTTTCACTCTAAATAAAATTAGGAACGTCTTTTTTATAATATTTTAATAGTAGTCCTTACGTACTAATTATAAAAATAAATTTATAGTATTTATAATACTTAGTAAGCGTAGCTCTAATACTAATTTAAGTACTAATAATAATTAAAATAAATATTAAAATAAGCGTAAGCCTATATATTTATATTTAAAATTAGTGTATTATTACTAAAAGCTAATTTATTATCGTAGACTTACGATTATAATAATAAAAAAATACCTAAAAAAATTACTACTAATTATACTTTTTAGCAATAATAGATAGAAGATTTTTAATTACTATTATAATAAGATACCTTAGAGCTTATATTACTAGTTTATAAAGTTTTTTAAAATAGAGTATTTATTTCTCCTTTATATATATATAATACAACTCTTTAGCGCTTTTATTTATAAAACTAGTCCCTACTCTTTAATCTTAAAATTTAATAATTTTTAGCTTATTTTTTCTTTATAGCTATAAGCCTAGCGTTTTAAAAATAAAGGAAGATTCTCTTTACGTACTTAATTATTAGAAATTCTATTTTCTAGAACTCTAATTAATTTTTTAACTTTTTATTTTAAAGCTTTTAGTTCTATAGACCTAGTAAGTATTATTTTATTTATATACTAATAATAATTTATATTTTTAGTTATTAAACGCTTAATAAGTTTTATAACTAATAATTCTTTAAGCGTTATAAGAACTAAAGCTATTTTATTTTTCCTAACTAATAATATCCGTTTTACTAATTTAGTAAGCTAGTTAACTTAGTATATATAGTTTAAAGTATAGTATATAATTTATTATATTTAATATCTTATTAATCCCGACCTTAAAAACGTTAATAATCTTAATAATTTACCTTTAATACTAAAGTTTTTATATATTATAGAAGCGTCTAAAGCTAAAATTATAAAAATTTATTATAACTATACTACTAAAATAGTTATATACTAAGCCTATTTAACTAAATTTACTACTAAAGTAAACTAAGTAATAAATATCTAAAACTAGATTAGTATAATAGTAGTTCTAGAACTTTTAAGCGCTATTTAAATATACTATACTATTAAGGGAAATATTTTAATTTACTTAATTATTTATTTTCTTAAATAAAAGATTTTAATTATTACCGTAGTAGCTAAGAATATTATATAATAATAATACTATACTAATTTAAAAAAAGTAAAATATAGAAGAATAGCTCCTAAGTTATAATATTATAAATAAAAAGCTTTTTATATAAAGGTAAAAGTATATAAGCTTAGTAATATTTAAAATAAGCTAGCTATTACTAATATTCTTACTGCTATAGGTAAAAAATTAGTACTTAATTAGGTTAAGTAGATATATACGACTTAAGTTTAGAAATTAATACTTAAAGGTAAAAAGCTCTCTCTAATAAAAGTAGAAAAAATCTTTTAAATAGTATTATAAAATAAAGCTATTAAGTTATATACTAAAGGTTTTAGAATTTTTATAATATTTAGTAAATAGAGCCTATTTTTTTAATTAAATAATTTTTAGTTAAAAAATAAGAGCGAGTTATACTAGTACTTTTATAAATTTAAAATATATTATTAAAGATTTACTAAATATTATTACTTATAGTTAGTATTAATAAGTATTTATACTAGTTAACCCGCGCCGCTCTCTAAAAAGAATAAAAAAAAGCTTTTTAAGTATTTTAAATTTAATAAATTTACAGCTTTTTATAATATATTTAAGTAAAAAAAATAGTTTAAAGAAAATACTTTATAAAATAAAAAATTTAATAAAGTAAAATTCTCTAGCTCTTTTATATATATAATTAATAATTCTTTACTTATTACAAATAGTAAATTAAAATAAAGTCATAATATATATTTTATTTAAAATTATAATATCTATACGCTCTCTAAAAGTATTATTTTTAATAATAGTACTACTTTATATTTAGTAAATAATAAATTACTACTTATTTTAAAATTTTTTAAAAAGGCTAATAGTATTTACACTATTAAAACTAAAATATAAGCTTTTTTAATTTTTAGTATAGAAATTTAAGTAATTAAAAACGCTTTAAACGGCCTATATAAAAATTTTATAAAAAACCTTATAATAAAGAATATAGTTATTATAAAAGAATTTTACCTAAATATAGTATCTAAAGCTTACCTATATTATAATAAACTTTAGTACTTAAGTTTAGATAATATACTATATATAGAATCTTTAAAATAGAGTCTTATACTTAAAATACTTATTTATAAGTATAATTTTATATTTATTAAATATAAGCCTCTATTTTTTTATTTTTTAGTGTAGAGTGTAATACTAGTATATTAAAAGTTTTATTTATAATTAATATATCCGCGTATTAATACTAAAGATATATAGTACTAAAAAGTAAAATATTTAAATTAAAAAGTTTTATATACTTTAGTTTAAAGAGCGTAAAATATTTATATTTTAAATACTAAACGTATATATTATAAATAATATTTTCTTATATACACGGCTTAGGTAATCTTTTAAAAACTTAAAAAAAAGTTATTATAATTATATTAGTATATTTTTTAGAATCTCTTTAATATACCTAAAAGAAGGCTCGGAGAGTAGTAAATATTATTAATTAAAAATAACTATAGTAAAAAGGTTTATATATTAAGTCTATAAGTAAAGTTATTTTTAAAGCTTATAAAAATATTTTTAAGTTTTACTACGTAGGTATATTCCTAGTATACACTTAAGATTATAAAAATTTTTTAAAATAATAATATTACTATCTATTTATAGTATAGAAAATTACGCTTTAAAAAATACATAAAAAAGCTTAATATAAGTATTAAAATACTATTTTTATATATATATAAGCTAAACGGCGGCGCTAAGTGTACTAATTAAAAAATAATTAATAAGACTATTATTATAAGACTTAGTGTAAACTTACTAAAAAAGTTTTAACTAAAAATTATAAAAATAATTATAGTATTTTATAATATTAGTCTGGTAACTTTTAAGAGTATATAATTTTTAAATAAAATCCTTTATAACTAGTTTAGATAGTATTTTTATTATTATAAATTTAAATTTATAAAGTATTAAACAGTAGATCTATATTTAGATTAAAATAATATATATACTTATAGTTATTATATATATCCTTTAAATAGAGATTACGTAGCTAGATATAATAGATATAGATTTAAAATAAATCTACGTATGTATATTAAATATTTAGTTAGTTACGCAACTTTTAATATTTATAAAATATAAGTACTATTATTTAACTAGGTTATTATAATACGTAATATTATATTTAATAAAACTTTTTTTTTATAAGGGAACTAAAAAGTAGCCTATCGTACGGAAAGAGACTATAAAGTTTATAAATATTTTATATACTATTAAGATTATAAATATAGGTAAGGCGTTTAATAAAATTTTTAATATATAAGCCTATAACTTTAATAAGCTAAGAATTAGTAGAAATATTATATAATTTAAATAGTAGTTTAGGGGTACTTTAGTATAGATTTATTTTATTCTTTTAGCTAGTTAGTTAAGTAAAACTTTATATAAGTAGTATATATATAGGTTATTAGTATAACTAATTAATAGCTATAAATCTATATATTATATAATATAAATATTAGTCTAATCTCTTTTTAACTTACTCTAAAGCCTAAAAAACTTAAAAGTATAAACTCTAAAAAAGATAAATATTTTAGTATTTTTTATAAAATATACTTTAGTAAAAAAGTAGAATAGTTTAAAATAAAGAGCCTATAGGATTCTTAAATAGTAGGTAAAAACTTATTTAATACTATTACTTAAATTAGTAATATAGAGCTCCTTTTATTAATTAAAATAATTAGTACCCCTATTTATAGAACGAAAGAACTTATAACGGACTATAATTTAACTATTTAATAGAGCTAAAGGTAACGTAGGTTAAATTTTAAAGATTTTAATAAATTAAAAAGCAGAAATAAAAACCTACTTAGTATTTATATATTATTAAGCCCTAATCTAGAGAGTAAGCTATTATATAATATAAAACTTATAAGTATTTTACTAAACAGTATAGATAGCTCTCTTTAATATAATTTTATAAATATATTTATTTTTAGTATAAATCTTATATAAAAAGAGCGTAGAAATTTTATAATTATTAATATTATAATTTAAGCTACTATACAGAATAGGGCCTTAAAAAAAATAATATTTTAAAATAAAACTTATATATACTGCGACGAGCTTCTAAAAGAGCTAGTAATATAAGAAGTAATTTTTTTATATTTACTTAGTTTACTTTTTTACTAGACTGTATATAAAAAATAGACTATAATTCTTAAAAAGTAAATTTAGTAAATAGTTATCAAAAAGTAAAAGTACGCCTAGACCTCGATCCAGGAGTACGAACGCAGTAAGGGAACTCTGTTAAGTACTAAACCGTGTACGCAATGTAGTAAATAGTTATATACTTTAATAGTACTAAACGTCCGCTTTTACTTAAATAGATATTTATTTATAAGTTTAATTAGAATAGTTACTTTATAAAATATAAAACTTACTTAGTTATTAAAGGCAACTTTTAGTTAAAAAATATACTTTTATTAATATATACTATAACGCTTACAGCGCGCTCCTTTTATATAATTATAATAATTATAATAAAGTTTAATTTAGAAATTTTATAGCTTAATATAATTAGTATATTTTTTAATATATTAATTAATCCCTTGAACTTAGTATAGTATAAACTACCTAATAGCTATAAGTAAAAAAGTAGTTATATAAAATTTAAATAAGTCTTATATAGCCTACGCAACTTACCTATACTATAGTATAAAAAATTTTTTAGTACTTTAGCTAAGCTTAGCTTTATCTATTTAAAAAAAAAGTTTTACTTATTCTTTAATATAGATTATAAAATCTTTATACTTTTTTATATAAATAATATCCTATTTCTATACTATAAGATTTATTAATAGGAAACTTTTAAACTGCGTAATAAGCTTCTAAAAATATATAATATAGAGGTACGTAGAGCTATAAAATAGTATTTTAAAATATTGGTAACTAGAAATTAAAAAAATTAAATAATTATATTAATCTACAATTTATATATTAAAAAGATTTAAAGAAATTTAGAGTAGCTAATTTAGTATTTTTTTTTACTAACGCCTTTACTATTAAAAGAGCTAGTTAAGAATAAAGGAGAAGTAATAAAAGTTAAAATTAAAATATATTAGAAGCGCGTTAAATGTGTACTTTATATTACTATTATAATATAACTAAATATAGTATTTACCGTTTTAAAACTATTTTATTTTTTAACTAATTTAAGTAAAGAGTACTTTACTATAGTAAAACGTATAATTATATTTTTTTATAAATTACGCTTTTAAGTAATCTAATATAGTATATATAAGGGCCTAAAACTTATAATCTATTTAAACGTTTTATTTATAAATAATCTAAAGAGTAAATAATCTTTATATAACTATATTATTATATTATTTAGGGGTGTAATTATTTAAAAAGCTATAAAATAGACTACTATTATAATATTAATTACTAAAGTAGAGCTTCTCGCGCTTAAATATATAAATAAAGAAATAATAGCTTTAAAGCGCTTTTTTAAAAAATTTATTTTAAATTTTAGAGCTACGTAACGTATATTCTATAATAACTAATAAATAATTAGATTAGTTATAAGTAAAAATAAGTATATAACTACCCGTTTACGCTATATAAATATATAAAATATATAGCTGCGCTAAAAGTATTTAAAAGAGAGTTTTAAAATTAAATACTTTTAAATAAGTAATATACTAGCTAATAGATTAATAAAAGCTCTTATAGGTTAGTAATTCTAAAGTTTTAGAAAGTAACTAAATCTTAAAGATATAAAAGAAAAAATTACTAAACTAAAATTTTAAAAAGTTATATAATAATAAAGCGTAAAGCGCTTTAAATTAAATATTAAATAATTTATAAACTCCTATTTATAATAATAAATTTAAAACTCTAAAGCGTAAAAAAAGATAATAAAATAATAAAAATTATATAATAACTCTAATAAATATACTTAATAGATTAATAATTTTACTAGCTTACTAAACTTTTAAACAGCTTAAGCACGGTATAAAGTAATTTTATTAAAAATATTATTTATAAGGTTATTACCTAAGTTCTTATCTATCTTAATTATCTGCCTAATAGTAGTTTATAATTTATTAAGCTTTATTATTTATAAGGTCTATGTTAGTAAAAATTAAAAAAAGTAATTTAAAAAAATTATATCTCTTTATAAGTAAGCTCTTATGCCTTTTTACTATAGAGCGGCTTATAATAAAATAAAAAATATTTAGTAATCTATTAAATACGACTAAAACTATAATAGTAAGTATATTATTTTTTTAAATTATTTAGATTAAAATATTAATATATATATTAGTTTATAGCTATATCCGCTCTTATACGCCTAGTAATAAAAGCCTTATATTTTAGTATTATAATAACTTCTATTACTCTTATTAGATAGAGTACTACCTAAATAATAAAAGTAAAATATAAAGCGTTTTAATCCTATAAACTATTAGTAATATTAAGTTATATAAATACTATCTAATAGTTCTAAAACTCTTCTAATTTTAATATAAAAGCATAGATAGAGTTTTAAAAAACTATAAGCTAAAAAGCTTAAAATATTTTTTAGTAATATTATTTTTATTTTTACAGCGCGATAGAGTCTATAAAATAAATAGTTTACTATTTTTATTTTTTTTAGGATTTTTAAACTTATTTTTATTTACTATAAAGTACTACTTAACTCTTAAACCTAATTTAGTTAAGCTTAAAAAAGTTAAATTAAAAAAAGCGCTAATAGTACTCTATATTTAAAAAAACTAGATAAAAAAAATTGGCTAAATAGAATTAATAATTTTAAAAGCCTACTAAATTTTTTATTAACGTAGAGCTTTCTATATAGTATTTAAACATTTAAGGGCTAGTTAATAAATAGCTATTATAGAGCACGGTATAAGTATTAAACTAAAAAAATTATTAAAATTACTAAATAGTGGATTAGAAAAAATATTTTTTAAAAATTAAAAGAGCTATAAATTTTTTATAATAGAGACTTAAAAAGTATTTAGATTTATCTAAAATAAAAACTAAAAATAATTTTTTAAAGCTTATAATAATTAAAAAATAATATTTTTTAGAACTTCGGGGATTTATAAAACTTTTTAATTAGTAAACTAAAGTAAATTTACTTATATTAAAAATATAAAATATTTTTTTTAGCTTATAGTAATAGTGTATTATCTTATAAAAGGAGCGGAGAAGTTTTTAAATATTATAGTATAAAAGTTTTTATATAAGTTATAGAAATTTTTATTTAAGATTAAATAGTAACTTAGCTTTACTAAGCTACCTATTATTAGTACTTTTTAGGCTTTTTTTTTTTTTTTTTTTTACTTACTTCTTCTTACGGAGCGTAATTATAGGCTAAAAAATAGTAGTAAGTAAAATATTAAAAACTAAAAAACTAGACTCTATTAGCTTTTTACTAATTTTAGTAAATTTATAATATTTAAAATACTATTTACTTTTAATTATATTTAGGTTATAGACTATAGTATTATAAGAGGAATCGAAAAACTATTAAATAAAAATTAATAGAGTTTTAAGAGATAGAATTAGTACTTAAAAATTTAAAAAAATTCTAAAAAATAAAAATTAAGAAAAGTATTATAGCTTACTACAGCTATAGTAGTAGTAATATAAATAATTAACTTATAATATTTATAATAATTAGAGAGCTTAAGGAGCTGTTAAAAGAAAAAAAATTAAATATAAGGGCTAAAATATATAACAAATAGTATAAGAGAGCGTAAAAATAATAAAAAAAGTATAAAAAAAGTAAAAATTATTTTAAAAAGTTAGTAGAGAAAATATATAAATACTTATTATATTATTAATACTAGCGTATTTACTATAATTAGTCTTTTATTTTAAAACTCTATTATTTAGTAACGCTACCCGCTAAAACTTTATTTAAAAAAATATTTTTTAAAATTAATTCTACGGCTACTATAAGCTTAAAAGAATTAATTTTAAACTATTTAAATAGTTAAACTATTTTTATTAGTTTAACTAGGGGGTATATTGTGGTAAAATATTTTAGAGTTTATATTACTAGTTTATAGAACTTTTTAGAATAGAGTATTTATTTTTCTTTTATATATATATAATACGGCTCTTTAGCGCTTTTATTTATAAAACTAGTCCCTACTCTTTAATTTTAAAATCTAGTAATTTCTAGCTCGTTTTTCCTCTATAATTACTTATAGTAGCCTAAATATACTAACCTAAAAAAAAAATTAAAAAAGAAAATTTTAAAAATTAAAAGGTAAATACTAATACGAAAATAGTATACCCTAAAAATATTATAATAATAGTTATACATTTTTTAATATTTATATTAATTAAAGAGAGTATAGGCGTTTATAGTACTATAATATTTAATATATACTTTTTTTTAAACAAAATTATTTTAGATAGTAGTACCACTATATATTTAATTAATAATATCTTAATACTTATTTTTAACATATTTAAAAAGGTAGCTAGATTTATAAATATTAAAACTAAAATATAAATATTAGTAATTATTAAAATAAGCGACTAACTTCTAAAGTAAGTCTTATATAGTATAAATAGCCCTTATACTAAAAATTTATTACTTAAAAACGTTATAGTAGTAAAAGGCTTTTATATTAATATTATCTCTAAAGTTCGTTTACGGAGGGCTAATATTTAGTACTTAAGTTTTAATTATACTTTATATATAGGTATACTAAAATAGAATATTATCTTTATAAATCTATAATATAAGTATAATTTTATATTTATTAAATATAAATTAATTACCTTTTATTTTGTAATTAATACTATAATAAATAATTATAAAATATAAAAATTATAAATTAATTATTTCCGTATAACTAGTAAGCAGATATAGTATTAGTAATTAAGATACTTAAGTTAAGTAGTATTATATATATTAGTATAGTATACTTAAAATATTAAAATAAATAGTATAACTTAATTAAAGTATATATACTACTTAATTACTTTTATAATATAAGTTATTTTTAAGAAACTAAAAAAATATTTACTATAGCTATTTTCTTTAAGTATTATAAAACTATTTTAATATACTAATAAATAGATTAAAAGAGTAATAACGTATAATTTTAAAAAAAATAACTTTAGTAGAAAAATTTATAATTATAACCTCTACTTAAAGGGCTTAAAATTAATTATAAAAGTTTTTAAAGACTTTACTAAGCTACTCTTTGTATAATATAATTTTAAGATTTATATATTTATTTAAAATAATAATACTATTATAGTATTACAGTATAGTTATTTATATATATATATTTAAATATTAATTAAACAAATAGTATGGCTGTGGTGGCTTAGCGCGACTAAAAGGGGTTTTAAGAAAGGAGGAGTATATATATGCCTTTATACTTAATGTGTCGAAAAAATCTTAGGCTGCCTTAAGAAGGTAAGGTAAGTATTAGTTATTTATACTATAAAAAATAGATAACTAATTAAAAAAATTAAGCTTATTAATACCGTACTATATATTTATAAACTAAATAGTAGTACTAAAAGAATTAACTAAAAAATAACTCTAAACGTAATTAAAATATAATTAAGCACTAGTTTACTTACTAAACTTAAGTCTAAAGTAATAAATACTATAATATAATTATATAAAATACGGCTATTATTATTCTACTAAATATAATTATTAAAAAAAGTACTTAATAAATAGTTTAAGTAGTACTTTAAATAATAAACGTCTATAATTATAAAAAATATAATAGTAGATTTACGCTTTAATTAAAGTAAAATTTATATATATAGCTACTATACTTACCTACTAAATAAAAAATATTTAGTAGATCGTAATAAGTATAAATTTATAGTAAACTTATAGGGCTATAGTAATTATTTAGTAGACTATTATACTTTTAATATCTATAAAATATAGGTTCTAGTACTTAATTAAGTAATTATAACTTAAGATATTATTTTTAATAAGAAGCCTTTCTATAAGGGGCTATCCGATTATAAAATACTTAAAAAAAGAGTAGTTTTAGTTATTAAAGTACTCTATAATAATAAATTTATAGACTTAAGTATAGTATTTAATACTATACGCTTACTAAGCTAGTCTAATAAATAAATAAGAAATAAGACATATTTAAACCCTAATTATATACTTAGGGTAGTAATTATAGTTAATATAAAAAAGTAATAAACTAAATCTTTTTTAGTATTACTAAAAGTTTAATAGCTATATATAATAATTACTTACTTACTAATAATTCGGGAATTTATATAATATAAAATAAATAATTAGAACTTAGAACTTTTAAAAAAATACTAGTATTAAACGCTACTTTAAATAATCTTATTAAAATTTAGTAAGTATATAATAACTATTAAAAAATATATAAACTAAAAAAGCTAGTCTATTAAATATTAACGATAATTTTTATTATTTTATATATAATTACTCTACGGCTACTATTTAAATTATAAATAATATTTTTACTACTATAAGTAAAGTAAAAATACTATTAGCTTAATACTAATAAAGACGTAATTAAAGTTAGGTAATATAATTAAGTAAGAGGCTATAGTAGTAAAATTTTAAAATTAAATATATAAATTTACCCCTCTATAGGAGGTAACCTAAAGATAATAATTTAAATAAGTAGTAAGAGGATAGAATAAATTTTATAAATATTTATATAGTAATCGCGAATTTATAAAATAATAATTTTTAAATTAATATTATATATATTCTTTTTTAGGACTATAAAGGTAATAACTAAATTATAAATATATATTACTTTTAATACTATAGTAATAGTCGTAATACTTAAAAAAATACTTAAAATATTATTTTTTAATTATTTTACTCGCCGCTATATATAGTAACTATATAAAAATAATCTTTCTTTACTATCTATAATATAAAAGCAGCTTATTTTATATTTTCTTAGTAATAAATTTAAAAAAATTTTGTATATTAAGATTAATACGCTTTTAAAAAATAGAATTTAAAAAAGGATTACTAAAATAAATATAAATAGTTAATCTCTACTATTAAAATAGGTCTTAACTTATAAATTTAATTAGAATAAGTATTTTATTAAATATAGAGTATATATCATTATAAAGTAAATCTTTAAAAAATTAATTTTTTATACTTAATATATACTACTATACTTATTATAATATTATTCTATATTATAATAATACTTATAGTAAAATTTCATTTAGAAATTTTATAGTATAATATTATTAAAATATTTTTTAATAATCTAATATAAATAGAGAATGTATTAATATATAAACTATTTAATAGATTTAAAAAGTAAAGTATATATATTAGGCTTAATTAAATATTATATAGTTTATAAGACTTGTCTTACCTTTAATATAAAGAGTTCTTAAGCTTATTATATACTATTAGGCTTAAAGTATTAAAAAAAAGTCTTACCTATTTTTTAATAATAAGAAGATAGTTTTTATTTTATTTCTTATAGATAATATCCTGCTACTATATTATAAAAATTATAAAATAATAGTAAAGCAGCTCTAGAACTAAATTATCTTAAAATATAAAATTATAGTAAAGAGGCTTATTTAATAGTTTTTTAGAATTACAGTAATCTATAATTATAATAATAGAATAATTATATTTATTTATAATATATATATTAATAAAATTATAAAGAAAGTTAGTTTTAATAATAATAATAGCTTTCTTAAAATACCTTTTTTTTTTAAAAAAAAAAACTTATTACATTCTTTAGAGAGACTTTTAAGTAGAATATTAAGTAGTATTAAAAATATATAAGATTAGTTTTATATAGTAATTATACTTTACCTAAATATTATATTAATTATTTTAAAGCTATTATAGTTTTTAATAAATTTAAGCCTATAACACTTTATTACTATTAACAAAGTTATTATTTACTTCTATTATACCTACTAGTAGGTAATTTAATATAGATAATATAATAGACCTAATTTTATAATTTATAAAAATACGTCTTTTATAAATAATTCTAAAATAAAAAATAATCCTACGGATATTGTGTAATAATATTTAATTATATAATTTTTTAAATATATTTATATATTAATTGAATAAATAGTGTGGCTATAGTAGCTCGGAGCGACTAAAAGGGGTTTTAAAAAAGGAGGAGTATATACATAACTTTATTATAATTTTTTAAAAAGTAATTAAATAGGCTACTATTACCACTTTAATAATAAAAAACTAAACTACTTACTTTAAAATATATAAATAAAAAAGTAATAGTCTTAAGATACTTTTTCTATAAAATTATATTTAATTTAGAATCTATATAGAGAATCTACTATAATAATTAATAAATAATTAAACTTATTATTAAAGCTAATAAAAGAATTAAAACTTAGTTATAATATATTAATATTTAAAATATATAGTTACTGTAAAAATATATAAAAGAATTATTTAAAATAATTTATCTATAAACTAGTAATACGCCTACTAATAAATTAATAAAGGCGCTTATAAAATAATAGTTTATATATTTTAAAAAACTACTTAATTTATAAAATATATAATTACTAATTATTAAGCAAGTATAAAATAGAGAGAGGAAAGTCTATTAAATTTTATCTATCTTAAATAAAAGGAATCTATTATAAAAATAGTAAATAATTAGACCTATAAAATTTTTAAAAACTTATTAAGTAGTTTATATAACTAATAACGCTTCTTTTTTTAGGCCTTAGTAGGGTAGAAATAGCTACTTAAAGTTTAAAATAAGTAAAAGCGGCTAAGCGATTAAAAAGAAGGATCCTAACTATAGGGGTATAACTTATTTTTTAGATTCTACTTCTTTAGTAAAATAAAATAATTATACTATTACTCTTTTAAACCTATAAGTATAGCATAGATTTTAGAGAATAAATTAAACTAATTTTTATTTAGACTTAAAAAAAAATTTATTTATATAGCTTATAATATTTTTATTAGTCTCTACACCCTAACCTATAGCCTAAATATAATTATTTACTATTTACTACTTAAAAGAATGCTAACAGGATACTAGATTAACAATTAATAAAAGCTATAATAAACCTAAAAAAATATTTATAAGTTATTTTAATATAACTCTAACTACTAAAAATAGAATCTATATATTTGTTTTATTTATAATCTTAATTATCTAGAAATTCTATATTAGTATCTAGAGCTAAAATAGTTTAGTATTATTTTAAAATATTTTAAGTAGTTTTAAAAGTAACAGTAATTTTATTATTAAACTATAATAAATTAACGTAATCCTAAAACTAAAATTAAAAGTAAATTATTTATTTTAGAATTTATAGTATTATACTTACAGGAGGGTAATCTAAAAAAAAAGTAATTAAAAAAAATAGCTTTTTTAAAGATTTATATAAAATTAATTACTAAGTATAAAAATACGTAAATAATACCGTTGTAAAAAGAAGATAATAGAGATTTATATAAGGATTTTAGTTACGTTATATATATTACCTATAATAAACTAAAATTACCTAAATATAATAATTTTTTTACTTACTTTTTTACGTTCCTATAACTTTTTAGTTAGTAAATATATTTAACTAAAATTTTAACTATACCCTTTTAGGCCTAATATAGATCACGTAACTAGATTTTTAAAGTATATTAGTAATCTAATAATAGCATTATATTAATAATAAAAATATTACTAAGACTTATATAATTAATAATTACGTTATATATTATTAATATTATAGTATATAGTAATATCGTTTTATTTTAATAAACCTAAACTCCTATTTCTTTAATATAGCGCCAAATTTTTTAAAACTTAAATCTAAAATTAAACTTTTTTTAAAAGTAAATAATATATCTTCTTTAATTACTATACCATTAAATAAGTTAAAAAAAACTCTTTATAATACTATATAACGTATTAAAAATAAAGAAAAAAAAAGATTATAATATAAAAAATATTAAAATGGATAGAGTTACTAAAATAACTTAAAAAAAAAAGAGTAATTAATAGAGACTTAACTAGAAGTCCTAAAAAAGAAAATAAAAGGCTGTTATTAGATAATAGTCTAAATATCTTAAAAAGATCCTTATAAAGGATTTTAAAAGAGGAGGATTATAGTATTAATATAAGTAAAAAAAAACTAATAATTAATAAAGAAAACACTAAAAAAAGATTAAAATACGCTAAAGAAAATATAAAAAATATAAAAAATATAAATATAAAAAAGATTATATTTTCTAATAAGTTATTAATATAAAGGGGATAATATAATAAATAATATTATAAAAAAAGGGGTAAAAATAGAGTTAGAAAAGACCTAGCTGCTAGCTAATTACAAAGTAAGTTATTTTAATTTTTTAAAATATTTAAATATATAAGTTTTTATATATTTTGAAGTTATAGTTTTAGTTTTTTAATATTAATTATATTAATTATTTTATAAGATAAGACCTTAAACTATAAGTTTAGGGTACAATTTAGATAAGAGGTAAAAGTAATTTAGTATTTATTAAAATACCTAATTCTTCTACTTCTTTTACTAGTAAGAATTATATAAATAAAGTCCTTATACCTAAGGTTAAACCCTTAATAAAAAAGGGTAAGTAACTTAATAGATTTCTTACTGCTTTTTTTAATATAATAATATATATATATATATATATATATATATATATATATATATTATATTATAATTATAAACTTTATATTAATATTAATTTAGGTTAGTAATTTTAACAAGATAACGTCCCTATTTATAAAATAATAGATATTTTAAACTAGTTTAAAAATAATAAAATTACTCTATATTCTTATCTAGCCTATAGTCCTAATTTAGCCTCTATAGAAAATATATAGGATTATTTAAAATAACAGCTAAATAATAATAAAGAGGCTAATTTAGGTATAAAATTTAGTATATAAAGTATAGAGGCCTTTAAAAGTGTTATTATATAAAAATAAAATAATATATTATAAGAAGTTATTAAGAACTATATTTTATCTTTTCCTAACTATTATAAGGCGGTTATACAAGCTAAAGGCTACTATACTAAGTATTAGTAATTTATTATTTACTAGTTTATTATTAAAAATGTGAAAAAGTGACTATTATATATAATTATATAATTAATATATAAATATATAAAAATATTTAATATATAAATAAAACTTAGTATCTATTATTATATATATAAAAATAAGCTAATTTTACACCTTAAATAAAAAGTTGTACTAACTTAAAGTAGAGACCTAAAAATTTTTTATATTTACTAAATTTTTATTACTCCTAAACCCTATAGTAAGCAGTCCCTAATAGGGTAAATTAAATCTACTAGTCTTTCTTTTTAAAATACTATTTGTCTCAGATTTTTAGGCTTAGTAATTAAAAAGTTATATTATTTTAAAAAAGGTATTTTTTTTAATTACTCTTTTTTTTGTTACCCCCCTGTAATTATAAGCTTAATAAAAGTTATATAAATAGTGTAAGTACTAATAAAACTATAATAATTAGTAATATATAATAGAGATATAATTAATAAAACCTATAGCTAATTATATAAATAAGTTATATAATAATAGTAATACGTATTTATAAAATTAAGATTTTTATAATAGGCTTTTATAAAATTACTAACTAAAGCGCTGTGTATATAATCCTTATAATTTAAAAACAGCTGCCTATTAGACTTAAAAGATAGTTTACTTTTACTTTTTATAATTTACTAGCTGCCTCTACCTTACTCTTTTTAATTAATATTTAAAACTAAAGGATTAGAGTTATAGTCTAATTTAGAATAATTAAAAAGTTAAGTATTTTAAATAGGTTAGCTATAGCTATTACTACTATAGTAGCTAAAAAAGTAAGTACTAAAATATTTAAAAATATTCTATAATTAGTTAGTAAAGCTTATATAGATAAAATAAAATTAAAATAGTAGTATTACCTATTATAGTAAAAATTAATATAAAATAATAAAAAGAAGAGAAGAATAATTTATATAATTAATATATTTAATTACATTAGTAAAACTACGTTTATTTATATAATCTACTATCTATCTATTATGCCTATAATTTTACCTACTTACTAAATTTAAAAGATATAATTAAATAAAATAAAACGTTAACTAATTATAAAATAATATAAAAAATAAATTATACTTAAAATAAATAGGTAAAATACGTTATTAATATTAATTTACTAAGTAGATTATATAGAGCTATAATATTACTATAAAAATAAATAGTATCTAAACCTATAAAAGGGAAATTTAATTAAGAGAATTAAGTATACTAACAGCATTATAAGTAAATAGTATAAAAATAAAATTTACTTTAATAGATTTTAAAATAGGCTTACTACTATTACGTAAATTACCTAAGGGGTATATTATTATATTAACGCTTATATACCCTTTTAAATTATAGATTAATTAGTTAATTTAGTAACGTAATTATTTACCTATTATATATATATTTAATTTTAATCGTTTTATCTTATATATAGTATTACTTTACCTTTTATTTTAAAAATAAGTATTATCTAGTTTACTATAGTTAATAATAATAAAAATATACTTATAAATTTTTCTATAATACTATAATTTTAGTAGCAACGTAATTAAGTTAATAAAAATAAACTTTTAGTATTAATTAGCTATAAGTAGTAAGTTAAGTAAACTATATTTATTATTATAGTATATATTACTATAAGAGTATATAACGTAGTTACTAATATATTATATTACTATAGTAGTTATATATAGCTTAAAATAGTTATACGTATTATATTTACTACTATATTTTATAATAGTTAAGTTATAGTGGCCCTTTATAAGGGCTACGTATAAAGTTTTATTATAAAAGAAAATAGTTACTATTTATACTATAATATTTTATCTTAGTAACTATAGTCTTTAAAGTTTATTTAAATTTTATTTTTATTAATAAACTAGTATAGTATATGCTTATAAATTTTCTAAAAACTATTTATAATAGTCTATAGTATATTATCTATATTTATAAGCTTATAAATCTAGTTAAGTAGACTAGTTATCTTAGTAAATAGTAGTAGAAGTATCTTTTTTACTAAAATATATATAGATTTTATTAACTCTATTATAGTTATAGATAAGTTATTAGTTAGTATATAAGTAAAGTAAATAGTATAACTATATTTATTCTTAGTAGATAATTCTACTTAATAAGTATATAAAATAGTCTATTATTAATATTATATTTTTTATTCTCTATACTAATAAATATATTTTTAGGTTTCTATATAAGACTATTAGGCTTAGTCTCTTATTTACTAGGTTGATAGAGTATTATAAAGTTAAATTTAAATAAGAACTCTACTTAATAAGCTTATTATTAGTTTAGCTATTTTAATAATATAAACTACTTAAAAGTCTTATAGTCTAAAAAGATTTTTATAAAGTTAGTAGTACTAGTTAACTTAGCTCTCTATTTTATAAAGGCTTAAATAATTACTATTAACTCTTTATTATATATTAAGTAATTAGTCTTAGCTAGCTTTATCTTTATAGAGAAGTGGGCTACTAGGTATAGTACTAGCTTACTATTTAATATATACTATTATAATAAAATACTACTAACTACCTAGTTTAACGCGTTAGTTTTAATTACTACTTTTAAGTCTAAGTTAAAATATATTAGTAGTCTAGTACTAGTATAGTATAAAAAGTCTTTTTAAGTTATTAAAAAGTATTATTAGCTAAAATTATCTATATAAACGCTACGCTAGTATTAGTTATATAAATAATATTAATAAGTAGTCTTATAATAAAAAAACTAAACATAAATTATTAATAAAAATATAAGAAACTAATAAAGGCTTATATATCTTTAATAGTCTAGAATTATTACTATTTATAGATTATAGTAACATTATTAAAGTTTATTTTTAAACTATTATATAATAGTATTATACTTAAGTATTTTATATATTATATATTAAACTTATATTTATATATATTTAAGTATAAGTTAGCTTTTCTTAGCTAAGTAAAGACTTTAAGATAGTATTTTATAAACTATTTATTAGACTTACTATATACTAGAATATTATCTAAGTAGGCTAAGTAAAAGTTATTAAGATATTTAAGTAAAGCGCTATTAATATATTACTAAAACGTACTAGATACGTTATATAGTTTAAAAAATATAATAATATATTTTTAATAGTCTAAAGCGTATTAGGAATACTATTTTTTTATTACTTTCTTAAATAATTAGATAGTATTTAGGCGGCTAATTCTAGTAGTTTCTAATACTATTTCTAGAGGCTAACTTACTATAAAACCGTTTTAGCTATACGCTCTAGGCTAGAGCGCACTTATCTTTTTAGCTTTTCTACCTTAGCTAGCGTATTCTTATAATAATACGCCTTAATTAAGAGTATAGTTTTAGTTTTTTTATATAAAGAGAAATATAGTAGTAGTAGCCCTTATAATCTTAATAGCTCTACTTTATTCTTATTCTTATTACTTATAATATTAACTAAAATAGAGGTTATATAACTAATAAACTAATTAAAACCTTTTCTTTATTATTGATAAGTCTTCTAAATAAGAATTATTATTTTTTTATTATTTTTTCTATTTACTATATACGTCTTAGTAGTATTTATTATTTAAATTAAAAATTTTTTTATACCTTTTTCTTTCTACGCTTTATCTTAAAAACGCTTTATCTTATTATAGACTATAGTAATATATAGTACTTATTTTTATTAATAGTTTTTCTAATAAGAGTAAATATATTAGGCCCTATATAGATAATAGTATAAAATTAAATATAAATCTAATAAATATTAATATATATATTAATAAAAATAGTAAGAATAATAAGTAATATAAAAGTATAAAAGATAAAATATAACTTTTTTTTTAATAAAAACTATTTACCTAAGTATTGCCTCTAATTACTAGAAACGTTTAATAAATAAAAGTATATAAAAAAACTTAAGCTACGCGTTAAGCTATACGCTAAAACTATAAGTTTAAATTCTATACTAACTAAAATAAAAACCTTTTTTAAAATTCTTATATACGCTTATTTTTATACCTATATCTAGAAAAATAATTTTTTTTTAGCCTATACCTTTTTTAGACTAGTGTCTCGACGCTATACTTTACCTCTCTTTATATAATAAAAAAAAACTATAAAAATAGTAGTACTTACCTACTTAATTATATAAAAAATTAGTAAAATTAATAAATTACTAGTTTTATACTTACTTATAACCTATACTAAAAAACCTATAGTTAACCTAAAGTATAAATACTAAATATATTTTAAAAAAAACTATTTTTATAACTATATAATTATATTTATCTATACTTTATATATTTTTTTTAACTAGCTACTTAATTAGTGCTAAAAAAAGAGAAGAAAAAAATACTAAAAAACTAAATACGCTAGTTCTCTTAAGATATACTAAAAGGTATTTTACTTAGTATATAAAAGAGTAATAAGCGTTAGATTAAATAGAAAAATAAACTAGAGTATATATAAAGTATTTATAGTAATTATTAAAAGTAATAGTATAAGAATATATATACTTTTACTATATACACGGGTAGGAGGAGGCATATAAAAGGGGAGATAATAAAGGCGCTACGCCAAGGCTAACAAGCCACTAGCCACAAGTGGCTAGTAGTGTATTTATAGTTTTACCTTTTATTTAAGACTTTCTATACGTGCTAAGTCTAATATAAACTATAAGTACTAAAAAAAATAGCTAAAAAGCATAGCTTAAAGAAAGTAATAGGTATCATTCAGTTGATGTTGTGTTTGATATGCAGCTGCACAGCCTTTGCGTGCCGCTTAATGCGCGGCAAAACGCCCTGCTTACTTGCCAGGCTTACCGTCACAGCATCATAGCTTGCTCTGCATCTCTTCGCGGATATTGAAAAGACCAAAGCATCATCAAACATGTCCTGGATGCATACGCCGCGCTTCGCCGTCCTCATCTGGGCCTTGTTTGCCTTCCCCTTCACGCTGTGGGACGCCGCTTACATCTTTCTCCGCCCGCACACCTTCCCAGGCGGCAAATGGCACCGCCCGCTGTTCGAGCCCATGGTCCAGTGGGCTACGACCGATCGCATCTACGGAGAACAAGGATGGCAGGATCGTGAGGGTTTCACCGCAGCCCAGGGCGTCGTCAATGTGATAGAAGTGGTCTTGTACATGGTATACTTTGGCATCGCTTGGCAGCACGGCAATGGCTTCAAGCGCAACAGCTTTGGGGGTAGACCAGGTGCGTGGGCGGTGTTGGTAGGCTTCGATGCTGGCGTGGTCACTGCGACGAAGACTGCATTATACTGTAGGTTTGCTGGGGGTCTCACTCCTCGATGGGATCACTAACTGTACGGAGTTATGCGCGAAGTGTTTTCCGGATACAAATATACCGGGCATAATGAGCAGCATCCAGTGTTCACGCTTTGGGGATTCATGAAGTACGTCGCATGGAATTTTCCCGACTAGCCGCTAAATAGTCAGCAGTTTGCTTTACTCCGCGGCTTCGCTGTACATGATTGTAACGTTTGGGCGAGACATTGTTGAGGGACTTACTTCTGCCCCGACGCTGGACATGCGATCGAAGAGAAAGCGCGGCTAATCTTGTCCTGCGCGATCTCCTCTCTACGAGACCCTGTTGAGATCATAACTGCACCGCTCCGGGCGAGCTGTATTGCTAGCTCATCTACCCGTATATTGTTTCCAAAGAAAAGAAAAGAGCAGAGGCGACGGTAGCCTAACACTACTAGTGTACTAAACTACAGCACGCTAAGCTATATACTAAGCTATATATTAAGCTATACGCCGTAGTTATAAGTTTAAATTCTATATTAACTAAAATAAAAACTTTTTTTATAGTTTTTATATACGCTTATTTTTTTAACTATATCTAGAGAAATAAATTTTTTTTTGCCTATACCTTTTTTAGACTAGTATCTTAATGCTATACTTTACCTCTCTTTATATAATATTATTTCTAATTATCTCCTTTATCTTTATAAAGCACTCTATAAACCTATATTTTAATCTTTTTACTATTTTCTACGCGCTTTTTCTATCCTTTTTTAGTATCTACTACTAGCACGTTTTAGGCGGTATCTTATCCCCTAAATATTATAGTATCTTTTAAGACTATTCTAGCTTTCTCTAGCTAATCTATTTCTAGTATAATCTCGACTTTTTGTAGTAGAGGAAGTTAATTAAAGGCCGTATAGTTAGGCCTTAGTTAGAGATATCTTTCTACGTAATAGGTTAGTATAATAGCGATATTTTATCTAAAATTATTCTAGGGTTAAAAACTAGAGTTATAACCGGGTTGCTTTATTATACGGTCCGTAATATAGTTAATAAGAAAGGTATATATATTACCGCTAGGGTTAGGTAAATAAGCAGTTAAGGTACCTATTTATATATAAAGTGTCTCCTTTATAAAATTTAATTATTTTTACGCTCTTAGACACCCTTCTATAATTATAATATTTAGTATAGTTATTCCTTCTATTAGAAAAGATATAATAGTAGTATATTCTGTAAATTACGCCTATTATAAGGTTTAGCTTAGACTAATACTTTACTTCAAACTTTAGAAAAGGTATATAAAATTAATTTTATTTATATATTTTACTTAGAAACTAAATTTATACTATAAGTTATAGTAGTAAATCTATAAACCTATAGTATTAAGCGCTTAATAGATATAAGTATAGAAAGAGCGGGATAAATTACGCCTATATTATCTAAATAGACGTATAGTTTAGGTATAATAATTATAATTTATTAGTATTTAATATTTACTTCTCTCTATCCTCTACTATAACTACGCTAGTAAATTTAGCTAGGGTTAGAGTTAGGTTATATTAACTACTTAGGATTATACGTAAGTAGAAATATTAAAATATTAATAAAATATTAATAAAACTAGCTATAACTTTATTACTATAATAAATTAATTAATTAAAATTTAATATAATATAGATCTATGTATATACTAAAAGTCTAGAGTTTAAAAAATAATATTATATTTATTATAGCTTACTAAAAATAGTTATTTTTATTATTAAAGGCCTAGACTAAAGAAATTCTATATTTTAAATTCTAGACTTTTAGTATATATATAGATCTATATTATAATAAAGTTTTATTAATTAATCTACTATAGTTATGGAGTTATAGCTAGTTTTACTAAAATTTTATACAAATTTTACAGGGGGGTAAAAGCAAAAAAGAGTACTTAAAAAAGTTATAGTTTTTAAAAATTTATATAAAATTAATTAATAAGCCTAAAAATACGTGAATTATATTATTTTAAAGAGAAAGTTAAGGAGACTTATTTAAGGATTGTAGTTACTATATATAGCTTACCTATAATTAATTAAAATTACCTAAACATAGCAAATTTTTTAACCCCTTTTTTAGGTTCTTATAACTTTTTAGTTAGAGAATATATTTAACTAAAATTTTAACTATACTCTTTTAGGCCTAGTATAGATTACATAACTAGTTTTTTAAAGTAGATTAGTAATCTAATAATAAAATTATATTAATTATAAAAATTTTACTAAGGCTTATATAATTACTGCTTACGTAATATATTATTAATATTATAGTATATTATACTATCTTTTTAATTTTATAAACCTAGATTCCTATTTTCTTAAAATAACGGTAAATTTTTAAAAACTTAAATCTAAAGTTAACTTACTTTTAAAAGTAAATACCTCTATTTTTATAATTATATCTACTTTAAATAAGCCTAAAAAGACTATTTATAATACTATCTAACGTATTAAAAATAGGGAAAAATATAATTATAATATAAAAAAAGTTAATAAGAGTAAAATAACAAAGTTAACTCTAAGAGAGTATAGAGTTATTAATAGAGACTTAACTAAAAGTTTTAAAAAAAATAAAAGAGTATTAATAGAAAATAGTCTAAATATTATAAAAAAGTCTTTATAAATTTATTTAAAAAAAGAGAAGTATACTATTAATATAAGTACTAAAAAATCTATAATAAATAATAAAAATACTAAAAAAAGATTCAACTGCGCTAAAAAAAAATATAAAAAATATAAAAAATATAAATTTAAAAAAAATTTTATTTTCTAATAAGTTAGCAATACAAAGGGGCAAAGTTAAAAGAAAATATTATAGAAAAAACAATAATAATAGAGTTAAAAGAAAATTAGCTGTTAGCTAATTATAAAATAAGTTATTTTAACTTTTTAAAATATTAAAATATATATCTTTTTATATATTTTTAAGTTATAGTTTTAGTTTTTAAATATTAATTATATTATTTATTTTATAGGCTAAGATATTACTTTATAAGTTTAGAATATAATTTAGGTAGAAGGTAGAAGTAATTTAGTATTTATTAAAATACCTAATTTTTTTACTTCTTATACTAGTAAGGACTATATAAATAAAATCCTTATACCTAATGTTAAATCCTATATAAAAAGGGTTAAGTTTTATAATACTTTTTTACCCATTTTTTTATTAATATAATAATAATATATATATATATATTATTATATTATATTATAATTATAATCTTTATATTAATATTAATTTAGGTTAGTAATTTTAATAAGACAACGTCCCTATTTATACAACTACGGACGTTTTAACTTAGTTTAAATATAATAAAATTAAACTATTTTTTTACCTAGCCTATAGTCCTAATTTAGCCCCTATAGAAAAGATATAGAGTTATTTAAAATTAGAACTAATTAAAAATAAAAAGGCTAATTTAGGTGTAGGAAATAGTTTAAATAGTATAGAGACCTTTAAAAGAGTTATTAATAATAAGTAGAATAAAATACTATAAAAAGTTATTAATAACTATATTTTATCTCTTTTTAACCGTTATAAGGCAGTTATAGAAACTAAATGCTACTATACTAAGTACTAGTAATATATTATTTACTAGTTTATTATTAATAATTTAAAAAAGTGACTTTTATATATAATTATATAAATAATATATAAATATATAAAAATATTTTATATAATTGTATATTATAAGTACTATTATAATATATATAAAAATACCTAAATTTCACACCTAAAATAAAGAGTTAATATAGCCTAAAATAGGGTCCTAAAAATTTTTTATATTTATTAATTATTTTTACTTCTAAACCCCTTAGTTAGTAGCCTCTAACTAGGTAAATAGAATCTACTAGTTTTTTTTTTAAAACGCTATTTTTCTTGTATTTTTTAGCTTACTAATTAATAAATTATATAACTTTAAAAATAGTAACTTTTTTAAGTACTCTTTTTTACTTTTACTTTTTTATAATATTCCTGCTTACGTATAATCCTAAGTGGTTAATATAACCTAATTCTAACTTTAGTTAAATTTACTAGCGTAACTATAACCTTCTCTTTTTATTAAAACTAGCCTTTAGAATTTTATAGTCTATTACTATTTTTTAGTTAATAGATTATATTTTTTAGAATTTAAAAAACTATACTCTAGTTATATCTGCCTATTATATTATTTATTCTAAAATAATATATTATATTTAACCTAAATTAAGAATATATAAGCTTAATATATTTTAACTAAATAGTAGTTATTTTTAGCTAATACCTAAAGAACTATATAATTTTAATTAAATAAATTTAGTTCTAAAAGCGTACTAAAAATAAACTCTTTATACTTAAAAATTTTTTAAATATTTTTTAGAGCTACTAGAACTATAGTAATTTTAATATTATAAATATTTACTATTTCTAAATAATAGATATTACTAATAAAAAATAGTAAAATTAACGTAATATACTTATTATTTAGTTAAGTAACTATTTAAATAAATATTATTCTTAGTTAACTTTTATAAGTTTAGTTTTTAATTATTACGTATATAGTTTAGTATTTAATAGAGTTCTCTTACTACGTTTATACTTCTAGATTATTATCTAGGTGTATTTATTACTTTTTAATACTTTACGTAAAACTAAAAAGTAAATTAAAATATAATTAAACGTTATCTATAATATTAATAATAAAACTAAAAATATTATAGTACACTCCGTAAACGGCGCTATTTTTATATAGTTTTTAATTTAGTATAAGAAATAGCTAGAGAAAAAATAGGTACTAAAGATAACTATATTCTATAATAATATAAACAGTTAGTAGAATAGTATAAATTTTTTTTAATATAAATATAACTTCTAAAAAGAAACTAAATTAATAAATACTATAGCTAAAAGCCTGTAAACGCGTAAATTTATAGTTATAAATTTTAGTAAGTAGCGTTAATAAGGAGAATTATTTATAAACTCGCTTTTCCTTACGCCTAGGACGGCTCTTAGATATATACGGTTTATTAGATTAATAAGACTAAGGAAACTCGAGCGTTGAATAAAGGTATTTTCTCGTCCTGGTGTTCGCTATCACAGTTTGAAAAAAAAAAAAAAAAAAAAAAAAAATAAACCAGAGTAGACGCTCCGTGTCGCAGGTCCCTTTGTGCTCGCTACAAACACGTCGACATATGTTTCCCGACGGCCAAGAGTCATTGGCCCGATACCGCCCCTCCAACCAAATCCCTGCCCGTAGATCTAGTACAAGTAGGCTAACCCCCGGGCTAACGCGGGTACCACCAACCTATGCTACAACCTTCACCTTTCACTTTCACTTTCTCCATCCATCTTTTGCACTTAGTCTGTGCACTCGTCCACGTTGCTGCCCGACCACAGATTCCGTAAGAGATAGCTCAGGACAAACGAGGCCCGATGACGAGCGACCCCATCGCGTCGGCAAAGGCACAGGAAGCCACGCACAGATTTGCCTTCCGCGATGCTACCACGGAGGACATCCCTGCGCTGCAGGCCATGATCGAGGAGAGCTTGCGCGCGCTGGGGAAGGCGTATTATTCGCAGGCGGAGCTGGACGGGAGCATTGGGTGGCTGTTTGGCCCGGATACGCTGCTGTTGCACGTAAGAAACTCCGTCTTTCTCATGTCCACGTTCCCTCGTTTGCTTCTGCACCCGTCTCCTAGGCTCGAACCCTAGACCAAAGTCCTCACGCTATAGAAACAAACGCAAGAACGGATCCCGATGAAGGAATCGTTCCTGGGTGGTATAATTGACATCTCGCAGGACCGCACGTACTTCATCCTCTACCCCGTCGGCACGCCGCACACGATCGCCGCCTGCGGCGGGTGGTCTTTCCGCCGGACGCTGTACGGCGCCGACACGGCGCCCAACCGGCTCCCCGAGGCGCGGGATCCCGCGCGCGAGCGTGCAAGCATCAGGGCGATCTTTACGCATCCGGCGTGGGCGAGGAGGGGGCTGGGGACCATGATGATGCGGTATTGTGAGGGGCGGGCGAGAGAGGGTGGGTTCACCGGGCTGGAGATGGGGGCGACGTTGAGTGGAGTCGCGCTGTATGAGAGGTGTGGGTATAGGCGGAGTGGGAAGGTGGATGTTGTGAGGTGAGTGAGTGTTTCTTGGTTGGTGGAGGTGAGATGAGGAGTGGGAGGGAGTGAGCTGATGGGAATAGGTGTCCGAATGGAGAGGGGATACGGATTGTGCATATGCTTAAGGATTTACCAGACGAGAGTGAGGAGTCGAGAAGGGTGGATTCTGGCGAGAAAGAGGCGTTTTTAGAAGAGGGCAGGGAGGTGCAGAACGCGTCTATGGTGGCTTAATGGAATTGCAAGCTGGTGAGGGTCTCCAAGCTTTGGGATCTTTTTCTACCCATTCTGTGAGATTTGCTGAATAGCTGCTACCGGTACATTATTCGCATAGTGCTCCTTCTCCCACTTTATGGAGGCAAATCGGGTCATCTCCCGAGCTTGGGGATATATATACACACATTGTAGCGGCTTAACAACTACACGCAGTCGCCGTAAGTTCTGAGCTGTAAGGTGACGCTAGGGCGTTTGGCCCTGTTTGCAAGGCTCCGGTGTACTGCGTGATCAAGAAATAATAAGTACGCCTAGATCTCGATCCAGGGGTACAAACACAGTGAGGGAACCCTGTTGGGTGCTAATCTGTGTATTGTACCGCGTGATGATAACTAACAGCGACAGAAGGTCGATAAGTTCTCAACGCCCCCCTTTTCGATGCTTGGGATCTCCTTCACTCCTAACCGCGCCTTAACAAAGTCCACGCGATCCGTCAGTCCAGCTATGTCCTTCGGCAGCATGGTGTAGTCGATTTGTCGTTCCATCGTCAATTAACTAGGTGCAGCCAGCCTCGTGTAGAACAAAAGCCCCATCCTCCATCTTGGTCTCCAATGTCTTCCAGTTTTCTGTCGCGAGCACCTGCTTCACTGCCGCTTCGCGCTCTCAGAGTTGACTTAACTCGAGCGAGATCGGTGTTGGGAACTAGGACTGATTAGAGTTAGCGTGTCCAGAGCTGGAGCTCGATGTGATTCCTGAAGCTTACCGGGAACGCTTGATCGAACGGCGGCTTTGCCGCTTGTGCCCTTACCTAAGTGCATCCTCTCTAGGCGGTGATGATAACACGTGCGCGAGGCAATCCCTAAGTGCATGACTGTACGCAGAAACGTAATTCCAGCCCCCTAATAAGAGAAGACCGCCACCGAAACAGGCGGCTAAGCGATAGAGGTAAGAGGGCCGCTGCCACCGCTCCAAAAATTCGACGACGAGGGGGAGCTGGGGGAATTCGACAGTAACGGCAATGGATTTATGGCGGTTACCCATGTTGGTAGTGATATGGCAGCGTGAAGGGTTTGGGCGATGATGAGGGAAAAAGGGGGCAAGACTGTTGAAGAATTTTTTTAGCAGCGCTCGATCAGCATATATACAGGTCTATAACTCCTTCGCTAGCACTGGCGTACCGTACTTTGTGAGACGTTGAGCGAAAATCCATTATTCAGCAGTACCGGACTTCATCTGGCTGCCTAGCCTGATGCCCCGCAAGGGCGCGCTCAACAAGTTGCTGTGGATAAGTGACTAACGTTAGCGATTTATGTACCGAGCAAAGTTGCACGAACAAGCGAAGTGCAGGTAGACGCGAACGTTTAACTTCTTGCAATACTACATCTCAAAGTCCCTACTGCTATAAAACGGATTTTAATTTGCCCTCTGCTAACTATAGCGTATAGTGCTTTATATCTATACTTTAAATTTTAAGTTATTCCTTCTAATACCTACTACTAAGAGCTTACTATTATATTTTATATACTTTATTATTATTTTTAATTAAAAATGCTAATTAAATTCTAAATATATACTCTTTTACCTTTTTTTTCTCTTCTTATAATTTTTATTAAGGATTTAATAGTAAGTAGTTTTATATATTTATTTAATCCATATATAGTAAAACTTAAAAGTATAAATTTTATTAAAAAAAATAATAATTAGGTAATACTATTATCGCGGAAAAATACCTCTAAGCTTATATTATTAGCTTATAAAACTTTTTAAAAGAAAGGATTTAATTCTCTTTTACGTATATATAATATAGCTTTTTAGTACTTTCTTTTATATAAATAGTCTAAATTCTTTAATTTTAAAAACTACTAAGTTTTAGCTTAGTTTTTCTTTATAGTTATAAGTCTAGTATTTTAAAAATAAAAAAAGATTCTCCCTACGTACCTAATAATTAGCAATCTTATTTTTTATAGCTTTAATTAATTTTTTAATTTCTTATTTTAAAGCTTTTAGTTTTATAAATTTAGTAAGTATTACTTTATTTCTATACTACTAATAATTTATATTTTTAGCTATTAAACGTTTAGTAAGTCTTATAACTAATAATCTTTTAAGTATTATAATAACTAAAGCTACTTTATTTTTCTTAACTAATAATATTTATTTTACTAATTTAGCGAGCTGGTTAACTTAGTATATATAGCTTAAAGTATAATATATACTTTATAGTATTTAGAATTTTATTTATTTTACCGTTAAAAGCGTTAATAATTTAAATAATTCTTCTTTAATACTAAAGTTTTCATATATTATAAAAGTATTTAAAGTAGAAATTATAAAAATTTACTATAAATATACTACTAAAATTAATATATATTAAGCCCGCTTAACTAATTATACTATTAAAATAAACTAAATAATAAATATTTAAAACTAAATTAGTATAATAGCAGTTCGAAATTTTATAAATTTTATATAAATATACTACGCTATTACAGAGAATATCTTAACTTATTTAATTATTTATTTTTTTAAATAAAAACTCTTAACTACTAATATAATAGCTAAGAATATTATATAATAATAATACTATATATATTTAGAAAAAATAAAATATAAAAAAATAGTTTATAAGCTATAGTATTATAAATAGAAAACTCTTTATATAAAAGTAAAAGTATATAAACTTAGTAATATTTAAAACAAGTTAGCTATTACTAATATTTATACTACTATTAGTAAGTAATTAGTGCCTAATTAAATAAAATATATATATATAATTTAAGTCTAAAAATTAATATTTAAAACTAAGAAGCTCTTTTTAATAAAGTTTAAAAAAATCTTTTACGTAGTATTATAGCGGGGTGGTATAGTAGGCATATACTTAAAAATACTAAAATTTTTTAAATTTTTAAGGACTTTTATATATTAGGGGTTTAATTTCTTTTCTTATTGTAGTATTTTTTAAATACGCCTACTTTACTAATAAAAAGTAAAGTTTTTAGAAGTATAGGGTTCTGCTAAAGAATTAATATAAAATTATAAAAAGTTAAAATCTTTATATAGAATATATTATATATAAAAGTATCAATAAGGTATTATACTATATAAAGTTAAATAAAATAAAAATTAATTCCTAAATAGTTCTAGCGTAGTAAACTAGGCCTAATTAGGTAATAGATTAGTAGTTTAATATAACTTTATTTAGTAATATATTAGTTAGAAAATTAAAGAAAATTAAAGGGCCGGTTCTAGTTTATTTAAAAGATAAAGCACTTTTTTAAATAGATAAGTAGCCTTAATATAAGAGGCTTTTTTTTTTAAAAAAGTAGTATTATAAAATAAAGTTACTAAATTAACTTTTAAGTGCTCTAGGATTTTTATAATACTTAATAAATAAAATTTTTTTTCTAATTAAATAGCTTATAGCTAAAAAATAAAGATAAATTATATTAGTACTCTTATAAACGTAAAGTATATTATAAGAAACTTACTAATTATTACCGCCTATAGTTAGTATTAATAAATACTTATATTAGTCTAACTACGCTGCTTTTAAAAAAAAAAAAAAAAAGCTCTTTAAGCGCTTTAAATTTAATAAATTTATAACTCTTTTTAGTGTACTTAAGTAAAAAAGATAGTTTAATAAAATACCTTATAGTATAAGAGATTTAATAAGCTAAAATATTTTAACTTTATAGTATATATAGTTATTAATCCTTTACTTATTATAAGTAGTAAATTAAAATAAAATAATTGTATATACTTTTTAAATATATTATTTTTAATAATAGTACCGCTTTATATTTAATAAATAATAAATTATTACTTAATTTAATATTTTTTAAATAATTTAAAAGTATATATACTATTAAAACTAAAATAAGCTTTTGTAATTTTTACTATAAAATTTCAAGTAATTAAAAACGTTTTAAATAGACTAAATAGAAATTCTATAAAAAAATTTATACTATAGAATATAACTATTATAAATGAATATTATTTAAATATAGTATCTAAAGCTTATCTATATAATAAAAATTTTTATTACTTAGGCTTAGATTATATATTATATATAAGATTTTTAATATAGAGCCTTATACTTATAATATTTATTTGTAAGTATAATATTATATTTATTAAATATAAGTCTCTATTTTTTTTATTCTTTAGTTTAAAGCGTAACATGAGTATATTAAAAGCTCTAATTATAATTAATATATTTATATATTAATACTAAGAATATATCGCACTAAAAAGTAAAATATTTAAATTAAAAAGTTTTATATACTCCAGTCTATAGTATATAAAATATTTATATTTTAAATACTAAATATATATAGTATAAGTAATATTTCCTTATATATATGGCTTAGGTAATTTAAAAAAAATTACTATAACTATACTAAGGTATTTTATAAAACTTTTTTAATATACTTAAAAAAACGCTTTATAAATAATAAATATTACTAGTTAAAAATAACTATAATAGAAAAATTTATTTATAAAGTCTATAAATAAAATTATTTTTAAAGCTTATAAAAGTATTTTTAAGCTTTACTATATAAGTATATACCTAGTATAAACTTAATATTAAAAAAAAATTTTAAAATAATAATATTACTACTTAACTATAGCACGGAAGATTATATATTAAAAAATAAATAAAAAAGCTTAATATAAGTATTAAAATACTACTTCTTTATATATATAAGCTAAACCGCGACGCTAAACGCGCTAGCTAAAAAATTATTAATAAAACTATTATTATAAGACTTAGTATAAACTTACTAAAGAAGTTTTAGCTAAAAATTATAATAGTAATTATAGCGTTTTATAATTTTACTCTTTTATAAAGGCATACACATACTCCTCCTTTTTTAAAACCCCTTTTAGTCGCCCTGAGCCACCACAGCCACACTATTTGTTCGATTAATATATAAATATATAATTTTACTCTAATAGTTTTTAAGAGTATATAATCTCTAAATAAAATTTCTTATAACTAGTTTAAAGAGTATTTTTATTATTATAAACTTAGGCTTATAAAATATTACATAGCAGATTTATACTTAAATTAAAGTAATATATATACTTATAGTTATTATATATATTTATTAAATAAAAATTATATAGCCAAGTATAATAAGTATAGATATAAAATAAATCTATAAGTTTATATTAAATATTTAATTAGTTACGTAACTTTTAATATTTATAAAATATATATAGTATTATTTATCTAGGTTATTATAATGTATAATATTACGTTTAATAAAACTTTTTTTATAAAAAAAAATTTAGTTTATATCTTAAAAAAAGACTATAATATTTATAAATATTTTATATATTATTAAAATAATAAATATAAGTAAGGTATTTAATAAAATTTTTAATATATAAGCCTATAACGCTACTAAGCCAAAAATTAATAAAGATATTATATAATTTAAGTAATAATTTAAAAGTATTTTAGTATAGGTTTTATTTTATTTTTTTAGCTAGTTAGTTAAGTAAAGCTTTATATACGTAATATATATACGGGCTATTTATATAGCTAGATAATAGTTATAAATCTATATATTATATAATAAAATATTAGTTTAATGTCTTTGTAGGCTACTCTAAAGCCTAAAAAACTTAAAAATAATTTTTTTTTTTACAAAAAGGTAAATATTTTAGTATTTTTTATAAAATATACTTTAGTAGAGAAGTAGAATAGCTTAAAATAAAAAGTTAAAATTTTTTTTTAGATAGTATATAAAAGCTTATCTAATAGTATTATATAAATTAGTAATATAAAACTCTCTTTATTAAATAAAATAAATAAAATCTTTATTTATAAAACTTAAATATTTATAAAATCCTATACTTTAATTATTTATTAAAATTAATTATTGCGTCTACGGTTTAGTATTTAATAAAGTCCCCTTACTACGTTTATACTCCTAGATTGTTATTTAGACATACTTATTACTTTTTAATTAATAAAATTAAAGATAACCGAAATTAGAATTTAAAAATTCTAATAAATTAAAAAGTAGAGATAAAAACCTATTTAGTATTTATATATTATTAAGTCCTAATTTAGAGAGTAAGCTATTTCGTAATATAAAACTTATAAATATTTTACTTAATAGTATAGATAGCTCCTACTAGTATAATTTTATAAATATATTTATTTTTAATATAAATCTTATATAGAAAGAGTATATAAAGTTTATAATTATTAATATAATAGTTTAAACTACTATATCGAATAGGGTTTTAAAAAAATTATATTTTAAAATAAAACTTATATATACCGCGAGGAGTTTTTAAAAGAACTAATAATATTAAAAGTAATTTTTTTATATATACTTAGCCTACTTAATTACTAGACTATATCTAAAAAAATAAAAAATACTTTTTAAAAAATAAATTTAGTAGATAGTTGTGCGCTTTAAAAATACTAAATATTTATTTTTACTTAAATGGGTATTTTACTATAAGTTTAATTAAGATAATTATTTTATAAAGTATAAAATACGCTTTATTATTAAAGGTAATCTCTAGTTAAAATATACACTTTTATAAATATATACTATAATATTTAGAGTACGCTTTTTTTATATAACTATAGTAATTAAAGTAGAATTTAATTTAAAAATTTTATTATTTAATATAATTAGTATATTCCTAAATATACTAATTAACTTTTAAAAATTAGTATAGTATAAACTACTTAATAGCTATAAATAAGAAGGTAAATATATAAAACTTAATTAAGTTTTATATAGCTTACGCGACATACCTATACTATAGTATAAAAAAAATTTTAGTACTTTAACTAAGCCTAGCCTTATTTACTTAAAAAAAAGTTTTACTTATTTTTTAACGTAGATTATAAAATCTATATATTTTTTTATATAACTAATATTTTACTGCTATACTATAAAATTTATTAATAAAAAGCTTTTAAACTCTGTAATAAGCTTTTAGAAATATATAAAATAAAAAAAATACAGAGCTATAGAATAGTATTTTAAAATATAAGTAATGAAAAATTAAAAAGAATAAATAATTACGCGACCTTATAATTTACATATTAAAAAGACTATAAAAAAGTTTATAGTAGCTAATTTAGTATTTTTTTATTTACTAACGCCTTTACTATTAAAAGAGCTAGTTAAGAATAAAAGAGAAGTAATAACAGTTAAAATTAAAGTATATTAAGAGCGTATTATATCTATATTTTATATTACTATTATAATATAATTAGATATAGTATTTATTATTATAAAACTTTTTTAATTTTTAATTAATTTAAGTAAAAAGTACTTTACTATAATAAAACGTAGAATTATATTTCTTTATAGATTTTATTTTTAGATAATCTAATAGAGTGTCTGTAAGAGTTTCATACTTACATTTTATTTAAATACTTTATTTATATATAATCTAAAGAGTATATAATTTTTATATAGCTATATTATTATATTATTTAATAAAATAATGATTTAAGAAGCCATAAAATAGGCTACTATTATAATATTAACTACTAAAGTATAGTTTCTCGCGCTTAAGTATATAAGTAAAGAAATAATAGCTTTAAAGTACTTTTTTAAAAAACTTAATTTAGATTTTTAAGCTACGTAGTATATATTCTATAATAATTAGTAAATAGTTAGACTAGTTATAGATATAAATAAGTATATAACTACCTATTTACGCTATATAAATATACAAAATATATAATTACGCTAATAGTATTTAAAAAAAGTTTTAAAATTAAATATATTTAGATAAGTAATATATTAGCTAATAGATTAATAAAATCTCTTTTAGTTTAGTAATATTAAAAATTTTAAAAATAATTAAATTTTAAGAATATAAAAATTTAAATTACTAAGTTAGAGTTTTAATAAATTATATAATAATAGGGCGTAATATATATTAAATTAAGTATTAAATAGCATTTAGGCAACTATTTATAATAAATAGTTTTTTCGACACATTAAGTATAAAGGTATACATATACTCCTCCTTTTTTAAAACCCCTTTTAGTCGCCCCGAGCCACTACAGCTACGCTATTTGTTTAATTAATATATAAATTTAAATATATAATTATAATAAATAGTGTAAATATATAATACTTATAAAAATTCTATAATAAAAGAGTAAAAAAAAAAAATAATAATAAAAATTATATAATAATCTAATAGAAAAGCCTAATAGATTAATAACTTAACTAGCTTACTAAACTTATTAATAGCTTAAGCGTAGTGTAGAGTAATTTTATTAAAAATATTATTTATAGAATTACTACCTAAATTTTTATTTAGGTTAATTATCTACCTAATTATAGTTTATAATTTATTAAGTTTTATATTTTATAAGATATATATTCGTAAAAATTAACAAAAGAAAATTAAAAAAAATATTTTTTTATTAGTAAGTCTTTTCTGCTTCTTACTATAGAGCGGCTTATAAAAGAATAAAAAATATTTAGTAATTTTTTAGACACGAATAAAACTGTAATAGTAAATATATAATTTTTTTTAAATTTTTTAGTTTATAATATTAATACGTTTATTAGTTTATAACTATATTTATTATTATAAATCTAGTAATAAAAGCTTTACTTTCTAGTATTATAATAGCTTTTATTATTTTTACTAAATAAAGTATTACCTAAATAATAGTAGTAAAATACTAAATACTTTAATTTTATAATCTATTAGTAATGCTAAGTTATATATATACTATTTAATTGTTTTAAAACTCTTTTAATTGCAATATAAAAAAAATAAATAAAACTTTAAAAACTCTATAAATTATAGAGTTAAGAAAATTTTTTATTAATATTATATTTATTTTTATAGCTTAATAGAGTTTAGGGAATAAATAGTTTTTTATTTTTATCTTTTTTAAACTATTTAGATTAGTTTTATTTTCTTAAGAGTATATTTTATTTTTTAAACTTAACTTAGTAAAATTTATAAGAGCTAAATTAAATAAAATATAAACTACGTCCTATACTTAAAAAAACTAAACAAAGGAAATAGATTAAATAAAATTAATAATTTTAAAAGTCTATATATATTTATATTTATATATTAATTAAACAAATAGTATGGCTATAGTGGCTCGGAGCGACTAAAAGGGGTTTTAAAAATAGAGGAGTATATATATATTTTTATACTTAGTATATAGAAAAATTTTAAAAGTCTATTTAATTTTTTTTATATTAAGCTTTTTATAAACCTATTACAGTATATATATATAAACTAGTTTATAAATAGTTAATTAGACGCGTAGTCTAAATATTAAACTAATAAAATTATTAAAGTTACTAGCTAGTAGTAAGAAGAGAATATTTTTTAGAATTTAAAAGATTTATAAAATTTATTAATCTAGAAGAGTAAAAGAATCTTTTTAAAATAAAAGTATAAAATTTTTATTTTAAATTTATAGTAAAAGCGTATCTTTTTATATAAATAGTAAATATTTTTTTAAATATTAAAGTATAATAATTTTTAGTCAGGCCGTAGAAATTTATTATTAAAGCTAAATAGTATTATTATTTTACTTAGCTACCTATTATTTACGCGCTTAATAATAATACCTATTTTTTTTAATAACCTTTCACGCAGCGTAATTATAGACTTAAAGATAGTATAAAATAAAAAGCTAAAAGCTAAAAAAAAGTTTTTATTAATTTTTTACTAATTTTAGTACACTTAATATATTTTAAATACTAATTATACTTAATTAAATTTAGGTAGTAAAATATTATTTTATAATAAAAATTATATATCGCCTTTGTAAAATATTAAATAAAGATTAGTAGAGATTTTAAGAGAAGAAATTAAAAATTAAAAATCTAAAAAAATTCTAAATAGTAAAAATATTAAAAAGTATTATAGCTTATTATAGCTATTATAGTAGTAATATAAATAATTAACGTATAATACTTATAATAATTAAAAAAGCTTAAAAGGATATTAAAAGAGAAAAAGCCTAAAAAAAGAGCTATAAAGGAGTATAGATAGTATAAAAGAATATAAAAATAATAATAATAAACAAGATAGAATTTATTTTAAAAAGTTAGTAAAAAAATTATATAAATACTATTTATACTACTAAATACTAGTACGCTTACTATAATAAGTCTTTTATTTTAAAATTTTATTACTTAGTAACGCTATCTACTAAAAATTTACGACAAAAGTTTTTTTTAAAATTAATTTTATAGCTACTATAAGTTTAAAAAAATTAATTTTAAACTACTTAGATAGGTAAGCTATATTAATTAGCTTAACTAGGGGGTATATTATAGAAAAATACTTTAAAGCCTATATTATTATCTTATAAAGCTTTTTAAAATAAAAATTTTTTTTTTTTTATATATGTAATATAATTCTTTAGCGCTTACTTTTATATAATAGGCCTAATTTTTTAATTTTAAAAACTAGTAATTGTAAGCTTATGTTTTCTCTATAATATAAAATAAATATAATTAACTAATTAATAAAAACAATACATAAATATAGAAAATCTAATATTATTAATAATAATATTTATATTTTAAGTAATAATATATATATATTAGTTTACTCCTATTACTATTAATATATTAATTAAATTTAAAGATTTTCTAATATACACTATTATTTATTTATTATTTTATAGAATAGTGAAATAATAAAAGCGTAATTAAAAAAGATAGCTTTTTTAAATTTATATAACTTTTTAATTAATAAGCCTAAAAATACGTAACAAATACTATTTTAAAAAGAATAATAAGTTTATTTAACTTAATTACTTTATTATAGGCTACTTAGTAAGCTGTTTAAGAGTAATTAAAAATTAGTAAATTTAAAACTCTTTTAGAACCCTACTTTAGTCTATTATAACTTTTTATATAGGATATTAAAGTGGCTAATTTTTATATATATTATAATAGTACTTATAATATATAAGTTTATATAATATTCTTATATATTAATATATTATATATCTTATTATTAATAAAAGTTACTTTTTTATATTATTAATAATAAATTAGTAAATACTATACTACTAGTATTTAGTATAGTATTCCTAAACTTCTATAACTACTATATAATAATTAGAACGTAATAAAATATAATTATTAATATATTTTTTATAGTATATTATATTACTTTTTAATAGTAGCTCGTTTAAAGGCCTTTTTACTTTTAAGCCTTAATTTTATACGTAAATTATCTTTATATGTTTTATTTAGTCTAAATTTTATTAAATCGTATATATTTTTAATAGGATTTAAATTTAAACTATAAGCTAAGTGAGGAAATAGTATAATTTTATTATTTTTAAACTAGTTTAAAATATTTATTATTTATAAATAGGGATATTATCTTATTAAAATTACTAATCTACATTAATAGTAATATAAAGTTTATAATTTAATATTATATAATAATATATAGATTTATATATATTATTATATTAAAAAAGGGACTAAATTTACTAAATTACTTTTTCCTTTTTAGCTTCGGTTTAAATTTAGATATAAGAATTTTATTTATATAATTTTTACTAGTAGAAAAAAATAAAAAAATTAAGTATATTAATAAATACTAAATTTTTATTACTGTCTATGTAAATTATATTTTAAACCTATAGAATAAGGTCTCCGCCTATATAATAAGTAATATAATTAATATTAAAAAAGTAAAACTCTACCTTAATAATATATATAAAGTTATACATTTTAATATTTTAAAAAGTTAAAATAACTTACTTTATAATTACCTAATAGCTAAATCTTTTTTTATTTTATTATTTACTTTTTTTTATAATATTATTTATTATCTTATCCCTTTTATAGTAGTAACTTATTAACTAATATTTTTCTTTTAAATTTATATATTTTATAATTTTTAAAGTTTATTAAGTATATTCTAATTCTATTTTTAGTATTTTCTTTATTTATTATGAGTTTTTTTTCTTATATTTATAGAGTAATTTTTTTTTTATAAATATAATTATAACGACTATATTATAATCTCTAGATTATTTTCTTATAATAGTTATTTATTTTCCTTTTTAATACTTCTAATTAAGTTTTTAATAGTAATTTTTTTTCTCTTACTATAACCTTTATTATTTTACTCTTATTAACGTTTCTTATATTATCATTATTTTTAATTTTATTTCTAGTCTATTAGATAGTATAATAAATAGTCTCTATTAGATTTTTTAAAGTAAAAATAATTATAGAAATAAAGGTATTACTTTTAAAAGTATATTCATTTTAAAGTTAAGTTTTTAAAAATTTAGTGCTATATTAAGAAAATAAAAATATAGATTTATAAAAGTTAAAAGATATTATAAGATATTATAATATTAATAATATATTACGTAAGTAGTAATTATATAGGTAATAACTAAATATTTATTAATTATATAAATCTAGTATTATATAATAAAAAGTTACTAAAATTTAGGTTAGGTAACCTATACCAGTCCTAAAAGATTATAGTTAAAGTTTTAGTTAAATATATTTAGTAACTAAAAAGTAATAGGAATTAAAAAAAGGGGCTTTAAAAATTAGTATATTTAGATAATTTTAATTTATTATACGTAATTAATAAGCAGTAACTAAAATGCTTATAAAACTTTATATAAGTTTTTTTTAAATATTATTATATATATATTTTTAGGCTTAGTACTTAATTTTATATAAATTATTAAAAACGGTTACTTTTTTAATTTCACTTTTTTTATTTTATCTATCCTGTAATACTTAATATTAAAAGTATTATTTTATTATTATATATAAATATTATAATAGAGCTTTATTTTTTAAAATAAAACTACGCTTTTAGCGTAGTACCTATATTATTAAAAGAAATAACTACTTACTACTATAAGGGTAAAAAGTAACAGATTAAAGAAGATTTTTATAAGTATATATATTTAGCTAAGCTTACCTCTAATAGTAATAATTTTAAGTTATAAATTTAGTTTTTTATACTAGTCTAGCTGCTGCACTACTATTTAAGATTAGAATTTAATATAAGTAAGTAAATAACTAATCTTAATAGTACTTCTAGTATAGTATATTAAAAATAAGTTACTTAAAATTAAAAAGCTCTTTAAAAAAAAATTATAAAAAAAAGTCTTATAAAGGACCTACAGAACCCCTTCTATTATAAAATACTAATAAAAAAAAGTATATTTTAACTTTTAAAGGGGATAAAATATTTTAAAAAATAATTTACTATAATTTATAATTAGCGTATTAGGTATAGATTGCGAGATTACTATATAGATTATTATAGGAAAATTATTATCGTTCTGCAGCTGGTCTTCATATTTTTCACCTATTGCCGTCATATGGTGCGAGTGATATGCATTACCCCCCGTCTTCAGCCGTCTCACGAAACATCCGTCCTTTTGAAACCTTTGCGCGAGTCGTTCGATGGCGTCCGCGTCGCCCGAGAGCGTTGTGCTGTCCGGGGAGTTAATGGCTGCGACTTTGATGCTGGACTTATCGCTTTCGTCTAAGCGTGCTAACACATCATCGAAGTGAATGCCGACGGCAAGCATAGCACCGTCCTGCTTGTTCTCAAATATCGCTCTACCGCGGAAATATGCGATAATGATTGATTCTTCACAAGATATGTGTCCGGCGGCATATGCAGCGGCTATTTCACCGGAAGAGTGGCCGACGGTACCTTGGGGTGTGATTGACCAGCTTTGTAGGAGATCCACGAGCGCGACTTGAAGCGCTGTGCACACTGTTTGGGATACCTCGGCGTCTTGGATAGAAATGGCCGATTCTCCAGTCAGGATGCTCTCAATGGTCCATGGTGGAGAAGGAACAACTGAAACGGATGAAATGGCGGCGTCCTGGGCCTGGATTGAGGACTTGAATGTTGCATACTCAAATAGTGTGCTGCCCATGGCTTGCCACTGCGCACCTTGGCCTGGCTCTTCTATTAGTATACTCACCTAATCATAAGTTGACTCTTCCATACCTGTAAAGATAAAACCTATCCGGCATGTCTGGTTGGCTAATGTTTTCGATACCGGAGCCACACGCGGAATGTCCGGGGAGGCAGCATTGACAATGGTGTACGATCGATTTGAAAATCGCGTTCGCCGGCTCGATAGTGTGTATGCTACATCGGAAAGAGGAAGATTGCTAATGCTCTTCTGCAAGGCATCGACGTTGGCTGAGAGCGCAACTTCATTATGTGCTGAAAAGGGCAGAAGATAGAGCCTCCGAGTGGTGGCCTCGTGGTTGTGAGCTAACCTGACATCCAAGAGTTCCGGGTGATCGAGGATGCAGTGACCGTTTGAACCACCGTACCCAAACGAGTTCACGCTCGCTCTCTTTAAACGGCCTTTAGGCCAGGGTGTCATTTCAGTGACTACCCTCACTTTTGACCTTTCAAAGTCAACTTCTCAAAGTCAGCTCTATTATAACTGGCAACGCTCAGCTAACGGCAAGTTGTAGAGTTACGGTGACTTACTATTCGGGTTGAAGTTCTTCACGCCCACGGTGGCGGGTATAGCGGCCTTCTCAAGACACAAGACTGCTTTCATCACCCCAGTCAAACTACTCGCCGACTCTGAATGCCCGAGGTTCGTCTTGACAGATCCGATGAGTAACCGCGCATCATCGTGCTGAGCCGAACTGAAGACTCTCCCTACAGCCGAAACCTCGATGGGACCTCCCACCGGTGTCCCCGTTCCATGACACTCAAAATATCCAGTCATATCCGGCCTCAATTGTGCGTTCCTGTACGCTTGCCGAATGAGTGCCTCTTGACCATCGACTGATGGATGTGTGATGCCCGCCGTCCTCCCATTCGAATTCACCGCCGTTCCTCGAATCGCAGCTCTAATCGGATATCTCCCCTCAATCGCATCGTCATACCGTCTGAGGTAGACCGCACATATGCCCTCGGATCGACTGTACCCGTCGGCCGCAGCGTCAAAAGTATGGCAAGTCGAGCTCCCTGATAACGCACCAAGAACACCGACGAATTGCTGCATCTCCGGCGACTGAATTAGATTACACCCGGCCACAATCGCCGTATCGCACTCTCCACTTTTAATCGCGCTGACGGCGGCATACAGTACATACATTAAACTCGCACACGCCGTATCTATCGTCACGCTCGGCCCGTGTAGATCAAACATATGATTAATCCTATTACTCAAAATTATCTTACTCGCACCCGTCGCCGTATTTCTTTACGTTTATCCGTGGGAGCTGTATCGACTTAGTGTACACTACGTCCTTACTTAATATAAAGATAGGTAAAAATAGAGATACTCCCCTCCCCCAGGGTTATTACCGTGACGTTACGCGACCCTAGGCTAGCTATTTAAACTTCTACTATATTACGTTATTAACGCTAACTCTTAATAGGCTTCTTACGTAGTAACTATAATAACTTTTTTACTAGTACTAATAACCTATAATCTTTTTAAATAAACGGTAATTAAAGTATTAAAATATAATATAGTACTTTCTATAAAAATTTTTAATTTTTTTATAATAACTACTAACTCTTTAATAGTAAGTTTTTATATAACTATTATATAACGCTATAGCGTATTCTTTTTTTATTACTTACTATTTATTTTACTTTTATATATACGTATATCTCCGCGCCTAAATAATTTTAACTATTATAATAAGCTTTTTTTACTAAAGCTTTACTTCCTTTATTATTTTAAAAAAAAAAAATTTTTTTTTTTATTAAAGTACTATTATTACTATTATTATTACTACTACTACTATTACCGCCGCCGCTGCCGCCGTTTTTTACTTTAAATAAAAAAGCTTTATCTTTTTTACGCTATTATACTATAACGTTTATTATATTATAATATAATTAAAAGAGAACTTTAATATTCTTATATACATTTTTAAAATTAAAAATTATATTTATTTTAAGTAAGAAGAGGCGCGTTAGAATTAAATCGGAATTAAAAATATTAACTAAATTTAGACTATTAAGTAGGCTAGCTAGTTATAGTATATAAAAATAAAAGTTAAAATAGTTTTTAATATAATTTAACTAGTTATTACTATTAGTAAAAGTTTATATTATATATTAGACGTTATTTAGTCTAATTATTAAATACTAGTATAAAATTAAAGTTATAATATAATAAAAAAGATAAAAGATATAGTTCTAATAATAGTACTAAAAAAATTTATAGATTTAAAGTATATAGTATTTATAGAAAGGGGGAAAAATTATTATACTTACTATATTAAACGCGCTATATTCGGTCTATAGTTTTATTTATAGTTTTACTTAAAATAATAATCTATAAATATTTTATTATTATTTTATAGTTATTATCTTACTATTATTATTACTACTATTTAATAAATTATTTATTAAGTTACCGCTCTACTAACAGTAATAGAATTTAAAAAAACCTATATTTAATAAACTTTAGTTATAGCGCCTCTATTTTATTTACCTATATTAAGTGAGGACGTAGCGTATACTAAGTTAATACAACTCCTACTAATAAACGTAAAGAAAAATAGAGATACTATAACCTAGGGCCTATTAAATATAGGATTTTTTAAATTTTACAGCTAGTAGAGCGATAATCTAATAGACGACTTGTTAGGCGGCAGCTGCAACGACGGCGGGGCAACGACTATGGGACGGCGATAGAGCACCCGTCGCCGTATATAGCAGCGCGAAATCCATATCTAGCATCTAATTAGTAACGTAATTAATCCTAAAACTCCCAACGAAGACGCCGGTACACGAGCCAGCAAAAAACTCCCAGGGCTTGCTAAAGCTTTCAAAGGCTTCGTATATAACTTCAAGGAGTTTACGTTGAAGGGGGTCTAGCGTCAGTGTTTCGGCGGGTTGGAGATAGAAGAAAGTGTAGTCAAAGAGTCGAGGGTCTTCGTTGATCAAGCATCCTCCGCGGGTATTGATGCTACCTGGGCGTTGGGCGGTAGGGTGATAATATCCATCGATGTTGAAGCGCGAGGAATCGAAGTCTTTGAAGCCGGTCCGTTTTTCTTCTAGGAGGGTCCAGAGATCGGATGGGCTGGAAACGTCTCCGGGAAGGCGACATGCTGTTGTTTGGGTTGTGAGTGCGGCTGTTCTAAACCTGGAAATTTGTAGGGGAAGAACAAGAGAAATGTGCTTACCCATGCCAATAATTGCGATGAGCTCCGGAGCACTTTTGCCGGATGACAATCTACCGTCAAGTGCGGGCTCTGCTCCATTGATGCCATTGCTTGCTGTTTTGCTGTGGGCTGTGCGGGAAGAGCTTTCACCGGAAGGATTATCGCTTAGCATTGGAGCCATGATGGACGATATGGATGTATAAGCACAACGGTATACACAGAGTATCGCGAAGACAATTCACAGACCGTCCAGTCGGTCGCTATGTGTTGTACTGATTGAGTGAAGACAACTCAGCAGGAAATATGAACGCTGATATCGGACAAAGGGGCTCGGAGCTTATGACAGTTCTATACAATACTTCTTACTCGTAGGATCGAGAGAGTGCCCTTTGGCTCTCTCTCAGAGGTTTGTTCCGTCATCCCGATTACGTAATCTTGACCTCAAAGCCAACGCTTCACTCTATATCATTATCACACAAGGACAACCAGATTCAGCTCCATAGCATTCAAGGGAGCCGATCCTTCCGGTATCCATCTAGACAGGTGAATATGATGGCTCACTTCTCTCAGCCTGTATCGGAGTTCGGGGAGTGCTAATAGATTAAATACCCAGATAACTTCTCCCATATAATTATGCTAGCCGTTACTAACCTAAAATAAAATTATTTTTTATAATTCTTATATACGCTTATTTTTTTTAATTATATCTAAAAAAATTACTTTTTTTAGCCTATACCTTTTTTAGACTAGTGTCTTAACACTACACTTTACCTTTTTTATATAATACTAGCCGTTTCTAATATATTATTAGGGAAAACGTTTTAGGTATCTTAAATATACGCGTTATTACTAAGGTAGTTATATTATAACTCTATACTTATATAGGTATTATTTTTAAGGCTATTTAATAACCGCGTATACTGCGAAATCTATTCTTTAATATAATAGATTTTTTAAAATCTATAATTTCTAGAAGTTTTCTTAGGAGTAGTTAACACTTTTATAGTAAAACACGGGCCCGTTAAATAGTAACAGCTAATCCCTATAAAGAGTAAGTATTAAATAATATTTTTTAAAGTAGAAATAAAAGAAGTAAAGTTATAGTTATTTTTATTTTATAATTTATTAGCTTCTTCTTTTTTTTATTACTATTATAAGTAATTAGTAATTTATATTACTTATTATTTTAAACTAGTATAGTAGAAGATATAATTTATATAATATAATTTATATAATTTTAAAAAAATAATTTTAGTATAAAATTTTTTATTTATAACTATTTATTACTTTTACTTAATAGTGTAAAGTTATTTTATATTATAGTAATATAGTAAAAAAATTTTTATTTTTTAAAAATTTTTTTACTACCTAAAACTTTTTTTTAATAATTAATATTTTATTTATAACTTTCACTAACACAATTCTTATAAGTATAAATAATAATACTAAATTAATTTAATATTTTTTTAGATATCTTTATTATATAATATATAATAAAATATTATATATTTTATATTACTATTACTATAGCACCCTTATTTATTTTTATTTATTTATATACCTCTTATACGTTTTTAATAACTAACTTTTACTAAAATATAATTATATACTTATAAACTTATACTATTTTTATACTATATATTATAATATTTAAAATTATATTTTCATAGTAGTTTAAAGGTAAATATTATTTTTAATTTTGTTTTACCTAGCTATTTTTATATAGTTATTAATTTATTTATTTATATAATATAAATTATTTTCAAACTTATACTAGTAGTAATAATAAAATTATTAATAAAATAATTTATAGTACTATAAATAATTAATATATTAAATATAGTATTTAAATAATTATAAAAAACTTAATTAGTAATTAAATTTATTTAAAAAGTATAAAAAAATAAATAATATATTTTTTAGATTTTAATATTAGTTAGTTTTAAAATTATAAACATAAAAGTAAAAAAGACTAATTTAAAAAAATAAATATTTTTAATATTTATATATAATTATTTACTAAGTTTAAAAATACGAAAATAATACCGTTTTAAATAAAAAAATAAGTAGACTAATATATATATTTTCCGTATAACTTATTTAGTATAAGTAATAAATTAATATTACCTAAATATAGTAAATTTTTTAATTTTTCTTTATGCTCTTATAACTTTTTAGTTAGTAGATATATTTAATTAAAATATTAACTATACTCTTTTAGGCTTAGTATAGGTTATGTAACTTAATTTTTAAATAATATCAGTAATATAAGAAAATTTTATATTTTTAATAAAAATTTAGATTTTACTTATATTATTATTAAATATATAATATATTATTAATATTATTATATATTAAAAAACTATTATAACTTTTATAAATTTAAACTTATTTTTAAAAAATTGTACTAAATTTTATATAACTTATATATAAAATTGAAATACTTTATAAAAATTTTTATAAAGTATATATAATACTATTTAAATAATAAATAAAATAATAATAATATAAAAAAAGTAATAAATCGTAAAATAATAAAAATAATAAAAAAAAAAATTATTAATATAAATTTATGTAAGAGCTTTAAAAAAGAAAATAAAAAAATATTATTAAAGTTAAATAATACTTAATATACTTTATAAGCTTTATAACGCCGCGGTATAATATAATTATAAAAACTTAATAAATACTAAACAGCTTATATACTATTAGAATATAATTTAAATATTAAAGAAATATTTTATAACTAATTTTTTTATAAAAGAAATATACTCTATTAATATAAGTAAAAAATAAATAAATAATAAATAAAAAAGATTAATAAAATATTAGAATATACTAATTAGTATAAATATATTATAAATATAAATTTAAATATATAATATTTTCTAATAAACTAATAAAATAAAGGGGAAAAGAGTATAAATAATATTATAAAAAAAATACTAATAATATTAAAAATAAACTAAATACTAGCTAATTATAAAATTATTTAATATTTTAATATACTAAAATATATAACTTTATATTAATTATTTAATTATAAATTTATATTTTTAATATTAATTATATATTATAGGGAGTAAGGTAGTAAATTTAACTAGGGTTAAAATTAGGTTATATTAGCCACTTAGGATTATACGTAAGCAGAAATATTAAAATTCTTTTTAAAAAGTATTTACTAACTTTTTAAATATAGTTAATTATATAATAATATAATAATATACTTTATAGCGTATTAACTAAAGTTAAATTATAAATTATAAAAAACGTAGTTTATATTATTTAATATTACGTAATTTAATATTTAGTCTATCTCTAAGTATAGATATTAAGTTATAAAATATCTAATAATATAAGCTATTTTTTTTTTATTTTTATATTGAAAAGTAATAAGTACGCCTAAATAACGATTTAAGAATATAAATATAGTAAAAGAACTCTATTAAATACTAAACTATATACGTAATAATTAAAAGCTAAAATAAAAGTTAACTAAGAATAATATCTATTTAAATAGCTGCTTAATTAAATAATAAGTATACTAGTGGGCCGGTATAATTTTTATATTTATATACTAATTAAATAAATAGTGTGGCTATAGTGGCTTAGAATAACTAAAAGGAGTTTTAAAAAAGAACAAGTATATATATACTATTATTTTTTTAATTTATAATTTAACTTTAGTGTATATACTATAAATTATATTATTATATTATTATATAATTAATTATAGTTAAAAAGTTAGTAAATACTTTTTAAAAAAGACTTTAATATTCTTACTTACGTATAATTCTAAGTAGTTAATATAATTTAATTTTAACTCTAGCTAAATTTACTAGCGTAATAGGGAGGTAATATAAAAATAGTATAATAAAAAAATTATATATTTATAATTATAAAACTGTTTTATTACTAAGCCTAAAAAGACCTAAATTATAGTATTTTAATTCCCCTTTTAAGTTGCCCCAAATCACTATAGGCACACTTTTTATTTAATTAATATATAAATATATATAGAGTATTTTAAAAAAATAAAACTAGTTTATTTTATTTACCTAATTTAGAACTACTTACTTAGTTTTTAAAAAACTAAAAAAAATTAGTAAATATAAAAAAAAATTTTATATAATTTTATACTATAATATCTTATATTTTAAAATATAAAATTAATTTATTTTTATATATATAGTACTAGATACTATATTATATTAATATATTATTTATATAATTATTAATAAAAGTTAAATTATTAAATTTTTAATAATAATTTAGTAAATAATATATTACTAGTATTTAGTGTAGTAATTTTTAGTTTCTATTACTTATTTATAATAGTAAAAAAAGAATAAAATATAATTATTAATAACTTTTATAGTATATTATTTTATTTTTTTATAATAGCTTTTTTATAAAAATTTTAAACTTAATACTATATCTAAAGTAGGCTTTTATTTTTATTTAATATAGATTTTAATAAATACTATATATTTTTAATAGAATTTAAATCTAGACTATAAACTAAATAAAAAAAATTTATTTTATTATTTTTAAACTAAGTTAAAATATTGTTTATTATATATATTTATTTAGTATTTTATTAAAAATTCTGTTCTAAAATAGTATAAATATAATAATTATATTAATAAAATAAAAATAAAAAATTAATATTATTTACTATATTTTATATTTAATGTAATTATAAAATTAAAATTTTTATTTTTATTTCTTTATATTTATTAGTAAAAGCTATATTAACTTAGTATATACTACGTTTTTATTTATTATAAATAAGTAAAATAGAGGCGCTATAACTTAGGCCTATTAAATATAGGTTTTTTTAAATTCTATTATAGCCGGTAAAGTGGTAATTTAATAAATAATTTATTAAATAGTAGTAGTAATAATAGTAAAGTAGTAACTATAAAATAATAATAAAGTATTTATAAATTATTATTTTAAATAAAACTATAAATAAAATTATAAACTGTATACAGTGTAATTAAAATAGTAAATATAATAGCTTTTTTTTTCTATAAATACTATATACTTAAAGTTTAAAAATCGTTTTAGTACTATTATTAAAACTTTATTTTTTATTTTTTTAATTATATTTATAATCTTAATTTAATACTAGTATTTAATAATTAGACTAAGTAACCTCTAGTATATAGTATAGGCTTTTACTAATAGTAATAACTAATTAAGTTATATTAAAAATTATTTTAACTTTTATTTTTATATACTATAACTAGTTAGTCTACTTAAGAGGCTAGATGTAGTTAATATTTTTAATTTTAATTTAATTTTCACTAATTTAATTCTAACACGCCTCTTTTTACTTAAAATAAATATAATTCTTAACCTTAATAATACCTATAAGGATAGTAAAATTTACTTTTAATTATATAGTAATATAGTAGACTTTATAATATAATAATATAAAAAAAGTAAAACTTTTTTATCTAAAGTAGAAAATAGTAGTAATAGTAGTAGTAGTAGTAGTAGTAGTAGTAGTAGTAATAGTAGTAGTAATAATAATAATAGTAGTAATAGTACTTTAATAATAAAAAAAAAACTTTTTTAAAATAGTAAAAAAAGTAAAGCTCTTATAGATAAAGCTTATAAAAATAATTAAAATTATTTAAACGTAGGAATATACGTATACGTAAAAGTAGAGTAAGTAGTAGATAGTAAGAGAAGAGTATACTATAGCGCTATAAAGTAGTTATATAAAAACTTAGTAAGAGAATTAAGAAATTTTATAAAAAGTATTATATTATATTTTAATACTTTAATTACTATTAAAAAGATTATATATATATATTTGTATACTAATTAAACAAATAGTGTAGCTGTGGTAGCTCGGGGCGACTAAAAGGGGTTTTAAAAAAGGAGGAGTATGTGTATGCCTTTATACTTAATGTGTTAAAAAAATTAAAAAGATTATAAATTATTAGCGCTAGTAAAAAAATTATTATAGTTAGTATATAAAAAGCTTATTAAAAATTAGTATTAATAATGTAATACAGTAAAAGTTTAAATAGCTAGTCTAATATTATATAATATTATAATAATTATTCTAAAAGAGGGGAGAACTTAATTTTTATAATCGTTACTAGTATAAAAAGAATTATTATAGGGAGGTAATATAGGAAATACCCTAATCTAAAAAGTTACTATATTTAATAATTAATATATAATTAATTACTAAGCCTATAAATACGTAAATTATATCCTTTTAAAGAGAAAGTTAATAAGATTAATATAATCGTTTTAATTACTACTTAGTTAGTATAGGTAATAGATTAAAATTACCTACAAATAATAATTTTTTTATTACTTCTTTTTTAAGATTTTTATAATATTTTAGTTAGTATATCTATTTAACTAAATTTATAATTATACTATTTTAGGACTAGCGTAGGTTACGTAATATAATTTTTAATAAGAGTTTATTATATAATAATAAATTTATATAACTAGTAAAAATTTAGTTTAAGTGTCTATAATTAGTAATTACGTAATATATTATTAATATTATAGTATATTATAATATCTTTTAACTTTTATAAACTTTAACTTTTATAAACTTAAGCCATTATTTTTTTAAAATAGTGTTAAATCTTTTAAAACTTAAATATTAAATAAAATTAACTTTTAAATGTAAATACTTCTCCTTTTTTAATTACTATTACTTTAAAAAAGTCTGTTATTACTATTTATAAGGCTATAACATATATTACGAAAAAAGAATAATATAAAAAAAATAATTATAATATAAAAAAGTTAATAAAAAGAAATAAAAAAGTTTTTAATAAAAACTTAACTAAAAGTCCTAAAAAAGAAAATAAAATAATACTCTTAAAAAATAATTTAAATATTATATATATTTATATACTAATTAAATAAATAGTATAGCTATAGTAACTTAGAGTAACTAAAAAAAATTTTAAAATAGAGAAGTATATATATATTTTTATACTTTTATTTTTATTTTTTTTTTATATAATAAAGTTACTATTAGTAACTACCTAATTAGGAAGGAAAGTATTATATATACTATATAACCTAACGACTAGTTTTTAAAAATATTATACTAAGTCTAATTAGGAAAGGTACTACGCTAAAATAGACACGTAATAACTGCTTAATAATACTTAATAGATTTATAGCTTAGTGTAATTTATTACTCTATAGTAACTTATACTTATATATTTACTATTATAACTAATACTAAGTAGGTATTTATAAAAAAAGAGAAAAAAAATATTATATTTACGGTATATAGCGTAATACGTAAGGTATTATTTTACTAACTATAATATAATATTTCTGTAACTACGTATTTAAGAGGTATACTTCTAATACTATAAAATAGACCTAAAAGTATATATATAGACCTACGCTAGATATTGTAAAATATAATATAGACTTACGCTAGATATTATAAAAGACACTATAAAGAGTACTATAAAGTATATAATTTTTATAAAATATATAATATTTATAAAACTATTAAACTAATATTATAACTAAACTATTACAACCTATACTAGGCGTAATAATTACTAATAATATTTAGTATTATATATAGTACTATAGTACTATAAACGCGTAACTAATAAATAAAAATAGTTACTACGTAATAGGTAAGATCCTTAAAGGCCTAAAGCTATAAATAAAGTAGCTATTATATCGTAATCTATTTATATTATAAAAGGAGGAGCTAATCGGCTTACTGCTTATAGATATATACTAGTTACTAAAAATATATAGTAAGTTACTTTATAGGGGCAATAATAATAATTAAAACTAATAAGTATAAATAAATTAAAAGAGAACTAGCAGTATAATAAAAACGTTATCTTAAATATATAAAAGCGCTTACTAAATATAAGGGCAAATATAGAAAACTATTTAAGCTTTATTAAAAAGATAATAGAGTATACTAGTATAGGTATAAAGTAGGTAAAAAATATAAAAAGCCTTAGGGCTTTTTTAGGCTAAATACTTTTAACGCGACGATAATAGTTAATAAGTTTAAAATAATAAAAATAAATAGTTTAGTATATAATTAAATAGAATAGAATATTCTATATTAATTATTTTATTATAACTTTTAAACCTCTAGGTTTTTATTAAGACCGAATCTTTATATTTAATATATTAAAATAGTTAGGTAAGACTAAATTAAAAAATTTAAATATTATAAAAATATAAATATAAAGAGTATTAAAAGAAAAGAATTATATAATTAATATAAGTATAAAAAACTAATAATAAAAAAAAACTATAAAAAAAATTTATATAGGCTAAAGAAAATGTAAAAAAGATTATAAGTATAAATTTAAAAAAAATAATATTTTCTAATAAGTTAGTAATATAAAGGAGTTAGGCTAGAAAAATATAATATAAAAAAAAAGTAATAATAGAGTTAAAAGAGAACTGGCTATTAGTTAATTATAAAGTAACTTATTTTAACTTTTTATAATATTAAAATATATAAAATTTTATTTATTTTTAAGTTATAGTTTTAGTTTTTTAATATTACAGGGGGGTGATAAAAAAGAATTAATTAAAAAAGATAGCTTTTTTAAAAAATTTTTACAAAATTAAATAATAGGTCTAAAAATACGTAAATAATACCGTTTTAAAAAAAGAATTATAGAAAAAATTATTAATATTTTACTTAATACTTATTAATTACGTGTAATAAATTAAAATTACTAAAATAAGGTAATTTTTTAAATTTCTTTACTAGGTTCCTATAATTTTTTAATTAGTAAATATATTTAACTAAAAGTTTAATTATATTTTTTTAGGTCTAGTGTAGGTTCCATAACTAGTTTTTTAAAATATATTAGTAATTTAATTATAAAATTATATTAATAATAAAAATAAGAAAAGTTATTTAGTATTTATTAAAATATTTAATTCTTTTATTATATTTAATAATAAGAATTATATATATAAAGTCTTTATATCCAAAATTAAACTAAGGATAAAATATAGTAAGTAACTTAATTAATTTTTTAGTACTTTTTTTTAATAGAATATAATATTTATATATATATATTATTTTATTATATTATAATTATAATATCTTAATTAGTATTAATAGACGGTAAAAATTTAAATAAAATAATATCTCTATGTATATAATAATAGACGTTTTAAATAATTTTAAAAATAAAAAAATATTATATTTTTTTATATCTGGCCTATATTACAGATTTTATCTCTATAGAATATATATAAATAATTTAATATATATACTAAATAATAATAAAGAGGCTAATTGAGGGATAGAATTAAGTTTAGGAAGTATAGAGGCCTTTAAAATAGTTATAATAAAAAAGTAATATAAAATAGTACAATAAGTTATTAATAATTATATTTTATTACTTTCTATCTATTATAAGATAATTATAAAACCTTATAGATACTATAGGAAGTTCTAGTAATATATTATTTACTAGTTTATTATTATAAATATAAAAATTTATCTTTTATTAATAATTATATAATTAATATACTAAACTATAAAGATAAACTATATACTAATAGAATAGAGTATCTATTATACTATATATAAAAACAAGCTAATTTTATAGCTTAAATATAAAGTTATACTAACTTAAAGTAGGGCTATAAAAATTGTTTATAGTTACTAATTTTTTATTATCCCTAAACCCATTAGTAAGCAGCACCTAATAGGTTAAATAGAATCTACTTATATTTTTTTTTAAAATAGTATTTTCTTTGTATTTTTGGAACTACTAGTTAAATAATTATATTATTTTAAAAATAATATCTTTTTATATTAATTTTTTATTTACTTTACTGTAATTATATTAATTAGTTTATAGGATAAAATGTTACCCTATAAGTTTAGGGTATAATTTAGATAAGTAAAAGAACTAATTTAGTATTTATTAAAATACCTAATAATAATAATTCTTTTACTAGTAAATATTATATAAATAAGGTCTTTAATCCTATTATTAAACTAAATATTAAAACGGGTATATTATATAAAGTTTTTTTACCTATTTATTTATTACTATAATAATATAATTATATAATAATTATAATTTTTAGATTAATATTAATTTAGGTTAGTAATTTTAATAGGATAACGCCCCTATTTATAAAATAATAAACGTTTTAAACTAGATTAAAAATAATAAAATTATACTTTTCTCTTACCTATCCTATAGTCTAGATTTAAACCCTATTAAAAATATATATAATTTATGAAAATCTAGACTAATTAAAACCTATAAAGGCAATTTAGGTATAGAATTAAATTTAAAAAGTATAGAGACTACTAAAAGAGCTATAATAAAAGAGTAGAATAGTATACTATAAAAAGTTATTTATAACTATATTTTATTTTTCTCTAACTATTATAAAATAATTATAAAAACTAAAGACTACTATACTAAATACTAACAATTAATTATTACTAGTTTATTTTTAAAATTTTAAAATAATAACTTTTATATATAATTATATAAATAATATAAAAATATATAAAAATATTTTATATACTTATATAATATAAGTATTATTATACTTTTAGTTACTCTAAGCTATTATAGCTATGCTACTTTATTTAAATAATATATTAATATATAAGTACTATTATAATATATATAAAAATAACTAAATTTTATATCTTAAATAAAAAGTTATAATGGGTAAAAGTAGAGTTCTAAAAAATATTTAAGTTTACTAATTTATAATGATTTCTAAACTCTTTAGTAAGTAGTCCCTAAGTGGGTAAATTAAATATACTAGCTTTTGTTTTTAAAATAGTATTTTTTACGTATTTTTAAACCTTATAACTAAAAAGTTATATTATTTTAAAAAAGATAACTTTTTAGATTAGGGTTTTTCTAATATTATCTCTCTATATTAAAAACTTTAATAAATACTAATATATTTTATTTATTTATTTAAATAAATTCTTAAACTTAGATAGTAATATTTTATTTTATAAAATAATTAATATAATAAATATTAAAAATATAAAACTATAACTTTAGAATATATAATATATTATTTATATTAATAGATGAAAAAGTTAAAATAGCTTACTTTATAATTAGTTAGAAAATAATTTTTTTTATAATTATATTATAATTTATTTTTGATAATATTCTTTTTTAATTTTTCTTTTTTATATTATTAACCTATTAAATAATATTATTTTTTAAATTTAAAATTTTAATATTTTTAATTTTTCTTTAGCGTATTTTAATTTTTTTCAAATCTTTTTATTTATAATAATTTTTTTAGTCCTTATATTAATAAAATACTTTTTATTTTGTAAAAGTTTTTATAAAAACTTTTTTACAATATATAAAATATTGTTTAATAAAAATTTTTTTTCTTAAATCTTTAGTTAAGTTATTATTAATAACTTTTTTTTCTCTTTAAATTATTATTAATAACTCTTATTTCTCTTTAAGTTACTATTAATAATTCTTTTTTCTCTTTAAGTTATATTATAAACTTTAAGGTTTTTTTTTTTTTATATCTTTTTTATAATTCTTTTATTTTATTTTTTATATTATTACTATTGTTTATATTATTATTTAAATTATTATTTAAATTATTATTATTAATATTATTTTTAATATATTTTATAGCAAGTTACTCCTAAGTATAAGTATAAAAAACTTATTTATTTTTTTATATTTTATTTTTATTATACTTTACTCTGCCCACTAATAGTCCGCGAATTAATATAATTATTATAAACTTATTATATAATTTAAAATAATATTTTTTTATTTAATTTTACGTAAGCTTTTATACTATTTATTAAACTTTTTATTAAAATAATAATATTATAAAGTTCCGTCTAAAGTATATTATATATATAATTAGCTTACTTAATAGGTTTATAATAAAAAAACTATATCTACTATTATTAGTACTTACGTTCTTTATAAATAAATAAATAAAAATATTTACTACTTAGTTAATAATATCTACTAGTAAAAAATAAATAAGTATTTAGTATTATCTAGTTCTATAATATTTTATTATTTAATTAAAAGTATTTTATATTGTAAGCCCGTACTTTTATATATATATTATTTTAATTATTTAATTTTAATATTATGTAAAACTTAGTATAAGTTTATTATATTATTTACTTATTTTTTATATATATTATAGTCTCTACTTAAGTAAAAAAGCTCTTTTTTATATAATAGTCCTTTTACTAGTATACACTAAGTATATAACTAAATTTATAAAAAGTAATAAAATTTTACTTTTTATTTTAGCTAGTAGCTATCTTAGGTACTATTTTAATAAGTTATTTATAAAAAAATTTATTAATTACTAAAGTACTATAAACTACTTTTAATACTAAAGTTATAGTATTACTATCTAGTTTTTACGTAACTTTATTAATAAAAGGCGTATCTATTATTATATAAAAAAAGTAAAGGGTAGCGTTAAGGCACTAGTGTAAATAAGATATAGGCTAAAAAAGTTATTTCTCTATATATAATTAAAAAAGGCGTATCTATAATAAAAATAAATAATAAATTTTTATTTATAACTTAAGGTATAATAGTAGTAATAGTAATAATAAAAAATAATTTAAAAAAAAACTAAATAAATATTTAGTAGAACTGTAAAAAGTAAATAATAATATAGTATAAAGTATAAGTAAATAACTAAACTTATATAAAGACTAAATATTATTAATTTTAAATACTAATATAATATCTTTATTAGTCCTAAAGTTTATATATTTAGTAACCTCTAGATTAATTAATTATCTTTTATATAATTATAAGTAAGTAATTACTAATAATGTTAAAAATAATAATACGTAGTTACTAATTTATAAATATATATTAAAAGTATAAGTAGAGTATTATTATATTTAATAAAATATTTTACTTTTACTAAAAGAAAGAAGTATAACTTTTAAGAGTTTAAAATTTATACTACTCGTATTATATAAAGAGAGGTAAAGTATAGCATTAAGACACTAGTCTAAAAAAGGTATAGGCTAAAAAACGTTATTTTTCTAAATATAGTTAAAAAATAAGCGTGTATAAGAATTAAAAAAAAATTTAGTTTAGAGTACTATTTATATATAGCCTTATTATATATAAACGATTTAGTATTTACTAAATTTTTATTATTATATTATACTACGGCTTTATAAAGCTTATAAAATACGTTAATTAATATATTTTATAATAGTATAAATAGTATATAGTAATTTATTTATAGTTTTAGTAATTAAAAAACGTAAATTATCTACTTTTAAAAGGAGATTAACTTTATATTAAAATTTTAAAATATTTATACTATTTTAAAAAAAATAAAAAAAAATTATTATATATTATAATATTAATAATATATTACGTTAGTAGTTATTATATAGGTAAGAAATAAATCTTTATTAATTATATATATTTATATATTCCTAACTTTTTCTATATATTAAGTATAAAGGTATATATATACTTCTGCTTTTTTAAAACTCCTTTTAGTCGCCTACACAGCTACTATAGCCACACTCTTTTATCTAATAAATATATAAATATATAAATATATATATATTTATATATTAATTAAATAAATGGTATAGCTATAGTGGCTCGGAGCGACTAAAAGGGATTTTTTTAAAAAAAAAAAGAAGTATATATATACCTTTATTTTATTAATTATATATATTTATTATTATATAATAAATTCTTTTTAAAATATAGATTACGTAACTTATAATAGACCTAAAAGAGTATAGATAAAATTTTAATTAAATATTAAAAAGTAATAAGTACGCCTAGACGATAATCTAGGAGTATAAATATAATAAAAAAACTCTATTAAGTACTAAACTGTATACGTAATAATTAAAAGCTAAACTTATAAAAGTTAATTAAGGATAATATCTATTTAAATAGTTACTTAATTAAATAATAAGTATACTAGTAGACTAGTAGTTAGTATTAAACTAGTAGTTTATATTAGTAGGCACTAGAGTACTTAGTATAATATAATATAGTTACCTTAAGGACTACGCATATAATATAAATAGTAAAAAAACCTATATAATTACTACGCGAACTTCTTTTATTATTAAAATTACCTAATTACTATATTTAATAAATTTAAATAGTATCTATACTTTACTATTAAGACTAATAAGGCGTTAAAAGATAAAATATAAGTAAGTCTTTTATATAACTTTTATATAACTATAAATTAATACTTATACTTTTACGTTTTATAAATTACTAAATTAAAAATTAAGAACGTTAAAAAATTATATAAAAGTAATTTTATCTAGTCTAAATAGCGTATATACTTTTTTTAGTTAGGTATAGTAGCTCTTACTATATTTAAGCTTAGTATTATTGCCCTAATATATAGTAATTCGGCTATCTAGTAGTAGTATATATAATAAATAAATACTTTTACTATTTTATATAACACTATTAATATATTATTTTATAAATATATAGTAATTGTTACTAAGAGTATAAAAAAGTTAATAGTATATTATAAAAATAAAATCTATAACTTTAAGCCGTAACTAAAATAAGTATAAAATATATACTTATATACGCGTAAAAAGAGGGACTAAATAAAAGTAAAAGCGTAAGAGAGTTGCTAAATATAAGTGCTTATAATAAAAATATAAAATAAAATAAATAAAAATGATAATACGTAATACTTTAGATAGCCTAAAACGGCTTAAATTAGTTATTAGTACTTTAAAAATTATTATTACTAAATTATCAAGTATTAAAGAGAGCTACTAGTAATAGTAGTAAAAAAACTTTATACTAAAAGCCTTAGCGCTTTATAAAATATAATATTATAGTATTAAATTAAACTGTATTAAATAAAAATTTTTAAAATAATAGTAAACTCTATATATTAATTCTAGTAAATATAATATAGTTTTTAACACTTAGGTTATCTAAATAAAATCTTTTATTATCTTCTACTTAGAAGAGTTTAGTTAAATATATTTACTAACTAAAAATTTATAGAGATCTAAAAAAAAAATTAAAAAAAATTATTATATTTAGGTAATTTTAATTTTTTATCTATACTTAGGCCGGGTAATATAGTACTTATATATTTAAAAATACTAAAATCTTTTAAATCTTTAAAGTTTTTTATTTATTAGGAATATAATTCTACTTTTTTTATATTATTTTTTAAACGTACCTACTTTATATAATAAATATAAACTTTTTTAAAAGTATAGAATACTACTAAAAAATTAATATAATATTATAAAAAGTTTAAATTTATATATAGAATATATTATATCTATAAGTATAAATAAAATATTTAAATTAATAATTACTATCTAAAGTTATATAAGATAAATATTTATATTAAAATAGACCTAGTGTAGTAAACTAAATCTAATTAAATTAATAATTTAATAATTTAATATAACTTTATTTAGTAATATAAAAATTAAAAATTAAAAATCTAGTTATTAGTTTACCTAAGAAATAAAGCACTTGCTTTAATAGTTAAGTAGCCTTAATATACAAAACTTATTTTTTTTTAAATAAAAAATCTTATACTTAGTAAGTAGAAACTAAAATATAAATAATAATTTTTATTATTTTCTTTTAAAATACTATTATATATGTATTTATAGACTTAGTAATTAAATAATTATATAATTTTAAATAAGCTAATTTTATTAAATACTCTTTTCTTATATTACCCTGCTATAATTATCTTATAGGCCGAGACATTATCCTATAAGTTTAGAGTATAATTTAGATAGGGATAAAAGTAGTTTAGTATTTATTTAAATATTTAATTTTATTACTTTTACTAATAAAAACTATATTAATAAAGTTCTTATATCCGAAATTAAACTAAGTATAAAAAGGAATAAGTTATATTAATTTTTTTTACTTCTATTTTATTAATATATATATTATAATTATAATTATAAACTCTATATTAATATTAATTTATATTAGTAAATTTACTAAAATAAGTCATTTATTTATAAAATAATAAACATTTTAAACTAGTTTAAAAATAATAAAATTATACTTTTCCTTTACGTAACCGATAGCTCTAATTTAGCCGCTATTAAAATTAGTTAAGGTTATTTAAAATCTAGACTAAATAATAATAAAAGGCTAATTTAGAAATGAAAATAAGTTTAAAAAATATAAAATCTTTTAATAGAACTATTATAGAAATATAAAATAATATACTATAATAAGTTATTAATAATTATATATTATTTCTTTCTTACTATTATAAAATAGTTATAGAAACTAAAGACTACTATACTAAGTACTAGTAATATATTATTTACTAGATTATTATTATATATTTAATAAAGTAACTTTTATATATAATTATATATAAAATATATTATATATTTATATATTTATATACTAATCGAATAAATAGTGTATCTGTAGTAGCTCGGGGCAACTAAAAGGGGTTTTAAAAAAGGAGGAGTATATATATACCTTTATACTTAATAGATTAAAAAAGTTAGGTAATACTAGATTAAAAAATATAATATATTAATATATAAAAGTATATTATATATTATAATATATAAAAAAACTAGTTTACTTCTTACTTTATATAAACAGTTATAATAGCCTAAAGTAGTAGTATAAAACTTTTCTATATTTAGTAATTTTTTTAATTTTTAAACTTTTTACTAAGCAGTCCCTAATAGCGTAAATTAAATTAGCTATTTTTTTTCTTTAATATACTATTTTTTTAGTATTTTTAGATCTAGTAATTAAAAAGTAATATTATTTTATAAAATATAATTTTATTAATTAGTTTTTTTTTACTTTTACTCCTTTTATATATTATAGCGCTAGCCAAAGTTATATTTAAATATAAGAGATTTTTTTATAATAGTAATTTTAATATTAGTTTATTTAATTAGTAATAAATAAATATATAAATATAATATTACATAAATACTACTAAAATACTTTAGTATATTCTTTTATATTCTACTACTATACTACTACCTTTACTTATACTTATTTTAATAGTTTACTACTTTACGTTCTACTAATTAACTAGCACGCTTTTAATTAAGTAATAGTATAAATAATAGATTTTTTAAAAATATAAAATTATACAGCTCTTAGCTTTAAAATTATTATTATTATTTTTAGCTTATTACTACTAAACTGCGTTCCCTTACTGCGTTGTCGCTTTTGGACAAAGTCCTAGTGTACCTCTTATACTTGGTTTTTCGTCCTTGATTCTGGACCAAATAGAGATGCTGCAGGCTGTAAAAACTAAAATCGCGTAGTAAATCTATGACTTAATATAGTCTACTTATGCAGAATCGCGCATCGTATTAACGTCCGCCGACACAGGTCTTACTCAGCCCTTCTCATACCCGCCTCGACAAGCCCCATACTTCCGCGATCATACACATTTATAACCCGAAATCTCGGATCTGCAGCTTCCAATAACCTCGCATAATCCCCACCAGTACGCATGAGCGAACCGAACGCCACCATCAAATGTACGTCTATTTGTCGATTCAAACATTCCCGGAATCTGGACGTGGAGCCTGTGTCGGCAAGTAGGGTGTCGTTAATGAGTAATTTTGCGTCCGACTTACTCTTTTCAAAAGCGGGGACGACAGATTTGAGGATCTTGACGACGTCAGCGTCGCCCCAGTTGTGAAGTATCTGGCGGAACAGATACACGTCGGCCCCTTGGACAGGTTGCTCCGCGAAAAAATCGTGTTGCATGTAATTAATGCGAGATTTCAATTCGTCACTGATCGCGCGTTTACCCTTTTTGAGCATATCAACGTTGGAGTCTTGGACAGTGATAACCAGGTTGCTGTTGAGCTGTAAACCCATTAGTCTGGTAAAAATGATTCGCTGCAATCAAACTTACCTGTGCAAGCTCCATACTAACATGGCCGCTCCCACCGCCGATATCCACCACAGTTGCTTCCCCAAGGTCCGTCCAAGGAAACTGCTCCTTCAGCTCCCTCGTTTGACGATCGAGCTTCGTGATGCCTGACATCGCAGATGTGAATCTCGCTTCCATCTTTAAGTTTCCTTTATAGAAATCGTAAATCGGTGCGCCGTGTCTTTGCTCAAATGGCGTCTTGGCACTGTTTTCGATACTCGAAGCCAAATCCGAACTGGCTTGGAACATCTCATCCAACTGATAGGCAAAGGCAGCCCTGATCTCTGGCTCCTGGGCAATCATTGCGGTAACACTGGTATGCGCGAACTCGTCTTTCTTGACTTCGCGAAACCATCTCCGTCCACAAAGTAAGTGAAGTATACGTCCAGCGTGGCCCTCGTCGATGCCCCTCTTAAGGGCAAGATCACTAAGAGTGATGGTTCCGCCTACGGGAAAAGCATCGAAGAAATCGAACGAGAAGGCTACTTGATGCGCGGCAAGGTCATTGGGCTGGCAAGCGAGATGTCGCCCATGCATCGTTGGTCCGTTGACGAGAAAGAGCAGATCGTATGCTGCATCATTCAGGGAATCACGTAGTGTTTGGTAGGTCGTGTCGTCTGGGACTGGGTGCGAATCCGGGGTGAAGTCTGGCTCGGGATGGTCGTTTTGGTTCAGGTGTGAAACGATGGAGGTTGTCAGGCTTTGAAGTTGCTCTGCGATCCGAAGAAGCGAAGAATGCTCGTTTCGATTCGTGGAGGCCATGGTGATAATTACGGTAGATTTTGGTGGTGCCGAATGACTGTAACTTGCAAGGATACTTCCCAAGAGCTTAAAGACTGCTTGAGTTATTACAGCACGATAGTCGTAAAAATGGGTTTGTACAATTTAGCGTAGAGGTTTTACCATGCGCAGGGATTATAATAAGTGAACAGGTGAGCTCGTTAACCCTTATATGGTTAGTTCGCATATTATGCCCAAGAGGCGCTATGCGTGAATGGTGGATTAACTCAGCGGGAAGGAAGGAAGCAGCTTGTGGCTATCGTCCGCCTCATGCACTGATTCTGTAATCCGTGATTATTGCTAAGACCCAATACTGCAGGGAGTGGTTGGATTAATTCTGTCATCTACTAGTGTTGGTTCGGAGGCTTTGCGTCGTCTGGCTAATAATCGAATTACCCGCCATAGAAATATTACAAGTTATATCCATACACAAGGTAGGTATTAGAGAGTCTCAGCATAGTTCTAAGTCCGTCCCATGCGTGGGACGTCCGTACCGTAGTCGAAAAACCCTTCCTGATATCATATAAAAAGAGGTAAAGTGTACGCGTCGAGACACTAGTCCAAAAAAGGTATAGGCTACAAAAAGTTATTCCCCCGGATAAACTTTTCCTGATATATGTATGGACTCTCTAATGCCTGCCTAGTAAACCTATCTGTAGGTTTCCCCGCCCCCGCCCTCCTCTCGGAGTCCGAAGTTGGTGGGAGCTGATTTTGCACACGGCTATATATAGGTTCAGATGCCAAAACGAGTTTGCAAATGGCAAACTGCCTACCGCTGGTTCTAGTCTAAGCCAAACCTCCTTTCATCATGTTTGATCAAGTCGCATCAGCGCACAAATGGGGAAACCATATCATCAATGCCAACATCACCCTCACCATCGTGACAACAGCATGTCTTGGTCTTCGACTATGGGCGAAAGCTACCACGAAGGCCAAGTTTGGCTGGGATGATTATATGGTCATTCTTGGTCAGGTCATCTGGTATGCGCAAATGCCGACACAGATTCTTGCGGCTCGGGCTGGTCTTGAGATCACCAGCCTTGTCGACCCCAGATTCCTGGATTTCATCTACGTACGTTTTTCCACTTGTTTCAGACTCCAAGAGATACTGATACTCTCATAGTGGGGGTACATCGCAGGAGACTTCTACTTCCTAATTGCGCTTTGCGCCGCCATCTCGGTTCTGTTTTTCTATCGACGCGTCTTCCCAGTCTCACCAGCCAAGCGCCTCGTGGACATCTTCATCGTTCTTCATCTATTATGGGGCTTCTCTACGACGATTGTGGAAATTTTCATGTGCTGGCCGATCAACTCGCCTTGGATAAATCCCATGGAAGTCCCCAACAAATGCATCAACTACCCCATTTTTTTCGTCATCTCTATGAGTTTGGAGATTGTGCTCAATACAGCAATCCTAGTCCTTCCCATCAGGATGATCATGGGGCTGAAAATGGATTTGGGGACAAGGCTGTCGCTTGCAGGTATCTTCCTGATCGGCGGATTGTAAGTGGCCAACTTTTCGACGACCTAATTATCTGGAATCTATTGACGGGCATAGTTCAATTATCTCCAACATCATTCGTACGGTCAATACATATATCCCCGGCGATATCTTCATAGACTTCGCCGGGGATATGTTTTGGCTTGACGTTCACCAAGCAACGGCACTCATCTGCGCCAATCTCCCCGTCTGCAAGCCTCTCATGCAAGCCTCGGTGACATTCGTGTCGACCAACGTGAGCAAGGCCTTCAGTTCGTACCGCTCGTACGGCTGGGGCTACATCGGCAAGAAGGCTACGGGTTCCGAAGCATACGCATCGTTGCCCGACCAAACTTCGCAACGCAATCTTGTGGTCGAGGGAGGAAAGCATGGACAGGAGGAAATCCACATGAATTATTGCGAATATCATGATGGCTGGAGCAAGACAATTAAAGTCGAGAGAACTGTTGACATCGTTTGAGTTAGAGCGTTCTGGAAGGTTGAAGTGGTCGGGAACGGTGTGCTAAGGCGGCGGGAGCAACCTGGAGCTCACTTTTCCATGGTGTATGATTACACAACCGTTTCCTTTTTATTTTCAATCACATCGGCCTCAGGTACGGTGGCATTCCAATTCGTTAACTTCATGCGACTACTAAATAACGAGGATTCGTATGTTGCGTCGGTTCAAAGTTGGGTTCCTGTTGCAATTCGTTTAGGAAGTAAACAGTGCATTGGCTTAGCATACTATTCTCGCCCTTTCCTGCCTCTCTGCCTAATAAAAGAGGTTTGTTATACCTTTTACAAATTATAAAAGCTTATATAGAAACTTATCTTTTTATAATTCCTATAACTTCTTATTATTCTTTATTATAATTATAGACTAATAGTAGTAGTATTAAAAAGAAAATTATTTCTAAGTTCTATATAGCTTTTTAGCTTTAGGCGTTACTATAATAAAGGGGGTAGAAATTAAATATATACTAAACTTATATACTATCTACTAAATCCTCTATACTATTAACGTAAAAATATTTTTTATAACTAATATTCTTTACTAAAATTTCTAATAATATATTTTATTAATAGGATACTAAGAGACGTAAAATATTTTATATATTCTTATTAGGTACTAGTTATTTTAATTTTTTAATTCTCTTTATAAATCTATAATACTAATATTTATTTTAATTTTATATAAAAATACTTTTATTTTAAATCTAAATACTATAAAGAATATTAATAAATTATAAAATATATAATAATAAAATTTATATTTACTAATCTTTTTTTAATAGTAAATAGTATAAAGCTTATAAAAATAAATTTTTATATTTTAATATTATAACGCTACCTATAATATTAAATTATATATATAATAAAAATTAATTTTATATTTTTATTATTACTTTTATTAAACGAGCCTATTATAATTATATAAAAAATAAAATATTAAAATATAGATAAGGTACTATCTTTTATAAAAAAAATTATATAATATAATAGTAATAAACTAAATTAAATAGTTAATACTAAAATATAAAGTATTATATTAGAAATAAAAATATTTTTAAAAGATACTATAATTAAAATACTAATTAATTAATTTATTATTTTTATAATTTTATATATAAGTATTAGTATAAGTATTAGTTAATTTTAATATATATATTAATATTTTATAAAGTGTATTTATACTATATAGGTAATATATATATTATATACTTATTTTAAACCTAATACTAATATAATACGTGGACCGGCTTATAATTAATCCTATATTTCCTTAACTTACACTTCCCTCCGCAGGTTCACCCCCTATACCTTATCTGTCTCTATCGGTAAGGTGATACCGAGAAACAAGCGCACGGGCCACGACCACAGATATCTAAACCACACCTTCTGAATACCTTCAACACGCCTATTTCTAGGGCAATATTAGCTTCTCTGGTGCTCTATTGGTATTTCCGATAGGAAGATGACGAAGCATTAGGACTTCTCCACCAAGAGAACTCTGTATAGGCAGCTCTCTATCCAACCGAAAAGCCTTAAAAACCATTAATCTATCCATTTCTATCGCGAATTGATCGAACTACGAATGCGCGACATCTCTAGAGCGAGTGCGCGATTTCTTTTTTCTTGGGGAAGCCTAACGATTCTGCATTCGCTTATTTTTCTCGGTTTCACCCTATCGATAGAGTCTATGATGCATGAACGCCGCACGGACTCCGATACAGTATTGCTGAGTGAGCGCTAGTAAGCGATTGATATGAATTCATGCAGGGAACACCTACGGTCGATAAAAATTAAGGATTTTGGACCCTGAGTTTTAGATTAAATCACGTTGTTGCCACACGAGGGGATGTTGCATGAGCATCAGGGGCATTCCCTTCTTTCGCCGTACGAATTCCCCGGTATATACCCTTTCCTAAAATGAACCTAGCTCTAGTTTTCCAGCTTTCCCTCTTCTTCCTCACTTCTCCATTCGTTATGGCTGCTCCTACGCGTAAATTCTTGTCCATTCAGGGAGGGCCGAAATACTCGTACCTCTACCAGGCTGCGAAGTACGAGAAGCCGACTTTCCTTCTCCTCCATGGCTTTCCCAGCTCGTCTTACGACTGGAGAAAGCAGATTGCCGACCTTGGAGCTACCGGTTATGGCGTCCTCGCACCCGATCTACTCGGCTACGGCGAGACTGACAAGCCTGATGCGCTTGGGGCATACGCCTTTTCCAAACTTAGTGGACATGTTGCGAAGATCCTCGAACATGAGGGGTTGACTCAGGTGATTGGCGTTGGACATGACTGGTATGAACACTTCTATCGTCGCCTAAACTCGTACTGCCAGCATTGCACAGGGGATCGGTCGTACTTTCCAAACTTTGGAATTACCACCCACAGTACTTCTCTTCTCTCGTCTTCGCTTCAGTGTCCTATCAGCTGCCCGGAACCTTCGACCTGGATGGGATCAATGCCTTAACCGAAAGCCTCTTCGGCTACACTAGTAAGCTTGTATATTAGCCTAAGGTGTAGTACAAATAACTAACGAGTCTATAGTGTTCGGGTATTGGAAATTCTTCAACGAGTCTGACGCAGCTAGCCTCCTGCAGTCTCACGTGAGTTCACCATCCTACATGTCAATGAAAAGCCGCGGCTAACCTGAACTGTCCAGCATGAATCATTTTCGTCCATTATGTACCAGAGTGACCCAGAGATCCTCAAGTCGGATTTCTGCCCCATCGGCAAACTGAGGGAGTGGGTACAAGCCAACAAGACCGCCGCTCTGCCGAGCTGGCTCCCCAAGGAGGAGTTCGAGGAGCACAAGAAGATTCTCGCGGAGGGAGGCTACACCGGTCCTTTGAACTGGTAAGTCTAATGTCACCTCCTGGTCGCAACTCATGTAGCCGCGCTCGACTAACACGCGGTCTGTACAGGTACAAAGGCATAATTCGTGACATCGACCACGACAAAGACGCGACCATCCCCCAAGAAGCAGTCATCATCAACAAGCCGACCCTCTTCCTTGTCGGAGAATCGGATGCGGTGACGAGGCCGGAAGTCGCCTTCCAGGCAGCTGATCAGGGTAAATCGGGAGGATGGCTTCCTAATGTTGAGGTGAAGACGGTTCCAGGATCGCATTGGTTCTTCTTGGAACAGCCGAAGGCAACCTTTGATATCTTGGATGGTCTTGCGAGGAGTCTGTGAGAGCTCGTAGACAAACGGAACAGCGAATGAAGTGGTAATATTGGTGACAATGAGAAGTGCTGTTACCCCGTCTTGTTTACTTTCGATACCACGCACGGTGATGGTCGTGACAGATCTGACTTATCTGGAATCGCATATACTCTAATAACTAGAAAGGTAAGATTATACGCGCGTTTAAACTAGCGTATATAAACTATTAAATACTACCTAGGGACTGAAACTTATATGCTACCAATTACGAACGTTATAGCTATACCTGCTTTGAGGTTCTTTGGTACTCGCATCTTTTTAATCTCTAGAATCGGAAGAAGTAGCATAATAGTATTAGTTATAGGGTTAGTAAAGTTAATCTCTATAATCGTGTGCTGCCCCTTTAGTCCTTTATCTACTACTATTTTAAGATTATAATACTAAGTTCTATATTTATATATTAATCAAATAAAAAGTATGGCTGTAGTAGCTCGGGGCGACCAAAAGGGATTAAAAAAAAGGAGTATATATATGCCTTTATTACTAAGTTCTAGTAGTAGGAAATAAAATTAGAAAAAAAAATTTATTTTTTATAAAGTATAAAAAAGTTTATACTTTTTTATAATATATTTTTTTTTTATAAATTAATAAAGTTTTACTATTATAGCTTTTTTCTTATAGGTATTAGTAGGTATTTTATACTATAGAGAAAGGTAGTATTTTTTAAACTTTTTAAGCTTAATATTAATAGCGTAGATTATAATATAAAATAAAAGCTTTAAAAAGAGCTTTGGTTCTTTAATATTTTTTTTATTATTTTTAGCTATTTTAAACAAAAAATTTAAAGACAATTTTAAAGAGTAGTAAAAAAAAAATTTAAAGTTTTTATTTTTATAAATATTTTAATAGTATTACGCGGTTCTATAGTATACTAAAAAAACTAACTTTTACTACCGCTAAAGCTAAGGGGGTAGTAAAGAGCCCTATTACTATTAAGCGTTAATATTTACGTATATACCTCCCCTTATCTAGTTCTTATTCTAGATAAATAAGAGCGTCTAATATATAAAAAATATAATAATAATATTTACAAAATAGTTACCCGCGATTAACCTTTTAGTTATTTAGTAAATATTATATACTATTTAATTATTAGGTATACTAAAAACTTAAAAGTAAAGAACTAAAATACTTAGTTTAGGTAATACAGTAGTAATAAAGTATAAAAAATAATAATAAAATTAAACTTTTACTAACTAATAATTGTGCAAGGATTATCTGTAATAACTTAAATAATATAATAGTTTATACCACTATTTACTATATTACTTATACTAATAGGTTAGTATTTATCTATATTTCTAAAAAAGGTCCGCTTATATAAATATATAGTAATAAGTTTAGAAAGAGTACTAAAACTACTATAAAGGTATTATCTAAACTATATAATACTCTTTTAATAAATCTCGCCTAGAAGCGTAGGCCTAAAAAGGTAGTCTAGAGGATAAGAAATATAATAAAATAGTTAATAACTAGATATATATTTAACTTATTAAGATAGGCTAGAGAGTACGTCGGTTACAGCCGATTAGTTATAATATATTTAATAAGTAGTAGTTATCGCGTCGTTAAACTAGCAGAATAATCTAAAAAGGTAATATAAAAAAATATTTTATTCCGAATACCTTATAATATAAAATATTATTAATTATTATTATTATTTATGTCTAAAACTATTATAGTATAATTATAAGAGTAATATAGCTTATTTAAAAAAAAATAAGTAATTATTAAATTTTTTTAGTTTTTATTAATATTAGTAAATTAAATATTTATAATAATTTTATTTATAAATTTAATAATAATAATAAATAAAGTAAAGTATAGTGTTAAAATACTAGTCTTAAAAAGAAATATATTAAATAAAGTTATATCCCTAAATATAATTAAAAAATAACGGTATATAAAAAATATAAAAAATATTATTATCTTAAAAGTTAAATATATACTAATTTAGTTTAAATTAATATAAGTATAAATTATTAAAATCTACTACAATATTTATAAATAATAAAAGTAAAATTATTTTAATATTATTTTATTAATTATTTTATAATACTAGGGTAAGAATTAGTATATATATATAATATTATTATAAACTATTACTTAATATATTAAAAGTAAAGCTTAAAGTAATACTATATAGTCTTAATTTTATTATATATTATTATTTTATAATTATAAGTACTAAGTAACGATTTAATAATTAAATTAAATTTAAAATTTATATATTTAATAATTAAATTAACTAATTATATTATATATAATTATAAGTAGTGATTACTAATTTATAAATATAAATAAAATATTAATAAAATTTCTAAACTTTATAATATTAATAAAAAAAAAAGAAAAAGTTTTTATACTTACTAATATAAACATATTTTATATAATTTATAATTTTACTTATACGCCGTCGTTACTACTATAATTAAATAAGTTATTAGTTTAAGTTATTACTCTACTAGCTATAATAGAATTCTAATAATTTTATATTTAATAAGTTTTCGTTACAGCGTCTCTATTTTTATTTATTTATATTAAGTAATAATATAGAGTATAATAAATAATATAGCTCCTATATATAAACGCAAAAAAATAAATATAAATTAAAGTATAAGCGCGTTACTATATTTAGTAAAATACTATTACATTTACTAAAAGAAAAAAGTAATAAATATAACTTTTAAAAATCTAAAATTTATACTACTTATACGTAATTTTTTTTAAAAATTATATACAAACTATTTAGTATTTATTAAGTTCTCGTTATTACGTTATACTACGGCTTTATAAAACTTATAGGGTACGTTAATTAGTAATTATACGCAGTAATATAGTTTACAATATAGGGTTTCTAACTGATATGCGCAGGCACAATGTGGTGATGACTAGGGCTAAGGTTGGGGTCGTCCTTATTGGGAATAAGCAAACACTGACCTGGACGGTAATAGGAACGGATGGCATGGATGAGAGCAAGTTGGTATGGTGGGGGTTGTTTGAGAGATATGAAGCTGTCGAACTGCCAGAAGAAGAGAAGGCAGCTCAAAGGAAATGCTGGATTCCGCCAGAGCCGAAAAACCTTCCCGGTGTTACGAGCATCACCTACGTAACATACATTGCAGCCTTAGCACAGCTATATACTATACCAGCTAGGCAAAGCATCGAAAGGTTAGCCAGCTCGACTATGAAAGTTGGCCATGAAAGAGTCACGGAGGTCAGCCAGATCAGCCAAAGATACGCGATACATTTTTCCTGCTTTTTGCACCTACGGGACAGGATTATGCGCTCGGTACTTTGAGGTTCAGACGCAATTCTTGAAGTACTCTTATAACTTATGAAGGCATGTCACCCAGTCGGGCTCTGCCATATAGACGATCATGTAGGCCCGTTTAGGCCCTGTACCTGGATGGTACAGCAGCCTTGAGCATCTTAGCGAAATCGGGCGTTCCCCAACCAGTCGCCGGGTCCCAACCCTCGGTCGCGTTCCAGCTGGCGTAAGGAATGACCGGGCTGCCATTTGGTTTGCCGTGGAATCTCGCATACCCGTCACATCCGGTGCTACCGCCCTTCGCGATATCGTTGAGCACATGCGGACCAACACTGTATATCCATGGATTCAGGAATCCCATCGTGGGAAGCTTAGCCTTGAGACGCGCATCGTTCAGCAGAGCAACGACCGCGGCAAAAGCAGGTGCCGAGCAAGACGTTCCCCGAAAGTGGACGAGTCGTCCCTTGTCATAGACAGAGTAGCCTACACTCTGGGCAGCAACATCAGGAAAACCACGGCCGTTGGGGTTAAAGTACGGCTTGAACTTGTCACCGAGTTTGGCGAGATAGCTTTCGACAGCAGTAGCTTGCCAGAGTGGTCGCGGCCAGTAGTTGGAGAAGCCACCGGAAGAGAAGAACACGGCCTCCTCTTCCACATACTGGGTACCGCCTACTGATGTAACCCATGGGCAAGTGGCAGGGAACTGAGGTTCGAATCTCGTGGTGTTTTTGCCATCGTTGGTCTGGCACGCACTACCTACACCGCTGTCGCCGGAACTGAAAATAACGGAGACGCCTCGGGATCCGAGCTGGGCGTAGAGGTTGCAGACGGATTTAGCATAGGATTCGGGAACGCTCTGTTCACCTTCGCCGTATGATGTCGAGATGACCTGGGGAAGTTGGCTTTGCGGAAGCTTAAGCACATCCTGAAGGTATGCAAGATACGGTTCGTTTTCATTCTGGGCAGGGTCTGGCTGAGTGAGATCAGGTACGAGCGGCCCTCGACCCGCAGTAATGTACTCTGTCACAGGTAGCGGGGCGGCGATGCCGACAATGTATTGACCGTCGAGATTCGCTTCCCCGCTGTCCGCTGCCGAGGTCTGGTCGTCGACTGCTCCTTCAAGCGTAATGACTGAGTAGTTCTCGCCCTTGGCATATGGTGCGATATTGTCGATGAACAGTTCCAAATCTGCGTAGCGGGCAGACTCCTCCAGGTAGCTGTTGAAAGCAACCTTACTGCCACTCTTAGCATCCGCCTTGTAATTGATTTTGTACAAATTCTGCAGGCACTGTGGAGTGATGTATTTGTTCTATATGCTGTCAGCATAAGCCAATAAAAAACACAGACTCATGCACTTACGCAGTCGGTTTCGTTGACAGCTGTTGCGGCAAGCCCCATAATGTTTGAACCTTCCATCGCCTGGTGAGTCGCATGTTCTGGAATACCCTGGCCGAAGCGCACTGTGGGCTGGATGGTGTTGATATGAGCCACAAGCTCATCCGGGACCGAGTACTCGAGCGTCCGAAGGCGCTTGCCAAAATTTTCGCTGCTGTACCAAGCAAATTCCGTGGAAAGTAGATCGTTCGCGACGCCGACGGTGGTATGAATGTTGATCCAATCTGCGTCCACATGGGCGCTCTTGACGCCCCCATCCGCGAGCCACTTCTTGACGGCGGACAATGTAGCTTCCGAGGGAAGAAGCATGCGCTTCATCTCCTCGTGGTCCTGAAAATGTTGGCCATACGATGGATGCTCTGCGGTGTGTTAGCATCCATCGTACTAGTAAGGTATCGCTCCCATGTCCGGGTATCGCATCGTCGTCGTACGGTGACAGGAAGTTGCGGTGAATCGTACCTGGAGTACTCATGTCAATGACGGCCTGTTCGAAAGCCGCGAGATCGCCCTGCTTCAGGGCGATCTGCAGACGAAGCGGCTCATCCTTTGACGCTGCACCCAGGTATTTCCAACCAGCAGGTACAGCCTTCAGACTCTCGAGAACTGCGGCTGAAGCAGTCGAAGCCAAAAACAGTAGGAACGTGGAGGCAAGCATGGCGATGGGTTTCCTTGGCCTAAGAATATATGGTACGAGGGCTCAAACCCTTGACGATTAGCCTACCGCCTAGGAAAAAGCTCCACGGAACCCCACGGACAGGCTGTCGCTCGCTTGATTAATGGAATGCAATTCTCTTTATACATATTCTTGCTAGATCTCGTTGCCCCGTGCTGCTTATCCTCATCCCTGCACGGACGATAGCCAACGACGCGGTTGCCATTGATGCGACGCACGTACCCCATATTTCATCCCCAAAAGGCAGGTGGACAAGATTCTAGCCTACCCTTAGGATCAGGGCCGACAGCGCGTGAACGGAGTGAGGAAGACAAGCTCGTTAGGGCCGCTGCTTAACGTCCTCGGCTGTGCCTTAGCGTTCTTATACCGGCTCTCCCGGTGTGCAGCCCCCGGCCGCTCCTTCCTAATCGGGTAAGTGCGACCCCAGGATAATTTGGAGCCGCCATGCAGGATCTTGATAAATCGTACCGGGCCACCAAACGCCCATTAACCTAATCTCGTATTATTAAGGCTATATAGGTTTTTATCATGGCCTTCGTACAAGCCCTCGTCCATTGTTCGTCGCGGCGTATATCTCCATCGAAAGAGCCTTACATAACTTTTCAACTTACCCTTCAGTGATGCGTTTTTGTTGTTACATGATCCGGGCAGCTAAATACGTACAAACGAATACTCGAAAAACACAAGCCTCCATATCCAAAGAAAGCCAAGTATAAAACGTAACAAGGTGTGCGACAATGCTATGCAGGTGCAGTTAAAATCCCAGCTTCTACAATTCGGTAAGAATTTAGCATGCAACCTGTCGAAAGGACCGGGTACAAAGAGTCGGGACACCGATCGTTCCCTTCATTTCCGCTAAATGGTACTCGTGCACCCATTACTAGACAGCAATAATTAAGCGATATCGTAACAAAAGTAGAGGCGGTAAAGTTAAGGTACGAATCGCGTACAGCGTACCAATGTACCTACCCTGCTAGTTGTCTAAGTATATCACTCATGGTGCGCTATAAGTTGACTGCTTAGATACCACCTCGCGCACGATGCTAACCTTTTATGCCCTTCTTCCTCCGGACAGAGCGCCTGTAAGGTGGATGCCCACTTTATATTTCGCTCCTTTGCGTTGGGACTTGCCTATCAGCTTTCTTGCCTCTCATGGCAATACGACTTCCGTCCCGCGGGCGCCTGTATTCAAAGGCTATTTCCATCATCAAGTGCTTCGCGACATGGTGATCGGAGGCATTTGCGCTCCCCACAAGTGCTAAAGGTTGAGCAATGTCTGGGCACATATTCCCATAGGCCCGGATGACAGCTGTCAGATATGAATTAGTTCCTCCACACTCAGACTTCGCTACCGAATTGCTTCCTCGTCCGCAAGCCTGCTTATAAGTACGAAATGGCCCATGCACAGCCAAAGAACATAGCCATCGTAGGTGGTTTCCTAGGAGGCCTCCTCACCGGCGTCGCCCTCAAGCACCTCCGGAAAGACCTGCATACCCGCATCCTGGAGCGGAACCCCACGCCGCTCCTGCACGATCAGGGCGCTGGCATCGTCGCTGGCCCCGACGTGCAGGCGTTCTTCAGGAAGCATGACAGGACGCGCACACCACTTACCGTACCCAGCTACAAGCGGCTATATCTCAACAGGAGCGGGGACGTCATCAGTCAAGAGGATAGGACGCAGCATATGACGAGAGAGGATCTGCTGTACCACGTCCTGCGCGCCAATTTCGATGGGGTCGAGTCGGAGCATGCGAAGGCGCCAGCACCGGAGGAACACGAGTGGTCGACGGGATACGACTACGGGGACCAGGTCACTGACGTTGCGTTTCGGGGCGCAGAGCCACTCGTAGTCAAAGCAAAGACCTCGGCGGGAGACGCTGTGAGCTTCGACGCAGACATGGTCATTGGCGCCGATGGACCGAGCTCTACAATCCGCAAGTTCATCCATGCCAAAGTGCAGAGGAAGTACGCGGGGTACGTCGCATGGTGAGGCACCGTCCTAGAAGCGCAAGTCTCACAGTCGGCGCGCGATGTCCGCGTGGAAAAATTCCCGTTCTTCCATTCCGGGGGCCTGTAGATCCTCGCGTACACTATCTCTGAGCCAAACGGTACGATCGAGCCAGGCAGACGCTTGTGGAACTGGGTCTGATACTGCAACTATGAGGAGGAATCGCCAGAGCACGTCGAGCTTGTGACGGACAAGGACGGCAGGAGACACCACGTTACGCTTCCACCGGGCGGCGTTCAGGACGGCGTCTGGGCGCAGCAGAAGGAGAGAGCGAGAGAGATGTTGCCACTGCAGTTTGCGGAGCTGGTGGGGAAGACTGAGGTCCCGTTCGTACAGGCCATTACGGACGTGTTGAGTCCTGCCGCGGTGTTACCAGCGGACCGCCGCATGGTTTTGATCGGGGATGCACTTGCGGGATTTCGTCCACACACGGCGGCAAGCACTAATCAAGCGGCGATGGATGCAATGGAATTGGCAAAGGCTATCGAGCAGCGTGTCGAAGGCGCGGACCGAGACGAGGTGATGGGAGCCTGGGAGGCGAAAGTGCTAGACTACGCTAGAGTGATGCAGAAACATGGCGTCGACATGGGGAATCGGAGTCAGTTCGGCAAGCACCCACTGCGAGGGTAGGATACATCGTGTTTGCAATGAAGAGCCATTTGCAATGCAACAACCGTCTATTCGCCACCCTGCCGGCCTATGGTCTGAGCGAGTCCTCGAGGCAACAACGTCACATGACGCCAAGGACTGGCCAAGATCTCGGGCCGACTGCTGCCTAGCGCCACCGCAAAAGGTATATAAACCCGCGCTGCCCCCGTCCCCTTTCTCTCTCCTCGTCCTCTACGGAGGACATTTGGTCAATTTGAAACGATACAGAGAAGATTAGCATGGCCCCTGCACTAAGGATGACACGCTCAATCAAAGAGAAGCTACCATTTTTTCCATTGAGTCTCATGGCGATGCCGTGTGCTTGAGGGAGAAAGAAACGTGACGTAACATGTGTAGATCGGCAGCTGGTGTGCTCCAATATTTGATTTGTATGTGTCGATAGAATGGCTACCTTAGTTGATATACTTCTTGAGCCCCCGTAGCCGTTCCTGCGCCGTCTCCAGCACATCGTCGTTCTTGCACACCGCGAACCGCAGCCAGTCCTCTACAATGTGCGCGTTCTGCGGCGTGAAGAACTCGGTCGGCGGGATCGCCGCGACGCCCACCTCCTTGATCAGGAACCAGCTCAGCTTGAAGTCCCGCGGGCGCTCCGCCACGTGCGGCGGGAACTCGTAGCCCTCCGGCAACTGCACCTTGGCCATGTTCACCAGGACGAAGTACCCGCCCTCGGGGTCCGAGTACGGCAGCCCGAGCTCGTCCCACACGGCGTTGAACTTGTCCATCTTGCGCTTCATCTCGCGCTTCGACTCCTCCCAGAAGTTGTGCACGTCCGCCTGCTCGAAGCCGATGGCCATCGCTTCCTGCAGCGGCGACACCGACGAGTAGCAGATGCGCGTGTGCGCCGCGCTCACGTACTTGACGAGGTGTTCGGGCCCGATCAGCCAGCCTACCCGCCACCCCGTCGCGTAGAAGTTCTTGCCGCCGGAGCCGACCGTCAGCGTGAGCCGGGCGACCTCCGGCGAGAGCGTGGCGATGCGCGTAAACGGCACGTAGTACAGGCGGTCGTAGACCTCGTCCGAGAGGATGATGATGTTGTGCTTGACGCAGATGGCGGCGATGGCCTGGAGTTCGGTGCGCGAGAAGACCTTGCCGATGGGGTTGTGCGGGCTGTTGAGCACAATCATGCGCGTCCGCGGGGTGATGGCGGCCTCGAACTCGGCCATGTCGATGCGCCATTCTGCCGCGGACGTCGTCTTGCTCGCGCCCTCTGCCGGCGGGTGCATCGGCACGTACACGACTTTGCCCCCGGGCATCTCGATGTTGCTGATGTACTGGTCAAAGAACGGCTCAAAGACGATGACCTCGTCGCCCGCCTCCAGGAACGCCATGAAGGCGCTCAGCATGCCCTCGTTCGCGCCCGTCGTGATGGTGACCTCCTTCTCGGGGTCGAGCGTGCGCCCGAAGAACGGCGAGTACGCGTCTGCGATGGCCTTCTTTAGCCGCGGGCGGCCCTTCGTGGGCGAGTACTGGTTGCATTCTACCTTGTCGAGGGCGGCCTTTGCGGCGTCGAGGACGAACTGCGGAGGATTGTAGCCGAAGAAGCCCTGGCCCATGTTCACGATGGGCTGTACGGGCGACGCGGCGGCCGCTTCGTTGACGATGGTCCTGGGCTGGATTCAGCGACCTTTACGGGGCCCGTTGTGCGCGCTGATAAGCTCACCAGACATCTTGCTTCTGGCCTGCGACGCGTGCGGCGGGCTTGAAGGGGTCGTCGCGCCGTGTGGTCGCGGACATGGCGCGCAGCGGAGCGAAGGCGGCGGGGTTGTTCGCAGCTGTTCTTCTCACTGTTCTGAAGGGTGATCGGTAGAACGGGATAATTTGTCTTGAAACCGAAGATGCAATTGCTCGCATGGCAGAAACCTAGGATATGACAACGAGAGAAGGCCCTGATAAATGGAAATTCGTCCAGTCGTTGTATTGCGTGCTTCACACCTCGCGCCGGCCGATGCCATCATCAGCCGCGATGTCTCCGAGTTCGCTCGCCAACGCATACCTGGACCGAAGTACATGTCGCTGCCGGAAATCATCTTCTGTCCTCGGAAACGACCGTCCTATCTATTTGCTTTCGAACTGGGCACGCATCTCATGCATGAGATAGTATAAAGCGAAGATTAAGCAGCAAGTAATGCGCTATCCAGATCACGTCCGAAATCCCAGTAAGCTGCCCTCGGCCTTCCTGAATCTGATGCGCTTGTCTGTCGCATGGTCTTTTTACGATGGCAAAGGAAATCCTAAATCTGACGACCACAACGTTTGCTCGGATGCATGCTTTCGATCTAACTCTTGCGGCTGAGCGGGATACGAGGTCCTGCGGTGGACGCGTCCGGAATTTACGCGACGCGGCGGGAACCACCTCCACTCATCCTCGACCATGGTCGCCTGTCCATTGTGCAACAAGCCAGTCACGCATAACCTCATTAATGAACACATCGATAGCGGGTGCCACGACCATATCATCGAGCAGAATGACACGCCCGTCGCCCAGAAGACGCACAGCTTCTTCACCCCGGCCACCCGCAAACAAGTGATCTCGGCGAAGAATGGCAACCCGCCGTCATCGCCCATAGCCCCGCCCACTACAACGCAGCGACCCAAGACGCCTCCGCCGGGCACGAAGCGACCGCCGGACGACTCAGCCGACGCCCAGCCAAATGGAGAGCCGCCATCACCCACGGCGAAGCGGAAGAAGCTCAAGGCGGTCGAGGATGCCCAACCGCTCGCCGAGCGCATGCGGCCCATGAGGCTGGACGACGTCTTTGGACAGGAGCTGATTGGGCCCAACGGCATCCTGCGCGGCATGCTGGAGAGCAACAAGATCCCGTCCATGGTGCTCTGGGGCAAGTCCGGCACCGGCAAGACCACGATAGCGCGCATCATCGCGAACGCGTCCGGCTCGCGCTTCGTCGAGATCAACAGCACGAGCACCAAGCTGGAGGAAGTGCGCAAGATCTTCGCCGAGGCATTCAGGGACCTTCAGCTTACGGGGCGCCGAACCATCGTGTTCTGCGACGAGATACATCGCTTTTCGAAGACGCAGCAAGATGCTTTCTTGGGCCCCGTCGAGAGCGGGACCATCACCCTCATCGCCGCGACGACCGAGAATCCGAGCTTCAAAGTCATAAGCGCCCTGCTGTCGCGGTGCCGTACGTTCACACTGGACGAGCTGAGCGACGACGACCTCGTTAGGATCCTCGAGCGCGCCATGGCCGCCGAAGCGTGCACGTCGGACCTGCTGGACACGGAAATGCTGCGCTACTTTGCCTCCTTCTCGGACGGCGACGCGCGGACTGCGCTCAACCTGCTCGAGCTCGCCATGAGCCTCTCGCGGAACCCAAACATAACCAAGGACGAAATCAAGAAGCGCCTAACCAAGACGCTGGTCTACGATCGTGCCGGCGACCAACACTACGATAACATATCCGCGCTGCACAAGTCCATCCGCGGCTCCGACCCCAACGCCGCCCTCTATTACCTCACACGCATGCTCAAATCGGGCGAAGACCCGCGGTACATCGCGCGCCGCCTCGTTGTCGTCGCCTCCGAAGACGTCGGGCTCGCCGACAACAGCATGCTCTCGCTGGCGACCGCCACCTACACCGCATGCGAGAAGATCGGCATGCCCGAGTGCAGCATCAACCTCAGCCACTGCGTCGTCGCCCTCAGCCTTGCGCCCAAGTCCACCCGCGCATACCGCGGACTGCGCGCCGCAGAAGCCGCCTTGCAGGAGCCCGGCGTCGCTAGCCTGCCTATACCGTACCATTTGCGGAACGCGCCCACGCGGTTGATGAAGGAGATGGGCTACGCCGAGGGCTACAAGTATAACCCGGACTATTTGGATGGCAGGGTGAAGCAGGAGTACCTGCCTGAAGGCTTGAGGGGCCGAACGTTTCTGGAAAATATGGATCTGGGCACCAAGGTCGATGAGGATCTGATGGAGGACGATATGCTGAGGCCGGAAGTGGACGACTAGACGCCGGCTCTTGTCTTGTCTGGATATTGGTGGTGCGCGGAGAAATATTTGGATAAGGCATTCAGATAGCGAAATGCGATACCCCCAAGTCCTTTCAACGTGACTCAACCTCTCGCTCGTTTACACGGGTTCATCTCTTACCCGTAGTGTCTTTGCAGATCGCACGTTACTTATGGACAGGCTAATTCTGTGTATGAACATGCTCTAGGGTGTCCGTTCGACCTCGAAGGCGTTACGGCGTGACCCCGAGACCGTACCTACAGCCGTACCTCCATCCACTCGTCAGAGAGGCCGACGTTTCGTATCCAGGCGCTGCTTTTTGAAGCACGAACGCGGTTGTTGTCCAGCCAGACCAAAGCATTTATTTAATTCCCTCACCATCTTCGTAGTCATCGTTCGATTGTCAACAAATTCACGCTCTCAGCACTTTAGGAATTTCTGACGTGGTGGTACAATTGCGCGAAGTGTGGCATAAAGCGAGACACCGTCAGTGTCTTTCGCCGACGAAAGCCATAGCGTGCCCTTCCTTATATTTCGTTACGCTAAACTCTAACGTTCGTAAATGGTATTTTGATCTGACAATTTCTCCACACGCCAAGGCTGATATAGTTATATGTCTGGCTTGCATGCTTATGGGCTCGAGGTGCTCAAGCTGTATAATATTAGTTATGTGGTGTGAGAAGATTATCGTCCGCGTGCAGTATTCTTGCTTAGTAGCTTACAACAACAACGAGATGATTCCCAGTGCATCACCACCACAAGAAAAGGGTTATTCTGAGTCTAGCTGATATTCACTATCCACCGCGTAGCAAACCTCGTAATCTCCTCACTGCATTCAGCAGGTAACAAGTCCCCTGGCGTTGCCCCATTGCAGTTCCTAAGCGTAGTATCTGCTCCGTTCTTAACTAACCACTTGACTGCGGACATTTGTCCAGCAGCAGCAGCAGCAGCAGCATGTAGTGCTGCGCCGTCTGGAATGGGGGGGTTCTTCTCGAAGTACTCGTCTAAGTTGGCTCCGTGTCGCAACAAAGCCTCCAACACATCGATGCGCCCACGACGCGCAGCAGCGCGCTGTGCCTCTGACCGGGTAATAGTAGCGCCATATTCGAGCACGCATTCGATCATCTCGCAGGGCGCATCCCGGGCTACCATTGAAATAATACATTATTTCGTGCAAATCCGCTCTGTCTAACAAGCTGGTCAGGATCGAATCCCCTTTCCAACATATGGCGTAGAAGCGAAGGACGCGCTTGGGGAAAGAGTGTCGACCCCTGCCATACGCGATCGATGATCTGGCGACCCATGAGCAGAGTTGTGGAGAAAACATCGGGTTGTGCATGCTCCAAGGCGAGCAAGAGCTCCAGTGTTTTGTCATCCCGTGCGACTGCCGCCTGAACGACGTCCAAAGTGACCAGATATGGCACAGCGACACCAACTTGTCGACCGAAGCTGAGCGTGGAGGCATGATCAGCCTGGCCACCTCGTGCTGCGGCTACGAGCATGCGCTCGAGAATGAGGTATTTGTTTGTTCGGAGTAGGGAGACTCCCTGAGAATTTCGCTGCTCAGCGCAGTCTCAATAGCCATGGTGTCTTGAAGCGAAGACACAAGCTGCTCGTGTGCACCATGTTCGCACAGATCAGCCAGCTGCAAAGTGGACGCCGAGTAGTTTTGCATGCTGATGCGAAAGGCAGCTGTAGCAATGCTATGGGGTTGCGGAGAGGACGGAGCTGTGGCCTCCACTTATCTGCAAAAAATCACGTTGAAGATAGATTAATCGGTTCTTCTCTTATTTACTTGCTACGTGGTTGCCGGGTACTAACATAATTCAGTGCTTCTGGTAGGTTGGGACCGTGGATTAAGCGCTTGCTTTATGACGAGATATTCTCAGTCGAGCCATAGGCCGCTAAACCGCTCGACACGTTCGCTGGCAGTGTTCCCGGGGACATTTTTGCGCTCCTTATATTTGTTCTTGATGTTTGTAGAACCGTGGTTCCAGGCACAATTGTGGAAATGTGATACGAGATATTATTTCGACCAGGCGAAATAATGAATACGGGGTAAGTATCGATGAACAGGCACAAGTTAACTACACAGAGTGAGCCAATTATCCTGCGTATGGGATGGTGACGACCAGAGAATGGCGGGGTGTTGGCAGGTAGTAGCGGATGACCCAGCCACTGCTGCGCCGCAGGCCTGCGCTGCCGCCGAATCTAGGCTTGGCCATGATATATTAACTCGCGTGTGCCCAAGTCGCGCCGCCCTCAGTCGTATCTTTTGCGTATTTGTTCGGTGCGCCCTTTTGTTGTAATCAATGTTTTGCGATTTGTGCTGGATGTCGCATGATCTGTTCAGGTCGGTAACGACGATAGAGGAGAACCTGCATTCGGTGATAACATTTTCGTGAAATCGCTTTGCGGAAGGTCACCTTTACTCCCCGTTGAACTCGACGGCAACGAGCTGGCGACTTTATGACTCGCGGGGGTTATAGGAGCAAAATGGGCCTGATACACCTTCCACTTAAGCTCGTTCAAGCCATCGTGAGGGAAATAGTCTGGCTCGTAGGTCTTCACCAAGCTGTTTATTTGAGGCTTGTCTCCAGTACGTCTTTCGACAGAAGTCGATATTGAATGAAGCTGATTATGTAAAGAGATGTTCGATACCCATATACAGCGCTCTATCTATGCACTTCCAGTATTTAATGGCCTCAACAGACATTTACTGCCGGAGGCCCTTCGTGAACCACAAAGAATGGACCTATTGATGACGACAAGGCTTATACTGAGCAAGATGGATACTAAGGACCCCGAAAAGAGGCCGCTCTGTCTTGCTATCACCCGAGCAGTGGCCTATCTCGAAAATCAATTTGAGCGGAAGGAAGCCGGTTCGCGGCTTGAATTTGTTGAAGCGCTAGCTGGAGACGCGGCGCGTACTTTAGGACTCCACGACATAGCCGACTGCCTCGTAACGACCCCTACTGTATTGCTTGACAAGCTGCAGTGGTGTCGCGAGAACAAATTTCATCATTGGCGCCGTTTGCATCCAGGGAAAGATCTACGGAGATATCCTACTGATCATCTCACACCGAGTTCGGATTCATATATCGACTCTGTACCTCAAGGCGCGCTCATTGCCGCACTATCCACGAAACATTCTCAATTAGCGAAACAGTTGCTTGAAGCAGGTGTGAAGGCCACGACGAAAAGCCCTGCTTTCGGTGTGCCCTTACAAGTCGCGGCAGCTGTGGGGGCTCAGGAGTGTGTGCAGATAATCCTAGACGGATTATTAGGATAGGGCAAGGAAGAAGATGTTGGCACGCCTGAGATTGGGGATGCCAGAAGATTTGTCTTGCAAGGCGCAGCGGCAGGAGGCCATGAGTATATTGTTCGAATGATCCTGGACGACCTGAGGAACAATCGGGAGAAGTTAGACAAAGGGCTCGGTCGACCGATCTTTAACGCAGTCGATAATGGTTACAAAGATGTCGTATTGCTTCTGTTGTAGCACCGCCCCCCTTTCCCGCTAAGAGAGTTTGTATAAAACGTAAGATTAAATCCAGAAAGATAAGAAGTAAGGTTCTTGCGGAATCTCTCTGAAAAAGCTGTACGTTATGGTTGCAAAAATATACTGAGAATTGCTTTGGAGTCTGCAGCGCGTGTCCGCCGCGAGAACGGTATGTCTTCTGAAGAGGAGGATATATATCTAGGTAGGATGTAGCTCGAGGTGAGATAGCGCGATGTAGAATCTAACGCGGAAGTGTATTTTATAGGATGTAAGTCTGGAGCAATGAACGGAAGTATAGACGAATGAAAGAAAAACAAAAGTATAAAGCGAGGGAACTGATAATGTAAACGACGGAACCTATCCTGACCTGAAAGCCTGTGTTGAACGTCATGGATATGCTTCTTTTGCAACGAATCCTTTCTAGAGATTTGAACTCGCACCATGGAAATCTCCGTCCTTGAAAGCCTGGGCTACAGGACGAGCCCGCCCCCTGCACTTAGCTACTAGGGTGCTCCCGTGATGATGGACATCCAGTACGAGTGGTATGCCAGGACTTCGTCCAAAAATAATAATATAGTAAAAAAAACAGAATTTAATAATTATAAGCTAGAAAATAGTAGATTTAGAAGCTAAAAACTATATAATAAAAATTTATCATTTATTATTATTACTTAATTATATATATTTGTATGTATTTGTTTATTTTTATTTTTATTTTTCAGCGACGGCAGCGTCGCGCGTTTATATTTGTTTAATTATATATAAGAGAGAATTACTTAGTCGGGATTAATTCTATAACGTATGGATAGAGCATAGACGGGCGACACTACTTTCGCCGGATACTATAAAAGAGAGAAGCTTTCCCCGGCGCAGCATGTGCTACGACAGTCCGGACTTCTTCAGGTTTGAACGCACCTTTGGAGAAGGGTGCCACCGCTGCCTTCTTACTGGCATAGGAGAGGGACCGCCGAGTGCCACATCCGGGGGTTGGGACGTGTTACACTTTAATTGGACGAAAACGGTGATCCACTCGTAATGACCTTAGCCACAAAGATCGGATATAATAGCTTTAAATTCCCGTCATAGTCCATTTTAACATTCAAGCCATTTCATCTATTCAGAAATAGCGCCAACCATGACCGACGATCCACTCCCGCAGAAGTTGGACCATTTAGCGAGCCCGGCTCTACTGCGCAAGATAGACCAACTGCGCGAGAAAAACGTTGGCCAACATGTTCCGCTTCCACAGGCAAGCCCCCGCGGCCATACTGCAGTTCCGCTGCTGACATTGTATCTACGTATAGCTTGTCGTCGTCGGTGATCAAAGCTCTGGCAAATCATCTCTCCTGGAAAGCTTAACAGGCATTCCCTTCCCACGCAATCTAGAACTCTGCACACGTTACGCAACGCAAATAACATCACGCCGCGACCCTGAATCTCGAATGGAGATCAGTATCATCCCCGGTCCTCGGGCATCTGACACCCACAAAAGACATCTTGCCGATTATCGTCCAACAATTCCATCCTCTGAGAGTTTCCGCTCTCAATTCCCTAGGATCTTAAAAGAGGTTAGTCTAATCATCCCCACATTCAGTACCCTACCACAATCATTGACTATTGTAACAGGCAAATGCTCGAATGGGAATCCGAAGTGACATCTCCTCAAGCGAAGGAACGGTTTTCAGTGAGGATATCCTGAAAATGGAGATATGTGGCCCCGACGAGGACTACTTAACGGTCATTGATGTGCCGGGCCTCTTCCGGAATCCTACCGAGGGAGTTACGACCAAAGCCGATATTCAGCTTGTTGAAAACATGGTCAAAAGTTACATCAAAGACAGCCGCACCGTCATCCTCGCTGTCCTCCCCAGTAATGTCGATATCGCCACCCAGGAAATACTCACGCTCGCTGGGGATTATGATAAGACGGGAGAGCGCACTTTAGGCGTATTGACAAAGCCAGATTTGGTAACTGAGCAAAGCGCGCAAGCCAATATTTGCAGCCTGGTGCTGGGGAAAAAGAGACCACTCACACTGGGGTATTACATCGTCCGAAGCCGTGGAGCGGATGATGAAGATACGTTTGACCGTGCGAGTGCGGAGCGAATCTTTCTGGACGAGCCTTGGAACAAACTGCCGAAGGAACGCCTTGGTGTTCTGGCGTTGAAGGCACGGCTTACCGAGCTGCTGGGCCAAATCACACGGAAGGAATTTCCGGAGCTGCGGACAGAGGTTAAAAAGCAGTTATCTGACTGTCAGAGAACATTGGAGGGACTCGGGCCAGCGCGTCAAACTGAGAAAGAGCAACGACTCTTCCTCAGCCGTCTGGCACGTGATTTCCAGGAGCTGGTTGATGCTGCTTTGATTGCACATTACACTAGCCATCCAGTTTTCGAAGATACGAAACTGAGGCTCATCACATATGTGGCCAATCTTACAGAATTTTTCAGCTATAACTTTGAACGGAAGGCACACGTCCGTCGTTTTGAGATCCGGTCCAATAGCGACGATGAGTCAGATGAGGAGGTGACCCAGCTTTTTGTGGATGCGTCTAGTAACGGAAGCGGGGTTTTCTTTGAAGACATTGATCTTGACGAGTACACCGTCCTCGAAAATATCATCAGCAAGGACTGCGATGTCGACGACCCCGGGGGCGGGATTATGGAATGGACCCAGACGCTTTACCTGCAATCTCGTGGGATAGACTTGGGTACCTTTAATGGAGCTATTCTCTCCAGTGCGTTCAAGGAGCAGTCGAGCAAATGGGCTTCCATGACGAAGGCTTACGTCAGCCATGTCATAGTAGTCATTCACCGTTTTATGGTACTTGCTCTAGACACGCTTTGCGTGGACGTACAGGTTCGTGGAGAGATATGGTCTTCTATTCTCGACGAAGTGCTCAAGAGATATAAAGTGGCAATGGATCAAGCAATGTTCCTCGTGTCCCTGGAGAGGGAGAAAAGTCCGTACACCGTAAACCATTATTTCAACGACAGCCTTCAGATTGCACGCGGAAATCGGATGGCTAATATGCTGAAAGCGAAGGCTCGACAAGAGATCAAGAGGGGGTACAACAATTCCGCCCATGTCTCTGACAACCTTGTGGTTGATCTCGAAGATGTCAGACGGACGACCCGAAATAGGAGCAATGTGGAACAGGTCAAAGAAGAACTGCATGACATTTTATGGTCTTATTACAAAGTCGCAAGGAAACGCTTCGTCGACAACGTTTACCAGCAAGCCATCGATCACTGCTTGCTCACTGGACCAACGAGTCCTCTTGCTGTTTTCACACAGGAATGGGTGATCGAACTGGATGCTGAACAATTGGAGACGATCGCAGGGGAGGCAGCAGCCACGAAGGAACAGCGAGGAGCATTAATGAGGAAGATTCAGGATTTGGAAGTCGCGATACAGATCTTGAGACATTAGCGACATACTACCTAATATATGGGCTTCATCCGTAGCGTAGAAACCATTCTCTTCCACAAACTATGCGCTTGTTCCTTTACGTCAGCCGTATCAGAATTATATCCCTTAACCAAGGCCAATATGCTTTTTTTAGCCGGTGTATATCTTTTCAATAAGGCAGAAAGGAACAGAGATATCGGGCAAGCTTACGGTACTACAGGAAAAATAAAATAAAAATAAAGTAATTAAAAAAGATACCTTTTTAAAATAAAATTACTTTTTAATTAGTAAGCTAAAAAATATAAGAAAAATATTATTTTAAAGAAAAAAATTAGTTAATTAGTATACTTTACAGACTTTATAAAGCCGCGGTATAATATAATAATAAAAACTTAATAAGTACTAAATACTTTATAGAGAAAAATTAGTAGATTATATATACTCTATTAGGGACTACTTACTAAGGGGTTTAGGGGTAAAAGAAAATTAGTAAATATAAAGAAATTTTAAGTCTATATTTTAAAATATTATAACTGTTTATTTAATATATAAAATATACTAGTTGTTATATATATTATAATAGTATCTATAATATATAAGTATATAATTATATATAAAAGTTAATTTTATAAATATTTAATAATAAACTAGTAAATAATAAATTACTAGTATTTAGTATAGTAGCCCCTAGTTTCTATAATAACCTTATAACGGTTAGAAAGAAATAAAATATAGTTATTAATAACTTTATATAGTATATTATTCTACTTTTTTATAATAGCTTTTTTAAAAGACTTTATACTTTTTAAACTTAATCTTATACCTAAATTAATCCTTTTATTTTTATTTAGACTAAATTTTAAATAATTTTATATATTTTCTACAGGGGCTAAATTAGGGTTATAGGCTAAGTAAGAAAAAAGTGCAATTTTATAATTTTTAAACTAGTTTAAAACGTCCGTTATTTTATAAATATAGGCGTTATATTAGAAAAATTACTAATCTAAATTAATATTAATATAAAGATTATTATTATATTATAATAAATATATATATATATATATATTACGAAAGGAAAAAAAAAGCGTAATTAAAAAAGAATAGGTTATAAAAGATTAATAACTCCATAAGTATTATATTTAATAATTTAAAATAAAGTTTATTTATACGAAAAGTTATACTATATAGTATAATAAAGCGTAATTAGACTTAGCGTATTTATAGCGTTAGTTATATAATTATAAACCTAAGACTTTTTTTATTACTTAACTTTACGTATTTATAACTTTTTAACTAGCGTATAGAGTTAGCTATAAAATATATATATATTACTATTTTATTTTATTACTTATATATATATTTATAGTATAAATTAATAATACATTACTAAAATTATCTTATATTTTATTAATATAAAAATATAGTAAAAAGAAAAAAATTATTTTATTTATTTTACGTAATTAATATTTTACATAATTTAATCTATAATTTTAAATATTTTAGATATAATTAATAGTTAGTAATATATTATTATAATTAGATAATAATAAAATATTAACTTTTTATTACTATTTAGAGTTTAAAATATAAAATAAATATTATTTAGTTATTTTTCTTATATAAAAAGTTATAAGACTATAAAGTTATAAAAATTTAAAAAGTTTTTTAGTTATTACTATTTTAATATAGTATTAAATTAAATAATTATTTTATTTTTTAACTTATAATATAGTTTTACTATTATTTAGATTTTTAAATCTTTAGAAATAAGTTAAATATATAATATTTTAAATAACGTCTAAATTCTCTAAATAAAGACTTTAAATTCTAAATTTAAATTACTAAATATTTAGACAAGAAATAATACTTAAAATATATTTTAAAAATATTATACATTAATTATTAATATATATATATTATATAGCTAATTCTATACGCTAGTTAAATAGTTATAAATATATAAATTTACGTTAAAAAAATAGTATTAAGTTTAAAACTATATAACTAAGAATATAAATACGCTAAGTTTAATTAAATATAATTATTTTATAGTATATAAATTATTGTATAAATAAATAATATTTTAAATTTTTAGGGATAATATTTATAGATTTATTAAACTTTAAAAAACTAATATTTTTTAATTATACTTTTTTTTTTACTCTACTGTAATAAAAAAGCGGTTAAAAAAATTAATAAAACTTACCCCTTTTTAAATTTAGTTTAAATTTAGATATAAGAACTTTATTAAAATAATTTTTATTAGTAAAGAGGGTATTATTATTAAATATTTTAATAAATACTAATTTACTTCTCTCTTTTATATAAATAGTTTCCTAAACTTAGTATATTATATCGTAGTCTATAAAATAATTAATATAATTAATATTAAAAATATAATACTATAATATTAAAATATATAATAAGTAGAATATTTTAATATATTAAAGATTTAAAATAACTTACTATATAATTAGCTAATAGCTAGTTCTTTTTTAATTTTATTATTATCTTTTTTTATATAATACTCTTTTATAATTTTATCTCTTTATATTACTAACTTATTAGGGAATATTATTTATTCTAAATTAATATATTTTATATATTTTATATTTTCTTTAGTATATTATAACTTTTTGTTTAGAACTTTCTTTATTTATTATTAGTATTTATTTACTTATACTAATTATATAACTCTCCTCTTTTAAAACTCTTAATAATTATATTTTTATAATATTTAGATTATTTTCTAATAGTATTCTTTTAATTTTTTTTTAGGACTTCTAGTTAAGTCTCTATTAATATCTTTTTTATTCTATTAAGTTAACTGTTTTATACCCCCTATATAACCTTTTTTTATATTATAATTATTGTCTTAATTTTTTTCTTTATTTTTAATACGTTAGATAGTATTATAAAAAGTCTTTTTAGGCTTTTTTAAAGTAGAAATAATTATATAAATAAAAGTATTTACTATAAAAAGTAAATTAAGTTTATATTTAAGTTTTAAAAGATTTAGCACTATTTTAAAAGAATAAAAGTTTTAGTTTATAAAAGTTAAATAATATTATAATATACTATAATTATAATAATATATTACGTAATTACTAATTATATAAGTAAGATTTAAATATTTAGTAATTATATAAATTTTTTATTATATAATAAAATCTTATTAAAAATTAGATTACGTAATTTACTCTAGTCCTAGAACAGTATAGATAATATTTTAGTTAGATATATTTACTAACTAAAAAGTTATAGAGACCTTAAAAAGGACTTAAAATATTATTATATTTAGGTAATTTTAATTTATTACGTATATTAACTAAGCAGTTATTAAAATTTTTATAAAAGTCTTTTTAATATTTTTTTTAAAACGGTATAATTTACGTATTTATAGACTTAGTAATTAATTTTATTTTAGTTTTTAAAAATAGTAATTTTTTAGATTACTTTTTTTTTAATATTATCCTCCTGTAAATTGTATAGAATCTAGTAAATAAAAATATTATTTTTATAATATAAGTTTAGCCTATACGCTATAGCTATAATTCTTATATTAATATTTAGTTAATTATATTTAAATAGTTAGTAAATACTTTTTTATATACACTTTAATATTTTTTACTTATTTTTATATATATACAGTCCTAAATAGTCTATATATTTTTAACCCGTTTACTAGTCTAGTTACTACTTATATATCTATTTCGTATTTCTCTTATAGTTAAATTGTTTTATAGTTAATATAATTTAACGTTTAAAATATTCTTTAAAATTTTTTTTATATTTTTACTTTTATTTTAGTAAATACTATTCTTATTTAAATTAATTATAATATATTTATTATACTAAAACTATTTTTACTGTATTCTATCTATATAATAATAAAATTTAATTATAAAATTTTTTTTTACTACTACTAAGTATTTTATATACTTTATAATTACTAAGTTTTTTAAAATTAGTATTTACCGTTTTTAGATAATTATAAATAATTAATATAATAAAATAATAAATAGTATAATAACTTTATTAATAATAAAAATAATAAAATTTAATATATTTAAAATTAGTAGTATTAGTCTATATAAAAGTAATAGTAATAATAATAAAAATTATAAAAATTAGTTATACTCTAATAATTATAAAAATAATAGTATATTAATATAGTATTTATAATAAAGATTTATAATTTAAAATATAAAATATAGTTATATAAATTACTACTATATATATTAATAGTAAAAGTAAAAATATTATAAATATAAAAGTAATAAAAAATTTAAACTATTTTTATATATATTTATATATTAATTAAATAAAAAAGTGGAGCTATAGTGGCTGTATAGATAACTAAAAAAAGTTTTAAAAAAAAAGAAATATATATATACCTTTATACTTAATATATTAAAAAATAAATATTTTTATATAATAGTTACTATTTAAATATTTTAAAAAGAGATTTATATATAATTTTATTAGTATATAGACTAGATATTAAAATATTTAATATTATAAATAATTATTTTTATAAGTAAAAAAGAATATATAATAATAAATAAAAATATTAACTATTATTTAATACTATACTACTTATATATATATATATATAAATAGAGTAAAAAGTAATAAAAATAATTATAATATCTATTTTATATAATAATAAAATTAAAAAAGTAATTAATAAATTACTATAGTAGTTATTAGTATACTATTTAAAAAGCTTTTTTTTATAATAGAGTTATTCTTTATTATAGTATTAAAATTACTATTTATAATATAAATACTTAAAGACTTTACTATTATTTTTTTTTTAAATCTCTCTAGTTTTATATTTTTATTTAGTACATCTTTTTACTATAATTAATATATTATAATTTATACTAGCTATTATATAATCTGTTTAGGTCGGTAACAACAATAAAAGAGACCCTTACTGCCCGCTAAGCGGCCGGCCTCGCGTACCCCCTGCTGGCTCAGCCGGATATCCACGCCGCCCACCCCCGCTACCCCCGTAAACATCTCGCTCCTATCACATCCGTCGCTAAGTTTGCTGCTAAACCGCCTTATACCTTAGATATTATTACGCAACCCTCTTACCTATTAGCCCTCCTTTCTATAGCAGTGCTACTTACCTGAGGTAGTTGACAGAGTCCCTTGTAACAAATATCTCTCTCGAGTATAGCGCGCTGAGCGGTGGGCCTGTGGATATACTCTCTACGCCGGTGTGCTAGACGGTCGTCCAGCTGCGGTACCATGCCCGGCACCACCACTCCAGATGCTGCATATACACGCATATATAGGAGGAGGCGGAGGGAGGACGAAGGGTAAGCGTCGTCCGACCTTCTTCCAGCTACTCTAACTACTCAGCTCCGCAGTCCAGGCTCTGCTGCTGTACGGTGTATTACTTTATATATATCATCCTGCAGATACCAATCGTCTCCTCTCCGATAGGATCCAGCCTTGCCCCGTTCAGCCAATTAAGCATCGTCGTCCAGCCCGAGATCTGCAAAGTTCAGATTGGTTGAACGAACGCCCAGCTCAAAGAAAAGACGAAGCATATCCCTCCTGCCGCTCTCCAATAGCCGCCTCAGCCGTAAATCCATGCGATCCCGATCTTCGGGCGAGTGCTGCAGAGGCAAATTCACAAGAAACCAACGAACGAGGTCCCATCGGCCCTTCTCGACTGCTTCGTCTAGCCTCCAGTGAATATACTCCTTCGCTTTAGGCGATTCGAAGTTAAGCCCGTGGTCCAACAAGCATTGCAGAACCGCCACATTCTTCGTACTACCGCTACCGAAATTATGGTAGCCCTCGTAGTCATTCCCCAAGTCCACGCCATTTGACAGAAACAAGTTTACCATATCGAGGCGACCTTGTTCCACGGCGTACCGAAAGCAGTCGCCGTTGCCGTGACGTCCTCTGCCTTGACGAATTTGCGCACCCCGATCCAAGAGGAGCCGAACGGTGCTAATAGGGCACCCCTCCTGCACACCTCCAGCGAGCCCCTCCTGCACACCTTCAGTGAGCCCCTCCTGTATACCTTCAGCGAGCAAAAAATTAACATCGATATCGGCATCCAGGTACCGAAGTATGACGTCATCAACGCCGTGTCTTGCTGCCTCGACGCAGAGTTTCTTCCGCGCTCGCGGCGGTAGATTCGGATGCGGTTCAAGAAGGAGTTTCGCGATTTCAGCATGGTTGAACTGTATTGCCTTCAACGCCGCTCTTCTGCAAGCCGGAGATTTCGTTATAAGGCCGCATTTTGGCTGCAGAAAGAGCTTGACGATTTCGATGTTGCCTTTGAATGCTGCTGTCTCGAAGGCGCCTTCCAAGCATAGCGGGGGGTCTTCAGAAGTAACAGCTTCATCGTCTAAGAGACGCTCGACTGCTTCCTTGCGTCCGAGATAGACCGCATTTTCTAAAGGCGTGTTAAAATATCGCGTAACATAGACCGGTGGAAAGCCGTCTTGTAGCATTGACTCGTAAAGTTGACGGTAGGGTACGGCTACTGCTATTGCGAAAACGCATTTGGCTATGTCGTCGACGCCATTTTTGGATTGGCTCTTGTAGAAAGTTTCAGTTTCTGAGAGATATTCTGTAATCCGAAGAAAAGCAAGGATACCGACGGTTACGTCACAAACCGATTGTAGCACTTCATGGCGGTTAGTGGGGACGTTCAGCTTGGCCAGCAAACAGACCAAATTGTCGGTGACGGCGTGGATAGTTGCTTTGAACCCGTTGAATCCTTGGTATTGTTTTCCGACGTTCTCAAATACTAGCCGACTTTGAAATGATTTGGACATGGGACGTTCTTTTCTCCTTTGGCAATTTAGATGTCGGTAGAGCTTATGCACGTCTCCAAGCCTGCGTCTTCCCAACGTTTTCATCACTTCGCCGTCAAACAGCCCTATGACTATGAGTTCAGTTTGCAACTACGGGCCGCTGAGATCTCACGATTGACATGGCGTAGACATAGTACATGGGATATCTCTCCGCTTTGGACGATAATCTCCAAAATTTCTTGGATGAGAATTAATGGTAAGTCCAATAAATGCATCGCGGCGACTGCGGAAGTTCTAATGGAGAAACGGCAACGACGTTCCCTTTAATAGGCAGTGCCGCATAGTTAGCGGAGTGCCAAGCAGGCAGCAACGCGGAGTTAGCGGAGTGCCAAGCACACAGTAACGCGCGATAATAAATATAGTCTACTTTATACCTCTAGTTAGACTAAACTCCTTACTTAACTATTTTAAAATTTATTAAAAACTATAAATTTTTAAAAAATATATTTTTTTATAGTAGCGCCTTTATAGTTTTATTTTTTATAAATAATAGTTTTTATTTTATATATAACTATTAAGTTTATATTTTAATAAGTATAGATAGTATTAATAAAGTATTATTAATTTACTTATAATTATAATTTTTTAAATTTTTTATATATTTTATTAATATATAACTATATATTAATATTTATATATATATATTTAAAAAGTTATTATATATATATTTATTTTTTATTAATATATAGTAATTATTATATATATTCTATATTTTACTATTTACTACTACTACTACTACTATTATTACTAGTAATAATAAATTATTTAATATAATTTATATATATATATATAATATAAACTATTAGTAAATAGACTATTATTAATAAATAGACTACTTTTTTATAAACTAACTACCTATATTTAAAAATTTTTTTTTATTAATACTATACCTATTAACTCCTTTAAAAACTAAGTCTTATTAATAAATAATATAATTTAATATATATTAAAATTAAATATTTATTACGCTATACTACTCTATAGTATATATTAAAATATAATTTAAGTAAAATAAAAAGCTAAACTATAAAAGTAAATAGCTATAATATATATTTAAATTTAATAATAGTAATAGAAAATATAATTATTAAATATTTATTAGAGTAAGAAATATAAGAGCTTTTATATTAAATTACTAATATAAAAAATATAGTAAATTTTTTATATATAAAATATAACGCGCCGTCTATTAAAAAGCGTTAAATAAAATATTTTATTAAATAATATCTAAAACTATAAATATATTTTTTATATATTTATAACTACTAAAGAGTCTACTATAAATATTCTATAATTATTAAGCTATAGGTTAAAAAGATAGTGAATATATATATAAAATATAGTATTCTTAATAGTAATTTTTTTAACTTTAGTAAAATACGCTTTATAATACAGGGGGGTAACAAAAAAAAGTATAATTAAAAAAGATATTATTTTTAAAAATTTATATAAAATTAATTACTAAGCCTAAAAATACGTAAATAATACCGTATTAAAGAGAAAATAATAAAATATATTATTAAAATTTTATTTACTAGTTATTAAATACGTGTAATATATTAAAATTACCTAAATATAATAATGTTTTAAACCCCTTTTTTAGGGTCCTATAACTTTTTAGTTAGTAAATATATTTAACTAAAATTTTAACTATACCCTTTTAGGCCTAGTGTAGGTTACGTAACTAGATTTTTAAACTATATTAGTAATCTAATTATATAATTATATTAATTATAAAAATATTACTAAGACTTATATAATTATTAGTTACGTAATATATTACTAATTTTATAGTATATTATAATATCTTTTAACTTTTATAAACCTAAACTTCTATTATCTTAAAATAGCGCTAACTTTTTTAAAACTTAAATCTAAAATTAAACTTCTTTTAAAAGTAAATAATTCTCTTTTTTTAATTACTACTATTTTAGAAAAGCCTCTACGAACTATTTATAGCGCTATAAATAAAATTAAAAAAAAAGAGAAAGATAATTATAATATAAAATAGATTAAAAGGGGTAAAGTTTTTAAAGTAACTTAAAAAAAAAAAGAGATATTAATAGAAACTTAACTAAAAGCCCTAAATAAGAAAATAATAAACTTTTAATAAATAATAGTCTAAATATTTTAAATAGATACTTATAAAGAATTTTAAAAAAAGAGGATTATAGTATTAATATAAGTAAAAAAAACTAATAATTAATAAAGAAAATACTAAAAAAAGATTAAAATACGCTAAAGATAATATAAAAAATATAAAAAATATAAATTTAAAAAAGACTATATTTTCTAATAAGTTAGTAATATAAAGGGGATAATAAAATAGATAATATTATAAAAAAAAGTAATAATAGAGTTAGAAAAAAACTAGCTATTAGCTAATTACGAAGTAAGTTATTTTAATTTTTTAAAATATTAAAATATACCACTTTTTATATATTTTTAAGTTATAGTTTTAGTTTTTTAAAATTAATTATATTAATTATTTTATAAAATAAGACCTTAAACTATAAGTTTAGGATATAATTTAGATAGATGGTAGAAGTAATTTAGTATTTACTAAAATACCTAATTTTTTTACTTCTTTACTAATAAGGACTATATAAACAAGGTCCTTATACCTAAACTTAAACCCTATATAAAAAGGAGTAAGTAACTTGATAGGTTTTTTAGTTCTTTTTTTAATATAATAATATAATAATATATATATATTATTATATTATATTATAATTATAAACTTTATACTAATATTAATTTAGGTTAGTAATTTTAACAAGATAACGTCCCTATTTATAAAATAAAGGACGTTTTAAACTAGTTTAAAAATAATAAAATTAAACTATTTTTTTACCTAGCTTATAGTCCTAATTTAGCACCTATAGAAAATATATAGAGTTATTTAAAATAAGGACTAAATAATAATAAAAAGGCTAGTTTAGGTATAGGATTTACTATATAAAGTATAAAGGCCTTTAAAAGAGTTATTATATAAGAGTAGAATAATATATTATAAGAAGTTATTAATAACTATATTTTATCTCTCCCTAACTATTATAAAGTAATTATAGAGGCTAAAGGCTACTATACTAAGTACTAGTAATTTATTATTACTAGTTTATTATTAAAAATAAAAAAAAAATAACTTTTATATATAATTATATAAATAATATGTAAATATATAAAAATATTTTATATACTTATATATTATAAGTACTATTATAATATATATAAAAATAAATAAATTTTACACCTTAAATAAAAAGTTATATTAACTTAAAGTAGGGCCCTAAAAATTTTTTAAATTTACTAATTTTTTTATACTCCTAAACCTCTTAGTAAGTAGCCTATAATAAGGTAAATAGATTCGACTAGTCTTTCTCTTTAAAATAGTATTTTTTTTATATTTTTAGGACTACTAGTTAATAAGTTATATTATTTTAAAAAAGGTATTTTTTTTAATTATATTTTTTTTATCACCCCACTATAACTATAATTTAGCCTAAAATAATTATTATACGTTTATATTAGATAAAAACGTTAAAAGCTATTTAGTTAAGTAATTAAAAATAAATAATAGTAATTTATAATATTACTAGTAATAGCTATATTATTTTATTTTTTTTAATAGTTTAAGGCTGTTTTTATTTTATTACCTAGTATATAAAATACAGACTTTTTAATAATTAAAAAATTATAATATTATAAAATAGTTAAAAAAATAATATAATTAGTTTAAAATAATTATAATACTTTAATAAGTATAGTAAATACTAATCCTAGAGCGTATATTATATATTAGTACTTAATAGCTATAAGAGCTATATTAATACTAAATTTAAAAACTACTATAAAAATATAATATTATAACTATTTACTTATCTTTATATTTATTTTATCTAATTTAGTCTATTAATATTAAGTATTATAGTATTTTAAAAAAGATATATAATACTAAAATTAAACTTTTTATTAAAACTTAAATTATATATATTACTAGGTCTAGGTTTTTTATTACGTTTAAGGCCGCTTTTTTATAGACTTTTTTAAAAGAAAATAATCTTAGAAGTTTTTAAAGGCTAGACTTATTTTATATAATTTATAAGATGTACTTCTTTAGCTAAATATAAAATTATAGATAATAATACTTTATAAAAGTACTAATAAGCTATTTTAATCTTAAGTTTTTAAAATACTAAAAACTACTATAAAAGTCGTTTTATAGTTAATTTTAATTAAAAATTTAAAAGTAAAATATTAAAAAAGCTTACTAATACTAATTTTAACTATTATTAAATAGTTTATAACAGTTATAGTAGCTAATAGCTATAATTTAACTCCTATAGTAGCTAAAATTAAATTATTTTAAAAAATTAATAAAATACTTTTTAAGTGCTAAAGTACTAAGCGGACGCGTTTTTAAAATAAAAAAATAATTAGTAAATTATAGACTTAAAAAATAATAACTAAAAATAATCTAATTAAAAAGAATTAAATATATTAAAATAAAAAATAAAAATTTAGTATAGTAGTATTATATAATTTTATAACTTTATAGTATTTATTATAAATTTAGTTATAATATAAAAATATATTAAAAATTTTAAAAAAATAAATAGTTTAAATAATACTTAGTTATTATAATTAAATTAAGTAATTTTTTTTATTAATTTTTAGAATTTATAGTAATAATATTTAAAAAAATAGTTTAGTTACTAATTATAGTCTACTTACTAATAGTTTATATTATATTAATTAAATAAAATAATATAAATATAGTAGCTGAAGAAAACTAAAAGAATTTAAAAAAAAAGAAGTATATATATATTTATATATTAATTATATAAATCGTATAACTATTATAATTTAAAATAACTAAAAAAAGTTATAAATATAAATAGTATATATATATTTTTATATATAGTATTAAAAAAAAAAAGTATATATATATATCTTTATACTTAATATATTAAAAAACTAAATAATATAATACTAAAAAGAGTATAGTATTATACTAGTATATATTAAAAAGTAATAAGTACGCCTAGATAATAATTTAGGAGTATAAACGTAGTAGGAAAACTTTATTAAATACTAAACTATATACGTAATAATAAAAAGCTAAAATAAAAGTTAACTAAGAATAATATCTATTCTTACTAGTATATATACTAGTATACTTAGTATATCTCTCTAAAAAAATATTATATTAAAAAATTAATTTAATTTAATAATTATAACTATAATAAATACTTTATATATTTATAATTTTTTTTTTATTTTAAATATAAATATTATTTTTATTATTTTACTACTTTTTCTTATATAAGTTTCTTATAAGCTATTATTACTTATTATTTTATTTCTTTATTAAATTAATAATATTATTTTTATTATATTTTATATAAATATATTATACTAGTAAATATAATTTTATATTATATTTATTATTGTTATTTAATACTAATTTTTAGTAACTAAATAGTAAATAATATTATAGTATATTTTATAGTATATTAAAACCTTTAATAGTAAAAATTTTATTAGTAATAATTTTATTAATATTTATTTTATTAGTATTTATTTTATTAGTATTAATTTTACTAGTATTTATTTTATTAGTATTTATTTTATTAGTATTAATTTTATTAGTATTAATTTTATTAGTAATAATTTTAGTAGTATATAGTTATATATTTAATAAATACTTTATAACGACTTTTACTATTTAAATATATAAATTATTATTAAGTATATTATAATAAATTAATATATAAAGCTTAGTTTTATATACAATAATAATATTATTTTTAAAAGTAATTATAATATATAAAATTAGTATTAGGATATATATAAATATTATCTAATTAAATATTATAAAATACTAAATATATAACTTATATTAATATTATATTAATATATAATATTTTATAATATTATAATTATATTATAATAAAATAAATGTATTATAATATTACTAGTAATATAAAACTATTTAGTTAAAAAGAAATAACTATTATATAATGTACTAAAATCTAGTATACTAAAATTTATATAAAGCTATATAGAAAAGATTTTAATATAAAGGTTATTATTAATTTTTATAAAAATATTATTATAATTATTATATTAATATATTATTTAAATTATAAATTATAAATTAACTTTAGTATTATAATATATTATAAATACTAATTTAATATTAATTTAATATATAGTATTTATATAAACTTTATTATTAATATTTATAATTTTTAATTTTATAATAAATAATTAAAGTATTAAAATATAATATAGTATTTTAAATAAAATTTTTATTATTTTATAATAAGTATTATATTTTAAATAGTAACGTTTTATAGAATTATTTTATAGTATAATAGTAAATATTTTATTTATTATTTATTATTAATTTTAAAATACTATTTATAAATATATATATATATTCTTATATATAAATATTTTTTTTTATAATTATTCATTACCAAAAATTTACTTTTTTTATAATTTTAAAATAGTGTTTTATTATTATTATAATTTTACTATTACTTTTACTACTATTATTATTACTATTTTTTATTTTATTATATAATATAGTCTATTATAATATTATATAATTAAAACTAACTTTTAACGTCTTAATAGATAATATAGGGAGTTATATTTATTTTATTTTATATAAAAATTAGTATATTAAAATAAAAAAAAATTAAAAATATAAAATATAAAATTTAGAAATATAACTAATTTAGTAATTTATATAATAATATATTATTATATTTACTAATAGTTTATATTATATATTAAATATTATTTAGTCTAATTATTAAATACTAATATAAAATTTATATTATAAATATAAATATTAATATTAAACTTAATATTTATATAATTTTTTTTTAAAAATAACTATTATATTAACTATTTAAAATATAATATATAGAGATTTTAGTTTTATTTAATTTTTTATAATTATTTTTAAATAGTTTATTTTTATTTTATAATTATTACTTTACTATTATAATTATTACTTTTTAGTATATTATTATCTTTTAGTTTAAAAATATATTTAATTAAAAATTTAATTATATAGTTTTATTATTTAAATATATTATATAATTAAGACTTTTTAAAAAATTTATTATATAATAATAAATTTATAAAATTTATAATAAATTAGTTTTTATATATATAATTATTAATTACGTAATATATTTTAATAATATAGTATAAAATATAAACTATTTAATTTTATAAATTTAAAATAATATTTATTAATATTATAGTAATTTTAAAAATATTTAAATATAAAATTAATATTACAATTTAGGTATTTCTATTTTAAATAAGAGCGTACTTACGTAATAAGAGATATATAGTCTATACTATAGGGCTTTAGCTTAGTAGTAATTTATCTTTTTACTCTTATAGATAATATATATTTAATTTATTTTATATATTATACTATATTACTACTCTACCCTAATTTCTAATATTTAAATCGCTCTTTTATTCTTAAGAGTAATCTAGTATAATATAGCTCTAATAGAGTTTTATTACTTAATTACGCGTAATATATTAGTTTTATAAAAAACTAAAATTATTAAAAAATTTAAAAATTATTTTAAGTTCCCTTTTAGTATTCCTAATATTTAAGTTTTTTAAAATTTTATATAAGCTGCAGAAACGCCTCTATTAAATTTATTAAAATATAAAAGGGTATAAACGACTGCTAACTATTATAGTTAAACGCCTTTATTTTAATTAAAATCCTTTATATTTACTAATTTTAAAGAAGTACGCGTTTAGCTTTAACAGGTTAAAAATAAAAAGAAAATAAAATAACTATTTAATATTTATTAATACTTTAACGTAGGCGACTAAGCTATAATTATAAAGAACTTAACTATTTTATAAATTTATACTATTTTAACCTCTATTTTAACTATATATTTACTAAAGCTAAAGGCTCCTTATATTTATAAAAAAAAGGGTAGACGTAATTTTAATCTTTAAAGGGATAATTATAAACGATATTTTTACTAATTATTAACCTATTTTTTAATAAAAATTTTAAAGGTCGAATTTACTATTACCTATATTAATAATCCCCTTTAAACTACCTAGAAGGCTAAAGTTACTTTAAAACTTAGTACTAATCTACTATAGAAAAAGACTTAGAATTTTTTAAAAATTAAAATACTAAATACTCTTAAAAGACTACTATAACAGTCTAATAAGACTAAAATTAATTTTAAGTAGACTATTTAGCTATTTAAGTAGTTTTTTATAAAACTTCTAAATTATATCCACTCTCTTTAGGAGAAGCTAAATATACTTAAAATTAGTAAGGAACCCTAATAGGTCTAAAACTTTATAAGCTATTTAAATAAAAATCTTTAGACTAGACTATAGACTTTAAAAAAATAATAAATTAATACTATTACTAAAATAAAAAAAAAGGCTAATTTCTTTTAGTTAATATAAAAGATAACTAATTTTAATAATTTTAGGACGTAAAGGCCTAAAAAAAATATATACAATATAAAAGAATCTACTAGACTCTAAAAATATTTTAAATAGAACTAATAAGTATAGTTAAGTACTAACTAGTTTAATAAACTATTAACTAAAATAAAGTCTTTTACTAGTACGCTAATTTATTACTATTATAGTAAAAAAGGCTACTATACTTTTAATTACTAGTATAAAGATAAGCTAGTAGTATCTAAATTTAAAGAAACGACTAAGAGAAGCCGCGTTATTAACTTAGATAGAAAAAGGGAAAGAGTAAAAATAATTATAATACTTACCGCCTATATTAGAACTATTATAAACTATTTATTAAAAATACCTAAAATTAAGTATATTAGCAGTTTATTTAACTAGTTATATAACTAACTTAAGGGGATAGTTACCCTAAAAGCTAGAGTTATAAATAGAAACTATATTAAAGTCCTAATAGATTTAAAATTTATTTTAAATCTTATAAGCGCTAAGCTAGTAAAGGAGATAGACTTAAAGGTAACTACTCTTAATAGATTATTAGTATAAGCGGTAAATAATTCTAATATAACTATTTATAATATTATAATTACTAAGATAGACCTAACTAACTTATATAGTTAAAGTTAAATTTAGTTAATTTTATTTATAGTTATAGATCTTCCTTATTATAAAATCTTTTTAGGCTTATTTTAGTTTAACTAAAAAAATTTAAAAATAAACGTTACTACTAAAAGAGTTCTCTTTAAAAATAACCCTAAAAAAAATAATACTTTTATTAGAAAGATTACCCTTAAAAGCGTAAAAGAGTTTAAGTATACTATATATAATCTAATTACTTAAATATATATATATCTAGTAGGGTTAACGGAGATTCTAGTTTAAAATAAATTAAATAAGTATAAAAAATACTCTATATTATTTAAATACTCTAATTTTTTAAATTTAGTTTTAGATAAGGACTTTAAGATTTTTATAAACTATAAATTAAATAATCTAAAAATTAATTTTAAGTCTAGTACTAGTCCTCTATATTATTTTATATATAATTTTTTAGTTACTAAACTAGAAGTCCTTAGAAAGTATATAGAAAAATATCTTAAGTAAAAGTAAATTTAATAATTAAAATCTCCTATTAGGGCCCCTATTCTCTTTATAAAAAAAAAAGAGGTAGTCTTAGGCTTTATATAGACTATAGAGGCCTTAATAAAATTATAATTAAAAATTATAGCACTTTTTAACTAATTATAGAGTTACTAAACTAGTTTATAAAAGTATAAATTTATACTAAGCTTAATTTATAGAAAGCTTACTATTATATTTATATTATAAAAAGTAATAAATAGAAAACCGTATTCCGTATATAATATAGCTATTTTAAGTATATAGTTATACTTTTTAGCTTAATAAATATACCTACGCAGTTCTAATAGTTTATATTATAAATACTAACTAAATTAGTTAATATAACCTATATTATATATTTTAATAATATACTTATCTTCTTAGATACTAAAAAAAAATATAAGAGTTATATAAAAGAGGTGTTATAGTATTTACGTAAAGTAAAATTTTACTTAAATTTAAAAAAGTATTTTTAGTATACTATATTTATAAAATACTTTAATTTTATTATTTTACTTAAGGGCCTCTCTATAAACCTAAGTTAGGTTAAAGTAATATAAAATTAGCTTAAACCTATTTATATACGTAATATTTACGTCTTTATTAATTTTATAAACTACTATTATAAATTTATAAACTAATTTTTTTAATTAGCTTTACTACTTACTAAATTAACCTAAAAAGTACTAGATAGCGCTAAAGGCGGGCTAGCTATAAAAAGGGAGGAAAGTATATATATAAATATAAATAACGTTAGTAGAAAAGCTTTTAAAAAGTTTTAAAATATTTTTTTTAAAGTATTAATACTATCGCACTTTAAGTATAAAAGATAAACTTAAATTAAAATTAATATCTTTAATAAGGCTATTAGCGCTATTTTAAGCTAATTAGTTTTTAAAAAGAATAGATTATTTTAGTAGTAGCTAGTTAGTTTCTATTTAAAAAAGTTAGACGGCGCGTAATACTATTATAATATATATAATAAAAAACTCCTTACTATTATAAAAAGTATTAAATACTAAAAATAATACCTATAAAATATTTATTTTAGGATTTTTATAAATTATAATAATTTATAATAATTTATATAAATAAAAACTTTATTACCGCGTTAGATATAGTTATATTTATTTCTTTTTAAATATAATTTTAACGTATTCTATAGAATAGAGTTAATAAATCTTACTAATATTTTATCTTACTATCCTAATTATATATAAGAGTCTAAGATAACTAAATATAAATATAATATAGCTTTTATAAAATCAATAAAAGAATTATTATAACTTTATACTATAGAGGTTAACAGGGTTACAGTTTTTATAATAATAACTTATATATAAATAAACTATAAACGTAACTTAAAGCTTATAAAAGAAATTTAGAACTTTAGACTACGTAATTTACTTAAAAAGAAAATAACTATTTTAGAGTACCTAATAAACTTAAAAGATTAAAAGTTAAATCTATTTAAAAATAGTAATAATAATTTATAACTAAATAGTCTAGAGGGCGCTAAGTTAAAATTAATAGAGCTAATATAGCCCTATATACTTAAAGATAAAATAAAAATAATTATAAAATACTATAATAGTCCCCTCTTAGGGTATTTTAGTACAAAACAAACTCTTAAGCGCGTATAATATAAATATATATAAATAGGTATATTTAAAAAGATTATTAACTATATTTATAACTATAAGCGCTGTTAGCGCGCTAATTTAAAAATATATAAACTATATAGTCTCCTCTATCTATTTTTAGTTTTTAATAGACTATAGTAATACGTAACTATAGATTTTATTATAGATTTACTTTTTAGTTACTTTACTAAAAGTATTTATAATATAATTTTTATAATTATAAACCGTTTTTTTAAAATAGTCTATTACGTGCTAGTAAAAATAAATTAAAATAGTATTAATCTAGTCTAGTCCTAGATCTATAAAGTTATAAGACTTTATAAAAATTTAAAAATAGTACTATCTAATAGAGGTCTACTTATATAAGTAAAGTATTAGAACACCTTTTACTACTATTTAAATTTAAAATAAATCTTAACTTCCGCCTTTTACCTATAGATAGATAGGCAGATAAAATAATAAAATAAAATTTTTAAATAGTACTTTTATATCTTCTATTACTTAAAGTAAAATAATTAAGTATTATAAATCTTCTGCGTAGAATTTGCCTATAATAATAGTTAATATTTTATTACTAAATATATACTCTTTTAAGTCTACTATAAATACAGCCTAAAAAAACTAAATTAGTCTTTATAGACGCTAGATAAAAAAAAAAGTTTTTAAGTTTTTTATTTAGTCTTTAAACTTATTAATATCTATAATAAAATTAAATAAAAACTAAAAATAGTATAGAAGTACTAGAAAGTATTTTAAAATAAAAAGCGTTTTCTACTAAACCTGTAAGTAGGGAGTAAAGTTTAGGTTTTAAATTATTATATACAATCTATAAAACTAAGTAAAAAAATTAACTAAAAATAGTTAGGTTCTAATATAGTAGTTAAATATATAGATAGTCTACTTACTATATATAAAATTAAACTTATAAGTCTAGAATAAGTTTATTTAGTTTTTTATTCTTTTTTATTAAAATTATATAAACCCCGGGGTACACTACCGCACGAGTAAAAGCTAATAGTTAATATATTATACTAATTTAGTAATAATATATATAATATAAAATATATTATAGACTAAAGACATAATAAGTCTAGTTAATAGAAATATTTTATTAAATAGTAAAACTATTTAAATAAAGAGAATACTTAAGAACTAAAAGTTTTAATTAGTATAAAAGCGCTAAAAAGGTTTTAAAAATAATTTAAAATTGCTCTAAAAAGATTTAAAATAACCCTACTAAACTAAATAATATAAAAGTAGGATAGACCTTCTATAAGAAGTAATAATCTATCTAATAGTATACTAATATAATAAAATTAGAGCTAGCCTTTTAAAAGAGGGAAAATAGTTTAAGATAATACTATATAGACTCTAAAGGAGTTAAAAGGGTTACTTTTTTTTCTTTTAGTAGTTATAAGCGCTAAATTAGTCTAAAAAAACTTTTAGTATAAACTAATAGTTTAAAATAAACTATTTTAAGACTATATTCCCTAATTAAAATAAAATTATTACTTTTTACTTTTATAGTTTTATATATATCTCCTATAGAGAGTTTAGTAATAAAAACGGCTCTATTAAAAATTAGAGTAGTTTAATAGTATAATAAAAAAATTATAAAAAATATATAAATATATTATAGTAAAATAAAAACTATAATTATTATAAATTAGTACTATCTAGCCTAAATTATTATATTAAAAGCCTACCTATTATAGTAATAATTATAAAGACTTAAAAAACTATAAACTTATTTAATTACTTATTTAAAATCTACGAGAGTGTTACTTTTTATTACTTATTACTTAATTATAGTTAGTAGGAAAGATAGCTAATTAATAGATATAACTAGTAGAAGTATATATTATACTATTTATTATACAGTAATTAGTATTAAATTAAGTATTATAATATATAATTCTTTTATTTTTACTACTATTAATAAAAGTAGAATCTAAACTAGCGGAATTAAAAGTCTAAAAAATAAAATAGTTACTATAGTAAAAAGAAGTTAAAAAAAAATACTATAGAAGTCTAGACCTAAATTTAAAATTAAATAGTAATATTAGTAGCCTAATAGTTTTATTTAATTTTTAAACTAATTAGAGCTACTTATTAGGGAGTACTAAGTTTTTAAAAAGTATATTAGTAACTAAGTATACTAAAAAGTACTAAATTAGCCTAAATTACGCTATTATACTACTATAGGGAATACTTACGCCTTTTTTACTTTTTTTAAGACTTAACTAGAAGTTATTAAAATTATTTTTAGTTTTAATACGCTTTTACTTTTCTTAAAAGTCTAGTTTAAATAGTTATAACTATAAAAGAAAATACTAAACTTTATATACTTATTTATAAAATAAAGAGCACTATTATACGTATAAAATTTATTAAAGAATCTAATATTACTATTATATAATAATTAGCGCTAAATTACCTTAAATCTTTATAAACTATTTATTTACTCTTTTAAGTCTACTAGAATACGCTTATAGATAGATTTTATCTTTTTATTAATTTTTTTTTATTTTTTTAGATCTTCTTGCGCGCCCTAGTTATATTAAAGAATATAAAAGTAGTAGGCTTAGCTATATACTAAAATTAGCCTTTTTAAAGAACTGCGGGGTACTTAACGTAGTATAAATTTATAACTTAATACTTATATTTTATAAAATTAATTTTATACTTTATACGGCGTTCGTCGGACGCCTTTTAGCCTAAATAAAAATAATTATATTTATTATTAGCTAAAGCCTTACTAATAGTAGTCTTAAGTTACTTTAAACGCTAAAGCTTATTATATAGTAATTAATTAGTATAATTAGTACTAGTAAAATAATATTATTAATTAGCTTATTACGTAATTAACTATACCTAATAAAAATAATAAAAAATAAATAGTACTAAATACCGCTAAATAGTAACCTGCAGAAAAAGGCCTTAAAAAAAGTATTTAATTTTAATACTTAATACTATTATACTAAAATAGTCTAAAAGGTGCTAAATAGGTATACTTAGGCTATACGCCTTTATATTATTTACTTTTAGGCTAAGAGCGGTTCTAAAAGAAAAATAATATTATAATTTAAATATTTCTGCTCTAGATAGGAGCGTACTTATATAATAAAAAATATATAGTCTACACTATAGGGTTTTAGCTTAATAGTAATTTATCTCTTTACTTTTATAAATAATATATATTTAATTTATCTTATATATTATACTATATTACTACTCTACCCTAATTTCTAATAATTAATTATTTTTTAATAATATTTTTTTTTAAAAAATAACTTTTATTAGTATTATTAATACTATATTATATATTACAATTAAAATAATAATATTAATAAAATAAATAAAATTATAAGTAATAAAATTTTAATAGTAATTTAAAAAATTTAAAAAATTATTTATAAAAATATAATTAAAGGCTTTTAAAAAGAAAATAAACGTTTATTATTATACTATAATATAAAGATTTTAAAATAATACTTATAATTTTATTTTTAAGAGTAAGTATTATAATATTACTATAAGAAAAAATCTATATTTAATAAAAAAAAATCTTTTTAAAAAATTAAAATATATTAAAGTAATATAATAAATATTAAAAATATAAATATAAAAAATATAAATATTAAATATATATATATTAAAAATAGAAATATAATAATTAATACTATTATATAATAAAATAATAATATAAAAAAAATTAATTATATAAAAATATAATAATATAAAAATAATAATAAAAATAAAAATAAATTTATTATTAACTATATACGAAGTATATTATATTAATATTTTAATACTTTAAAATAAAATATTCTTAATTTATACTAATAGTAACGTGTTTATATTTTTAATATTAGTTATATAAATTATTTTATTACTTATAATTTAATATTTTAAATTTAAAATACGATTTAGTTAATAAAATATAATAATTAAGTAGTTATTAAAATAATTAATATATATAATTTTTTATAAATATATATTATAAAATAATAGTTTTTATAACTAAAATTAAACTAAGAATATAAAATTAAACTAAGAATATAAAATTAAATAATATATTAATTTTTTAGTATTATTATTAATATAATTTTCTATATATAATAATATTTTATTATATAGTATTTTTATTAAAAACTTTATATTAATATTATTTTATATTAGTAATTTTAATAAGATAATAGTTTTAGTTATAAAATAACTAATATTTTAAACTAGTTTTAAAATAATTAAACTTTAATTTATTTTTACTTAACTTATAATACTAATTTAGTATATATAAAATATATATATAATTATTTAAAATATAAACTAAATAAACTTAAAAAATTAAATTTAAATATTAAATTATATTTAAATATTATAGAAACTATTAAATATATTTTATATAAAAAATAAAATAAAATACTATAAAAATTTATTAATAATTATATTTTATTACTTTCTAATAATTATATAATATTTATAAAATTATTAGAATTTTATACTAAATACTAGTAATATATTATTTATTAGTTTATTATTAAAAATTTAAAAATTAAACTTTAATAAATTATTATATATTTAATATATTAAAATATAAATATAATTTATATACTAATAAAATAAAATATATTATATTATATATATATAAATACACTAATTTTTTATCTTAAATAAAAAGTTATAATCGCCTAAAATAAAATTATAAAAACTTTTTAAATCTGTTCTTTTTTTATATATCTAAACCGCTTAATAAGCTGGCCCTAGTAGTATTAATATAGTGTACTAATATTTTCGTTTAAAATATAAATTTTTTATATTTTTTTTACGTACTAATTATAAAGTTATTCTATTTTAAAATAGATATTTTTTAATAATTTTTTTCTCTATCCCTTTATATTAGTACTTATACTATTAATAAATAAAAACTATTTTTTATTAAGTAATAATACTTACTAGTTAAATATAAGAATATATTTAGTATTATTTATTTCTATAACAATATATTATTTAATTTAAAATATTTTAGATTTTAAGTATATAATTTTAAGTATATATTATTTTATTTTTCTATTTTAATTTTTTATATATATTTTATAATTTATATTTAACTAAAAAAAATATCTTTTATTTATTATCTTTTTAAATAGTATAATATACTCTATAAATAAATAATTTATATAAGTAAATATTCTTTTTTTACTAAAACTATACGAAACTGTTTTATCTATATTAATACTAACCTAATAACTCTAACAAGCCGTATTAAAGAAAGTTTAAATATAATTTATAATATAAACTATTAAATAAAATATTAATCTTTTAATTTAACGTGCTATAACTATTTATAAAATTAATTAAAAAATATTAAGTTATAGATATTATAAATAAATTTAATATATTAATATTATACTTAATTTATAAAAATTAAACAAAAAAAATAATTATTAAATAGATATTTAATTTAATTACGTAAGAATTTCTAGCCTAAATTATAAATATAACTAATATACTTAATTTTTTATATACGTAGTATAATTTAGTACTAATTAATATTAATTAGTATAATATATTTATAAAGTACTATAATAAGTTTATAATTAAATTTAATAATAAATATAATTATATATAATCTTATTATAAAAGATTTAAATTAATATAAGACTAGTTTAATTTATTAACTAATTTTATAGCTAAGTATAGTATTTAAAATATAATATATTTAATTTTAATAAAATAAATTTATAATAGAGTAAATATTTATTTTTATAATTATTATAATTTTAAAATATTAAACATAGTTTAAATTAATTTAACTAAATTATTATAAATAGTTATATTTTATATATAATTTTATATTTAATAAAATTTTTTTATTATATTTATACTCCTAAATTATTATTTAGGCGTACTTATTACTTTTTAATTAAGAGTAGTTAATAGTTATTTAAAATATTAGTACGAAAAAATAAATTATTTTATATTTTTTTAGTTTTAAGCCGTACTAATACCTATTAAACTAGTATAAAATAGGTAATCTTTTCTATAATTAAATTATTATAGTCTTTAAAAATAGCTAAATAACTAATAAGTCTAATTTTCACTAGTTAAGGTACTTTAATAAGTATATAATAAAAAATATAGTTAGTAATTATTAATTTCTTATTATTAATAGCTATAAGAATTATAATTTATTTAAATTTAAGTAATACTATAAAAATAATAAAATTATTATTTTTTATATATTTAAATACTTATTATACCTCTTGTAACTATTTAATATTAACTATTTTAAACTATTAAAATAGACGTATAAATACTAAGTTAATAAGTTTATAAAAAACTATATTATATATATTATAAAACTAAAGTTTTTATATTTATTTTAAGGCTATCTTTAATATAGTAATTACTTTTAATAATATTTAAAACTAGTTTTAAAATACTAGCTTAGTATTTTTTATACTAAAATAAGTTATATTATATTTTAATATAAAGTTACGTACTATATTACTACTATTATTTAATAATAGTCTTTAATAGTTATAATATTTTAGTAATATATAATAATTAAAATTATAATTAATATTTATAAAATTAAAAATTTAAAAATATATAAATAGTTTACTAATATTTATAATATAATTAATAAGTAAGTATTATAGATAAGTAAGTACTATATTTTACTAAATTTATTTACTTCTTATAAAGGCATATATATACTTCTCCTTTTTTAAAACCCCTTTTAGTCGCCCCGAGCCACCACAGCTACACTATTTATTTAATTAGTATATAAATATATATTATTTACTTCTTTTATTTTAATATATAATAGTTTAATATAGCGCTACTTTATTAGTGTTAATTAAAATAAATATATAGTTTATTATTTTATTTATTAATTTTAAGTAAATATATAGTAATTATAGTATTACTACTATTTATAATATATTTAAATAACTAATTTACTACTAACACGCTAGGAAGTTTGTTTAATATAATTACTAATATAATTTAAAAAAGCTTATTAAGTTAAAAAAAAAGTAATTACTAAGTATATACTTAATCTAAATTTATATAAATTTCTCCCCTTTTTATATACTATGTAAAATATAGTAAATAAGTTATTTATTAAATTTTATATACACTAAATTAAAAAAAAATAATAAAAAAAATTTATTTAGTAAGTGAAGAGTATTATAATTTTATTTAATTAACTATATAATTACTAGAAACCTGTTTATAAAAACCTTTAAATTATTTAAATTTAGTTTAAGCTAGTAGTACGTATAAAAGCTAAATATAGTATTTATAATAAAAATATATATAATATTAATAAAACTAGTTACTAAATAAGTAAAATATTAATTTAGCTAGTTATTACTAGCTTTAAAAAATATTTTAATTTATAACTATTTAGTCTAGTAATTATAAATAAATAATTATAATATAAAAAATTAGTACTACTAAATAAGTAATATTATTATTTATTATCCTCTTCTAAATAAAAGTTAGAAAACTATATTACTTAAATAATATAAATATAAACCTATATTATATTTACTAAAATTAATATATAAAATTTATTATTATTATAATAGTATTTATTTAATATAGTTTAATCTAGTTTTATAATATTATATTATTTAAAATACTAAAATCTTAAATATAAAATTTTTATACTACTATTACTAGTAGATTTTTTTTATATTTAATAATTTAATAATAATATATTTACTAACTCTCTCTTTAAAAAAATAATTTTAATATCTAATAAAGTACTAATTAATTTAAGTCTTTTTAGACCTCTTTACTAATTATAATTTAAAATATTATATATTTTAAAATACTACTACTATAACTACCTATTATAAATATTTATATGTAGTAATTTTTTTATACTTTTATTTTTACTTAGTCCCTCTTTTTACGCGTATATAAGTATATATTTTATACTTATTATAGCTATAGTTTAAAATTATATATTTCATTTTTAAAATATACTACTAGTTTTTTTATAGTTTTAGTAATAATAATTATATATTTTTAAAATAATTTAGTAAAAGTATTATATAAGGTAGTAAAAGTATTTATTTAGTATATATACTATTTATAAATTATTATATTACTATATATTTAGATAATAATCTTTATTTTAAATATAGTAATAACCACTCTATTTAACTAAAAGAAGTATATACGTTATCTAAACTAAATAAAATTACTTTTATATAATTTTCTAAAAAGTAATAAGTGTACCTAGACGACGATCTAGGAGTATAAACGTAGTTAGAGAACTCTATTAAGTGCTAAATCGTGTATGTAATGTTTTATATAATTTTAGGTTTTTAATTTTTAATTTAGTAATTTATAAAATATAAAAGTATAAGTATTTATTTATAATTATATTAAGATTATATAGAGAGCTTACTTTTATTTTATTTTTTAACGTCTTATTAGTCTTAATAATAAAATATAGATACTATTTATATTTTTTAGTATTAGATATAGTAATAAGGTAACTTTAATAATAAAAAAATTATAGAGATTATTATATAATTCTTTTACTATTTATATAATATATATAAATATTTATATTATATTACTTACTTTTTATAGTATCTACTAAGTATTTACTAATATAAACTATTAGTTTAATACTAACCGCTAGCCTACTAATATACTTATTATTTAATTAAGTAGTTCTTTAAATAAATATTATTCTTTAAAGTTAGCTTTTATAAGTTAGCTTTTAATTATTATATATATAGTTAAGTATTTAATAAAGTTCTTTTACTACGTTTATACTTTTAAATTAAGGCCTAGGCGTACTTTTATTTTTTAATTATAATTTATTATTTTTACTAACTAGTACTATCTATTTATTTAGTATAAAAATAATAATATACTAAGTAATTAAGTAATTAGTTTAAGTAATAATAGTTAAATAATAAATAAGTTTATTATAAACTAGTTAAAGTACTTAATTAAATATATAAAGAATTAAAAAGTAGGTAAATATTAATTCTTAATTTTTAATTACTATAAAAGTTATTTATTAATTAAAGTTTATAAACTTTATTAATAAAGTAATATTATTACTCTTTATATACTTTTATAGTTATTATACCTTTTTTAACTCTTTAATATAGACTAATTTTTACTGTTAAAATATATATGTATAAATTAAATTAGTTATTTAATTTATAATAGTATTAATTTTATTATTAATTTTAAGTTTTAATCCGTCTTTTACGCTATATATAAAAAAATAATTATAAAAATAATATTTATACTAGTTTTTAAGGCGAGAGTCTAGTTTAATATAATTTAAAAATATTAATAAATAAACTTAATATTATATTTTATATATAAACGTCTTTTATTTCAAAAAATATTTTTAAAAAAACTAAAATACTAAGTAACGTATATAAAATAGAAACTTAATAAACTTTAAAATATAATTAAATTTAAAGGTATAAAAACTTATTAATTACTTTTATTATTACTATACTTAATTTGCTTTAAAAGGGTACACAAAAATAGCCTATATAGTAGTATTAATATATAATTTAATTTCTAGTCTTAAGTAAGTTAATTAAGTGATAATAATATATATAATATAAAAAAAAGTAAATATAAAAGTAGAAAACTCTTATAAAAGTTAAAAAAAAAAAAAAAATTATATAAAAATAAATTAAATATTATATTAGGAGAAAATTATATTAAAAAAAAGTTTTTATTAAATACTAATTATTAAGCTTTAGTATACTATATTAAGTATAAAAAAACTAATTATAATTTATAAATATATAAATAGTAAGCTATAAGTAGTAATTAATTATATATTATATAAAAAAAGGTAAAGTATAGCGTTAAGACACTAGTCTAAAAAGAATATAAACTAAAAAAAGTTATACCCCTAGATATAGTTAAAAAATAAGCGTATATAAAAATTAGTAAAAAATATTTATATTTTAGTTAGTATAGGATTTAAACTTATAGTCTTAGTATATAACTTAATATATAGCTTAGCGTATAGCTTAGTGTACTAAAGTTTAGTATACTAGTAGTATTAGGCTACTATTACTTTTATTTTTTTTTTTTAGCCTAAATAGTACTGTAGTACTATAATATTATAATAAGCCTATTTTACTATATTATTATTAAAGTTATTATTAAAGTTAAAAAATAAAATTTAATATATTAATGCAGATACTAATACAGTATTTATTTTTAATAGTTTATAAAATATAATTAGCTAATATTTATAAATATACTAATAGTAACTCTACGTATTCTAATTACTCTTATAAATAAAACTATAATAATTATAAGTAAAACTAAGTCTTATATATCTATTTATAAGAATATACTAAATAATAATTTATATATATAAGTAGTAGAGGTAGTTATAAAGTACCTACTATTAAATATATAAGTATACGCTAATAAAGTTACTAAAATTAATACTATAAAGGTTTTTAATATATTAAAAATAAAATACTATAATACTGCCTAAAGTCTACTTACTAAAGCTAAAAGAAATAGGTATAAAATAGTAATTATAATAGGGGAAGATATTAAGCTATACCTACTAATATAATACGTTTAGATATAATACACTATAAATAATAATTATAATAATAGCCTAGCTATACTATAAGATATTAAACTATAATAGCTTATATTAAAATTAAATAAGGGAGAAGTAATAAAAAAAAAGGATAAAAAATTAACTTTATACTAAAAATAATAAATAGAGTATAGTTATAAAAAGTATATAACGTAATAATAGCTACTAACATAAATATAATAGCTACTACGTGTTAATAAAAAAAATAAATTAGTATAAGTTTAGATTTAAGTTACGTATACGTATACGCCTAAGTATTAATAGGTATTTATATATTAATAAAGTAGATAAAGGATTCGAAGAACTATAACTATAATTAAATAAATAATAACTGTTTAATACTATCTATCTTACCTAAAAAAAAATTAATTTAATAGTTAGATATAAGGTAATAACTATTATTTATAGTAAATAAAGCCGGAAAAACGCTACTATTAATTATATATTATTATTATATTATTCTATTTTATTATATTATTATAATATATTACTAAAAAAAGTAAAAAACTATTAAGGTATAGCGGTTACTTATTTATAATATTTACTTACTAATTATATTAATTAAAATATTTAAAAAAGTTTTAAAAAGAATAGTAATTATTATATATAAATTAGTATTAGTGTAATAAAAAATAGCTAAACTTAAAATAGTAAAGAAAATAACTATATAATATAAATTATATTAAAGAAATAATTTATATAAAATAGATTTTACTAGTTAATAATAATATTTATTTAAATATTTTATAAAAGTATAAAACGCGTAGTAATAAAAAAAATAAAAAAGTATTATATATAGTACTAAAGAGTAAAGTATAATATATAATTATATAAAAACGTAAGAAAAATTAATTATAAGTAATATGTTATTTTATTTTATATTAAATAAAACTAATCTATATTAATTTTTATAATAGTAAGTATAGTTTTAGTAAAGTTTTAGTAAAGGTATATTACTTACTTATATAGATTATTTACCTATAGAGTATATTATATTAAATATATAATTAAATTTATAAAAAGTAATAAACTTTTATTTACTAGTTTAGATAATAACTATAATAAGTATTATATTAGTAAATTATTATTAAAAAAATTTATTAATTACTAAATTACGTTAATATATTTTTAATACTAGAGTTATATTATTATTAAAATTTTTTTATATATTTTTATTATTAAATAGTAATTTTTTTAATTAATATAAATAATAGTTTTTTATTTATAGCTTAATATATAATAGTAGTAATAATAATAAAACTAATTTAAAAAAAACTAAATTAATATTTAATAAATATTTAAAAAGAAAAAAAATTAATATAAAATATTTACTTTTTTAAAATTATTATTATAACGTTACGTAATTTTAAACTAGTTATTTTAACTTTTACTATATAATTAATACTAATTTATTATAATAAACCTTTTATATAGTAACTAAAATAATTTTTTTTTAATATTAATATTTTATAACCTTTTAAAATAAATAATAATTAAAGTATTAAAATATAAAATAGTATTTTTTATAATAATTTTTAATTTACTAAATTATTTTATAAAATTATTTTATAATATTATAGTATACTATTTTTTATTTACTATTATTTATTTTAAAACTCTACTTTTACGCGTATATATAAATACTTTTAACTATTTTTAAAATTTATTCTAATTAAAGTTATAGTTACTTTTTTAAATACTATATTAAAATATTTTTTTTTATTTATTTTTAAGTATATATTATTTTTTATTTTACTTAATAAGTTTTTAATATTTTTAAATTATTATTTTACTAGCTCCCTCTAAAGTAAAATATAAAAAATTATTTTATTAAAATAACTTAAGTATAAAACTATATTATATCTATTAAAATTAATATATTAAGTTTACTATAATTTTAATAATTTTTATTTAATACGGTTTAATTTAATTTTATAATATTTTACTTTTTAACGTAATAAGGCTCTTAATATAAATTGTTTTTACTACTATTACTAATAATTTTTTTATAATCTAATAATAATAATTTCTTTACTAACTTTTTCTTTATAAAAATAATTTTTAAAATACTAATAATTAATTTTATTTTATTTAAGTAATTTAAAGTATTATACGTTATTATTTTTATTTATATTTACTTTTATTATTACTATAAGTATTTACGCTTAGCAATTTTTTTTATTTTTATTTTTATTTAATTATTTCTTTATTTATACGTATATAAGTATATATTTTATATTTCTTTTAGCTATAGCTTAAAATTATAGATGATATTTTTATAGTATACTACTATCTCTTTTATACTTTTTAAAATAATTACTATATATTTTTAAAATAATTTATTAACAGCGTTATATAAAGTAGTAAAAGTATTTATTTAATATATATACTATTTATAGATAATCGTATTACTATATATTTAAATAATAATATTAATTTTAAATATAGTAAAGGCTACTATACTTAATTAAAGAAAAGTATATATATAATCTAAATTAGATAAAGTGACCTTTATATAATTTTTTATTTTTAATTTTTAATTTAGTAATTTATATAATATAAAAGTATAAGTATTTATTTATAACTATATAGAGGTTATATAAGAAACTTATTTATATTTTATTTTTTTATATTTTATTAGTTTTAATAGTACAGTATAGGTATTATTACGTATTTAGTTTAGTATTTAATAAAATTCTCTTACTATATTATTACCCCTAAATTATTATTTAGGCGTACTTATTACTTTTAAAAGTATAAATACTATTTAAACTTATTAGCTATAGTAATTAGGTAACTTTAATAATAAAAAAAGTTTTAATAATTTTTATATAGTTTCTTTAATATTTATATACTATATATAAGTAATAATATTATATTATTTACTTTTTATAGTATCTACTAAGTACTTATTATAGTAAACTAAATAATATTTATTTTTAAAGTAAAAGGTAAATTAATACTATTTATAAGATAAGACGATTAAGATTAAATATATATATAATAGGCAAGTAATTAGGTAACCTAGTTACGTAATTAACCCGTAATTAAAGAGGGTATATAAGTTCTAATATTACGATACTTATTAATATAAGTTATTAATTTAATACTAACTACTAGTCTACTAATATTTTTATTATTTAATTAAGTAACTATTTATATAAATATTATATTTTAAAGTTAGTTTTTATAAGTTAACTTTTAATTAATACGTATATTATATAGTATTTAATAAAGTTTTTTTATTACGTTTATACTTTTAGATTAAGGTTTAGATATATTTTTACTTTTTTAATTATTATACTAGCTCTATTATACTACTATATATAAATAAGCCGTTTTTAAAGTTATTATTAAAATTAAAAATTATTTTAGAGTTAATAATAAAAAGTAGTATAGTAACTAACCTAAAACTAAATATATTAAAAAATAGTTTTTAAATAGGCTAGTTCTATTTATAATTTTATAATAATATTTTAAAAATTTTTTATATAGTTATACTAGTTATTTACGTTTTTAGTAAAAGTTAAAAATATTATTAATATCACGGCTATTACGCCGTAATAGTATTATAAAAATAATAATAATATTTATAAAAATCTATATAAGTTTAATATAGAAAATTACGTATATATATTAAATATAAAATATAATAAAAATTTATAATAAAATTATATAATATAATCTAAGATTTGATAATATAAATTTATAAATTTTTAATTATAAAATCTATAAAAATAGAGCTAGAAATTTAGTAATATAACTTATATATATAGGGGGAGGATATTAAAAAAAAATTAATATAAAATATTATCTATTTTAAAATTATATAACTTATTAATTAGTAAGCCTAAAAATACGTAAAAAATAATATATTAAAAAAAAACTAGTTTCTATTATTTATTTATATAGCGGCTGCTTACTATAAAATTTAAAAGTAATAATAATTAGTAAATATAAAATATTTTTAAGACTATATAGTAGCCTATTATAAGTTCCTATTTAAGATATAAAATTTAGTTATTATTATATATATTATAATAGTACTTATAATATATAAATATATAAAATATTTTTATTTTTTTATATATTATTTATATAATTATATATAAAAGTTACTTTTTTAAATTTTTACTAATAAACTAGTAAATAATAAATTATTAATACTTAGTATAGTAGTCTTTAGTTTCTATAAATATTTTATAATAGTTAGAGAATAGTAAAATCTAATAATTAATAACTTTTTAAAATATTTTTTTTTTTATAATAGCTTTTTTAAAGATTTATATACTTTATATACTAAATTTTATACTTAAATTAGTCTTTTTATTATTATTTAGCCCTTATTTTAAATAATACTATATATTTTCTATAAGGGCTATATTAGGACTATAGGCTAAGTATAAAAATAATATAATTTTATTATTTTTAGACCAGTTTAAAACGTCTATTATTTTATAAATAGAAGCGTTATTTTATTTAAATTACTAATTTAAATTAATATTAATATAAAGTTTATAATTTTTATATAAAATAATTATATATATATATATATATATAATATTATATTTATAAAAAAAAGTAATAAATAAATAAAAAAACTTTATAGAACTTACTCCTTTTTATAGTTAGTTTAACTTTAGATATAAAAACCTTATTTATATAATCCTTACTAGTAAAAAAAGTAATAAAACTAAGTATTTTAATAAATACTAAGTTCTTTTTATTTTTTACTTAATTTTAACTAAAACTTATAGTATAAAATCTTATTTTATAAAATAATTAATATAATTAATATTAAAAACTAAATCTATACTTAATAAAGATATAAAAAGTTATATATTTTAATATTTTAAAAAGTTAATATTATTTATTATATAATTAGCTAATAGCTAATTCTTTTTAATTTTATTATTACCTCTCTTTCTATAATATTATTTATTTTATTATTCTCTTTATATTACTAATTAAAAAGTATAATTTTTTTTTAAATTTAAATTTTTTAAATTATTTATATTCTCTTTAGTATATTGTAATATTTATTTAATATCATTTTACTAATTATTAGTTTTCTTTTACTTATATTAATTATATAACCTTTTTTTTTTAAAATATTTATAATTATATAATTATACGTTTTAGATTATATTTTAATACTATTTTTTTATTTTCTTTTTTAAAACTTTAGTTAGATTTTTACTAATAACTTTTTTATTTATTTTAGTTAACTTTTTTATACTTCCTATATAACTTTTTTATATTTTATAATCTTTTTTAAATACGTTATATATTATAATATATAATCGTAAAAACCATTTTTAAAATAGTAGTAATTAAAATAAAAATATTATTTACTTTTAATAGTAAATTAATATTATATTATAATTTTTAAAAATTTAGTACTATTTTAAGAGAATAAAAGTTTAAGTTTATAAAAGTAAAAAAAATTCTAATATACTATAATATTAATACTATATTACGTAAATAGTAAATATATATATAGATATTAAATTTTTATTATAAATATAATTTTTTTATTAAATTACTAATATACTTTAAAAATTTAGTTCCGTAACCTATACTAGGCCTAAAAGAGTATAATTAAAATTTTAGTTAAATATATTTACTAACTAAAAAGTTAGAGAAACATAAAAAAGAAAATAAAAAATAATAATATTTTAGTAATTTTATTTTATTATAAATAATAAATAGAACGTAATTAAAATTATTATATAAATCTTTATTATTTTTCTATTAAAGTAATATGATTTACGTATTAATAGGCTTAGTAATTACTTTTATATTAATTTTTAAATATAGTATCGTTTTATATTAATTTTTTTTTAATATCCCCCCCCCTATAATAACTAGTAAAGGTTTTATTAGTTTAGATTTTATTATTAATTTTATATATTATTATAATTATTAATATTTACTTTTATAAATTTAATACAACCTATATAGTCCTTAATTATTAATTTCTTATAAAAATAAAAATAACTTATTACTTATTAAGATTACGTAAGTACTATTATACCTTAATAATTATATTATAAAAAAAAATATAAAAATATAGTAAGTTATATAACCTAATAATAGCCCTAATACTGTTTTTATATATTATTTTTTTATACTTTATAGACTATATTTAATAAATAAATAAATTAATTATTTTAATAATAAAAGTAGACTCTAAAAAATAATTTATAACTAGTTAGTAAAATAAGTTAAAACTAATATAATAAAGAATAGTAAAGGGCTAATAGAATTTTATATAACTAGTTTAATAAAATTAAATTATAATTTATAAATAGACTACCTAAGCTTATAAAACTTAATAAGTTTAAAAATATATATAAAAGTTTTAAAAGTTTTTACTCTTAATAATACGTTATATTAACTTTAATTAAATATATTTAAATATAAATAAAAATAAAATAGTATTTTTAATTTTATATTATATTATAAAAGTAATTAATTAGTTTAAATAGTATTTAATAGACTACTAAATAAATATTTAAAATAATTAAAAGCCTAAAACTAATTTTATAGTTAATAGTTATAAGTGTTATACATAAAAATTAATAAAAATTTTTACTATTATAAATATTAAATAAATAATAATATTAAAATTATTAATATTTTAGTAAATTAAAACTATATTACGGTATATATCTTTTTTAAAATAAATAGCTAATAATATTTTAAATAAAAGTAAATACGTTTTAATAAATTAATTTTATTAAAAAGTAAAAACTTAAATCTAGTATAAGATAATTAAAATAATAAAAGTAATAATTTTATTTATAAGAATTAAATAGACTATTTAAATTAATAATAATCTTTATCTATATAAGTAAAGAAATAGGGAAAATTATTAATATCAAACTAATAAAAATTTATAGTAAATTTATAATAAAAGTTATTTAATAGTTTTAAATATAGATATAAAAATTAAAAGGCTAAACTATTAAAAAAAATTAAGATAAAAATATTATTTAAGAAAAAAATATAATATTATAATATGACTATAAAAAAACTATAAACTAAAAATAGGTACTTTTTTAAATATAGATAAAAAAAATAAGTGTATATAAAAATTATTAAAAATATATTTAGTATAGTATAAAAAAATATTTACTTTAGTTATAAATAAAAGAACTATATTACTTATAACTATTTTAAAAAAAATTATAATAACTCTAAAAAAGTAATAAAATAAATATTAAAAATATAAAAATATTTTAAAAATTATTAACTAATAAAAAAAAATATAGTTAATAGTAAAAACAACCAGCTAATAGTAAAAAAAACTAACTTATAGTAAAAAATACTAAGATATATATTATATAAAATAATAAAATTATATATATATAATATATATATATATATATAAAATATAGACTACTAATTTAAAAAATAGTTATTAGTAAATAAAATATATAAAATTATTAAATAGTATTTATAAAAATAATAAAATGTTTAAATTTTAAAAAAATTTAAAGTATCTTTTAAAATAAATATAAAAGTGTTAAGTAGTATTTTAAATAATTTTATATAAAGAAAAGTAAAGTATAGCGATAAAATACTAGTATAAAAAAGATATAGAGTATAAATAGTTATTTTTTTAAATATAATTAAAAAATAAATATATATAAAAATTATAATAAACGTGTTATTTTACGTTTAATAATTTAAATAATTTTATAATAATACTATATTAATTAATATTTAAAAAAAAAATTTTTATTATTATTAGTTTAGGAAAAATATAAGTTACTAAAAAAAACTATTAAAATAAAAAATTAAAATATTTTTAACTATTAAAACTAATATAAAAAAAAATAGTTTATAATATTTATATATTATTTAAAATATAATAATGTACTAAAGGATTTACTTAAAATAATTTAAAAATTAAATTATTTATAAAATTTATAAAGACTAAAAAATAAACTACTTTTAAAATACTAAATTTACTAATATTTAATCTTAAAAAATAAAATAATATTATTATTACATTTAAAATACCTAACTAATATAAATTAATAAATATAATATATAAAATTAATTAAGTAAAGTTTATATACTATATAGTTTTACTAAATATTAAAGATTTGTTTAAAAAATATTTAGTAATTACTAATATATAAAAAATATTAATTTATAAATCTTATTTAATAATTTAGTTTATTATAAATAAGTATAAGTATTTAATATTACTTTTAAATACTAAATATATTAAATATTTAAAAAAATATATTAGACTTACTTTACTAAAAAATATAATTTTTAAGAATAAAGTATATAGTTAGTATTCTTACTAAAAATAAAAAAAAATATTTAATTTTTATACTAAAACTATTTTTACTAATAAGATATATTATAGGATATATATAGTATTAATATTTATAATATAAATATTTAAAATATATAAAAAAAAAATTTATATAAAATTTTAGCTAAAGAGTAAAAAAATACTAAAAAATATATAGGGATTTTATATTATTATTTATATAAAATAATAAAACCGCTTTATCTAAACTATAGTAAATAATAAAATAATAAAAACTATTATATTTAAAAATTATATAAAACAGAATAGTCTCTACTATACTAATAATAAATATAAATAAATAATTTATAAAATTATAAAAATACTATTCTTTAAATAAATATATTTAAAAATAAAACTAGAAATATTTATAATTAAAAAACTAGTAGTTACTAATTTTATAATAAATTTTATTAAAATAAATAATTAGTAAATTATAGTTTTATAAAAATTATAGTTTATATAAGTTAATTTTATTATAAAGAAGTAATTTAAAAATAAAAAAAAAAATTTTTTTAATAATTTATTTAAAACTAATAAGTATATCTAAATAATAATTTAAATATATATATATATAATAAAAAATTTTTATTATATACTAAACTATATATATAATAATTAAAAGTTAAAATAAAAATTATTTAATAATAATATCTATTTAAAGAGTTACTTAATAAAATAATAAGTATACTAATAGACTAGTAGATAGTATTAAACTAATAGTCTATATTAATAAGTACTAGAGTACTTAGGCTAATAGAATATAATTATCTTAAAAGCTATACCTATAATATAAATAATAAAAAACCTATATAATTACTATATAAACCTTTTTTTTATTAAGATTACTAAACTATAATATTAGATAAGTTTAAGTTTTAAAAATTTATATAAAATTAAATTAGAGGCCTAAAAATACGTAAATAATACTATTTTAAGTAAAAAGTTATAGAGAATATTATAAGGATTTTATATATTACTTATTAATTACGTATAATATATTAAAATTAACTAAGTATAATAAATTTATAAACCTCTTTATTAGGTTCCTATAACTTTTTAGTTAGTAAATATATTTAACTAAAATATTAATATTTTTTTTTAAGTCTAGTATATATTACGAAACTAAATTTTTAAAATATATTAATAATTTAATAATAAAATTATATTAATAATAAAAATATAAATTATATATATATAATTACTACTTACGTAATATATTATTAATATTATAGTATATAATAGTATATTTTTAATATTATAAATTTAGACTTTTATTTCTTTTATATAAAATAATATTTAATATAATATATATTTAAAATTTATTTTTATATATAAATAAATACTTTTATTTTAATAATTATTTTTATTTTAAATATACTATTAATAGTATTTATAATACTATATAATATATTAAAAAAAGAAAATAATAATACTATAAATAAAATTAAAATAGGAGATTTTTTATAATATTCTAAAAAGTAAAAAGCTTTATAAATAAAAACTTAATGAAAAGGCCTAAATAAGAAAATAATTAAATATTATAAAAAGATTTTTATAAAAGTATTTTAAAAGAAAAGTATTATAATAATAATATATAAAAAAATTTATAATTAATAAGAATAATACTAAAAAATTAAATATTAATAGCGCTAAAAAACTTTAAAAATATAAATAATAAATAAATTATATATTATTATAAATAAATAACCTAAATAAAAAAAAAATAGTACTATATAATAAAATAATAATAGAGTTAAAAATATAATTAGTAATTATCTAATTAAAAAGTAAACTATTTTAAATTTTTAATATATTTAAATATATTATTTTTATATAGTTCTAGATTATACTCTTATTTTTTTATATTAATTATAATAATTATTTTATAAATTATAATCTTATATTTTAAATTTAATACGTAATTTAGTTAAAATATAAAAATAATTAAGTATTTAATATAAAACGTATATTATTTATTTATTTTTACTAGTAAAAGTTATATAAAAAAAGTTTTTCTATATAAAATTAATATAAAAATAAATAAAAGTTACTAACTTTATAGATTTTTTAATTTTATTTTTACTATAATAATATAATAATATATATATTATTATTATATTATATTTTAATTATTAACTTAATATTAATCTTAACTTATATTAATAATTTAAATATAGTAATACTATTATTTATATAATAATAAACGTTATAAACTATTATAGAAATAATAAAAATAAAATCTTTTTTTACTTAACCTATAATAATAATATAATATATATAATATATATAATATATATATTAAATTATATAAAATCTATACTATATAAAAATTAAAAGTCTAATTTAGGTATTGAGTTAAATTTAAAAAGTATAAAAACTATTATAAAACTATTTATATATTATAAAATATAAGATTATAAAAAGTTATTAGTAATTATATATTATTATATTTTAACTATTATAATATACTTATAGAATTTTAGGAGTACTATACTAAGTATAAGTAATATATTATTTATTAGTTTATTATTAAAAATATACAAATTAAACTATTATTAATAGTTATATAATTAATATATTAAACTATAAAAATAATTTATATATAAATATAATAGAGTATATATTATAATATATATAAAAATAAACTAATTTTATAGTTTAAATAATAAGTTATACTAACTTAAAATATAGTTTTAAATATTTTATATATTTTCTAATATATTTATACTTCTAAATTCCTAAGTAAGTAACGCTTAATAAAGTAAATATAATTTACTAGTTTTTTTCTTTTAAATATAATTTTTTTTATATATTTTAGCTTACTAATTAGTAAATTATATAATTTTAAAAAACATATATTTTTTTTTTATTTATTTTATATAACTACCCTATATATATTACAATACTAAAATAATATTTTACTTTTATTAATTTACTATATTAGGAACTAAGAACGTAAAATTTTATAAAGTATATAAAGAATTTAAAAATATTTATATAAAACTTAAATAATTTTTTTTTAATATATTAAGTAGAATTATAAAATTAATTTTTATTTAAGCATATAACTAATATATAAACTAGTATATAAAACTATAAAATAAATAAAACTTATAAAGAAGTATATATATACTAATTTTATAAAGGGCTATATTAAATTTTTAACCTTTTTAGGTATTTACGGAGTTACTCTTATAAAAAAAATTATATAATAATTAAAAACTATAATATTTAATTATTAATATAAAATATATAAAAAAAGTAATATTATATAAAAATATTTATATTATTAATAATATAAAATTTTTATTATAAAATTAAAATAAATAATATAAAAAATTATATTTAAACTAAGTTTAGGTTATATAAATATATAGTAATACTTTTTAAATTTATAAATATTTTAGTAGTTTAAATAATAAATATATAATATTTTATAAAAATATTTAAATAGTAATATAATAATATACGAAAATAATATTTTTATTAATTATATAAAAAGAAAATAATATAAAGAATATATTTATAAAATATATTAAAAACTAAAATACATAATACTATACTTAAAGTAAAAAAAATATAAATTTTATATTACTAGTACGATTTATTTAGAATTTATTATATAATAAAAAAAAATAAAAACTAAATTTTAAAATATCTAAAAAAGAATAAATTAAAAAAAATTAAAATATTTTAAATATATAATATTTTTTAGGTTTATAACTTTTCTAAAAAGTTTATACTATATTAAATAAAAATTATAAACTCTCTTATAAAGTTTAAAAATAATTTTTTTTACATAAAACTCTAAATATAAATAGGAAATATAGAGACTTATATAATAATTTATATAAAAATTTATATTAATAATTATTAATTTAAAATATATAATAATTTTAAAACTAAATATTTTTAATTTTATTATAAAAGTATATTTTAGCTAAATAAAATCTAAACATTAATATAAAATACTTTATAGTATATTATTTATAAAAAATAATTATAATAAAATTAAACTATAACCTTTATAATAAGAAAATACTTACTATAGTCTTTATTTTTTTTAAAAAAAAAACTTATTTTTAAAATACTAAGTTTTAAATACTTATTTATTTAAATTATAAAAACTTTATAAAATTTATAATAACTAAAAGATTAAACTTCTAATAAGTATATTTAGTAAAATATTTAATAATATTTAATATTAAAATTATTTATGTTAGGAAAACTAAAAATTTATAAATAAATATCTTAAGTTAAATTTCTAATATTTAAAAAAAGTAAAACTATTTAAAATACTCTTTTATTTTAATAAAAATAATATTTTAATTTATAATATAATTAAACTAGTTTCTATAATAAAAGTAAAAAAATTATAATTAAAATAAATTTACTAAAATATAGTTATAAATAAAAATAATTTTTATTATTTATTTTATAAAATAATATTTAAATATATACTATTTAAAGTATTTAAAAAAATTGTTATTTTTATAAAAATATAATAATAATTAATTATATAATTTTATAAAATACTCGTATATAAATATTATATAATTAAATAGATATAAAAATAATATATAAGAAACTATTATTTATATTAAATTAAATAAATAATAGTTAAAGTACTATAGTACTATATAAACTATTATTAAAATAAATTAAAGAAATATAGTTTATATAAGTATTTATAGCTAGTAAAAGTTTTAAAATAATTTTAAAAAGAAGTTATAATAAAATTTATTATAAAATTACTAAAATTATAAAATCTATCTAATAAAATTATATATACTAGTATTATAACTATTATAAATAAAATTATATAATATATAGATTTTATTATATACTAAATAAAAAACTAATAGAATAAATAGTCTTAAGATATTTTTTAATAGTATAAGCCTAATATAGTATTTTAAATAAATTTATTATAAATAAAACTATTTAATTTATATTTAAATTATAATTAATATTTAATTTTTTTATTTAAATTAAATATAATATATTTATATTTTATTACTTTACTCCCGAGTAGAAGTATAAAAGACTTATTTTTTTATTTATATTTTATTTTTATTACGTTTTACTCTACCTATTAATATTATAAACTAATATCGTTATTATAGACTTATTATATAATTTAAAATAATATTTTTTTATTTAATTCTGCGTAAGCTTTTATACTACTTATTAAACTTTTTACTAAAATAATAATACTAAAGGCCTATTAAAGTAAGTTATATATATACTTAACTTACTTAGTAGTTTTATAAAATAAAAAAATACTATATTTATTATTATTAGTACCCGCGCCGCCTGTAAATAAAAAGAAAAAAATACTTACTATTTAGTTAGTAATACCTACTAATTAAAAATAAAAGTATACTTAGTATTAACTAGCCCTATAGTACCGTATTATTATATTTATTTAATTTTAATATTATTTAAAACTTACTATAAGTTTATTATACTATTTACTCTCTTCTACCTTTTATATATATATTATAGTCTCTACTTAAGTAAAAAAGTTTTTTTTTATATATTAGTTTTTTTAGTAGTATATACTAAGTATATAACTAAATTTATAAAGAATAATAGACTTTTACTTTTTAGTTTAACTAGTAGTTATCTCGGGCACTATTTTAATAAGTTATTTATAAAAAATTTTATTAATTACTAAAATACTATAAACTATTTTTAGAGCTAAAATTATAGTTTTACTATATAGTTTATACGTAATTTTATTAATAAAAGGCGCGTCTATAATAAGAATAGGTAATAGATTTTTATTAAAAGCTAAAGGTATAACAGCGGTAATAGTAATAGTATAAAATAATTTAAAAAAGACTTAATAAATATTTAGTAAAACTTTAAAAAGTAGGAAATAATATAGTATAAAGTATAAGTAGATGGCTAGACTTATATAAAAGTTAAATATTATAGGCTTTAGATACTAGTTTAATAATTCTATTAGTTTTAAAATTTATACGCCTAGTAACTCCTAAGTTAACTAACTACCTTATATATAATTATAAGTAGTAATTACTAATAACCTCTAAGATAATTATAAGTAATTACTAATTTATAAATATAAATTAGAGTGTAAGCGTTGCTATATTTAGATTTAAAATTTATACTACTTATATATAATCTTATTAGTATTATATAAGCTATTTAGTATTTATTAAGTTTTTATTATTATATTATGCTACGGCTTTATAAAACTTATAAAGTACGTTAATTAATATTCTATTACTTATAAATAAGTAAATAAATTAAATATATAAACTAAATTATAAAATATTATTTTAAATATTATTTAAACTGCTAAAAAATAAGTAAATAAAATTATTTTTAATAGTCTAATTTATATATAATAGTTAATAATATATTATAATAATAGTTATATTATTTTTATAAACTATAAATTTAATTTTATAATATATCAAGTATTAAAAATAATAAAATTATAAAGTATAAATAAAAAAGTAAAACTTTAAATAAAATATAAATTTATATATAAGTTTAATAAATTATTATTATTTTATAAAATAAAAATAGGTAAATACTATAACTAAAAATATAAAGTTTTATTTATTTTTAAAAAAGAATATCTCCCTACTATATTAAAATATAACTAGTATAAAATATATAAATATATTAAACTACTTTAATATTAGTTTATATAAACTTTTAAAATAAATTATTTTAATTATATTTACTATATTAAAAAGTAAAAGTATACTTAAATTTTAATTTAGGAATATAAACGTAGTAAAAAAACTTTATTAAATACTAAATTATATATATAATATATATTTACTCTATAACTATCTAATATTATAAAAATAAATTTAATTTTTTATATTATATTAATATAAAAAATATTATATAATACTAAACCTATAGTTTAGAAAACTAATATATATAAAATATAATAATAATAAAATAATAATAAACTCGTAAACTATTAAATTATAAATAAATAAAATTATTATAAAATAAAGTTATTAAATTATAATAAAATAAAAAATCTAGAGCATAATATATAGAAATCTAAAGAAAAGTTAAATTATTTTAAAAAAACTAAAAATGTTTTAGCTAAACTAATTTATTTAAAAAAATAAAAAAATAAAAAAATAGAAAACTTATTTTTTAAATACCTAATAGACTCTAATTAAAATTATTATTATTAATAAAAGTATAAATATTACTTTAAGTATTCACTAAATACTATTTTTTTAAATTATTTTATTAATTAGTAGTCTTTAGTTCTATTTTTTGTTAATATAATATTTTATTATATTTATTAATTAAGTATTCTTCTATTTATTAAAAATGGTTTATTATTTTTAAAAATATAGTATTTTAGTATAGGTAATTACTAACTTATTTAAAATTTATATTTACTTATTTTCTACTATAGTAAGTTTAATTTAAATTTTAGCTTATAAATAATTAATAAATTATATTAAAAGTAGTAAGTATATAAATATAAAATATAAAAAAATATATATTATTTTAAACTAATATTATATTTACGTTATAAAAACTATAAATATTTAAATATATATAAGTTTAAAAAACTAATTACCTAAAAATATTATAAAGAAAACCTATATAGGGGGTATAACGCCTAAAGTAATAAAAGTATAATATAACTAAAAAGTTATAATAATTAATTTTATTTATAACTATAATATATTTAAAACTTATATAAAACAATATAAAGAGTTATAATTATAATAAATTTAATAAACCTTACTCTACTAATAAAATTTAGTTTTAAAATTAAAATAAAATTTAAGTTTAGTAAAAATATTATTTTAGTTACTATACTATAATAATATTATAAAAATAATAATAATTTTAATAAAAATTTATAAAAGTTTAATTTAGAAAATTATATTTATAAGTTTTATATAAAATATAATATAAATATATAATATAAATATATAATAATATTATATAATAAAATATATAATTTTATTTTATAAATTTATACATTTTTAACTTTTAAAATTTATAAAAATAAAACTAGAAATTTAGTAATATAATTTATATATATAAATTTACAAAAGTCCTATTAGTTTAAATTTTATAATTAATTTTATATATTACTATAATTAGTAATATTTATTTTTATTATCGTAATACTACTTATTTAGTTGTTAATTTTTTATTTATTCTAAAAAGAAAAATAACTTAGTATTTATTAAAATTAAGTAAATAGTATTATTATTAATTTTTAGCTAAAGTTAGTAGTTATAATTATTAAATATTTAAGAATATATTTTAAAGTCTTTTTAGCTATTATAATAAAAAAAATTATTATAAAAGATATTATATAGTATAATAAAAATATAAAAATATAATTTAAACGCGCTATATATAGTCTATAAGTTTATTTATAATTATACTTTTATACTATAATTACTACTATAGTCTAATAAGTTATTAATAAAGTTATTACTTTACTAGTTATAAAATTTAAAAAATTTTATATTTAATAGGCTTTAAATTATAATATATTTATTTTTAGCTACTTTTATATTAAGTAAAAATGTGGTATATACTAAGTTAATATAACTTTTATAAATAAATATAAAGAATTAGTATAAAGTATAAATAAAAAATTAAATTTATATAAAAACTAAATATTATATACTCTAAGTACTAGCCTAATAGCTTTTTTAATTTTAAGATTTATATACTTAATAATACTTAATTAAATTATATATAATAATAAATAGTAATAACTAATAACTTTTAAATTATTTATAAGTATTTATTAATATATTAATATAAATAAAAGACTATATATTATTATATTTAATAGAGTACTATAATTTTTATTAAAGAAAATAAAATATATCTTTTAATAATTTATATATTATATTATTATATATAAACTATTTTATATTTATTAAGTTTTTATTATTATATATATATTTATATTTATATACTAATTGAATTAATAGTGTAGCTATAGTAGCTTAGAGTAACTAAAAGAGATTTTAAATAAGGAGGAGTATATATATATTTTTATAATTAATATATTAAATAGAGTAGGTAAAACTAAATTAAAAAAAATTATTATACTATACCGCGATTTTATAAAGCTTATAAAATATATAAATTAATATATATATATATATATATATATATATATAAACTATATTATAAAAAAAATACAAGAATTATATATTATATATATTTATAGTAGAAATAAATCTAAGTAGTAATATATAATATTTTAAATTATTAATAATAATACTTATAAATATTTTAATTAATTATTGTTTTATTTTAAACAATTATTGTAATATTATTATTAGAAAGAAATTACTTAATATAAAATTATTTAATTATTTTATTATATTTTAAAAAGAGCTACTAGAATAATAATAATATAATTTTATTTTAAATATTATAGTATTTTAAAATATATAAAATTATAAAACTTAATAAATATATATTAAATAAATTTATTATAATATTTAATATTTTTATATATTAATTATTATAAATATAATATTTATTACTGTTTATTTAAAAGAAATTAATTAATTATATTATATAAAGTATATATAATAATTATTATTTTTATATTTATATTTATATTTTAAATTATATAAAAAATTTACTATATTTAATTTTATACTAACTAAAATTAATTATAGTTTTTTTTATTTTTATAATATAGTTTATTTATAAAATATAAATATAAAATAATATATTGTTTAATATAATTTATAATTATATAATTAGTAGTTAAATTAAATTAAAAATTAGAAATATTAATTATATAGTAATATAAATATATTATTATTATAGTTATATAATATACTATTTATTAAATAGTATATAATAATAGTTATTAAAAATATATTATTATATATCTTATAGTAATTAACGTAATAATATATATATTAAATTATAAAATAATAAAAAGACTATAGTTATATTTTATTATATTATAAATTTACAAATAATATAAAACTAAATATAAAATTAAAAAAATTACTATAGTAGAGAGAACTAAGTCGAGAATATAGTCTAGTTAATATAAATATAAACCGTAAACTGAAGGCTTAGAGAAAATACTATTTAAACGCGAAGGACTCTAAAAGCGCCGGCTATATTACCTTTATTTAAACTCCGAGCTCGAAAACCATTTCCCATCTCTCACCCTCTTTGTACCAGATATGGACTCTCTTAATCTTCTTACCTCCAAAGCTCGTTGCGTAATCCTCCAGCATCCTTGCAACGCCCTTGCCGTTCCTCGTTCCCACCAAGGTCTCGAACAGTTGCCTCTCGCGGGCGGGTGTGTTGGCGTCGTGCGCGACGGATCCAAACTGCATATCATTGCCATTCTTCCGAAATTCCATTTCAGTAGCAACATCCCGAATCATCTTCTTGGTGCCTTCGTTGTTGATACTATCGCGGATGACGTACTTGAGGTCATCCACGGGGCCGTCGTTGCGGGCGCGCTTGAATTGCTGAAACGTCAGGTCCGACCACCAGAGCCGTTTTCCGTCAGGAGCAATGTTGGTTTTCTCTGTCATCTTGTTCCACTTGGCGACCATGACGCCGTCGCGGCCCGCGGTTGAAAAGAAATTTTCAGAGACGAGGACCGGTGGGTTTTTCTCGTTGAAAGCTCGGAATGCCGACCCAGTAAGCTTGGTTTCCATATCCAAACCAAGATCCTTAAAGACCGTCTGGACGTTCTCAAACTTCTCCCAGTCCACACGATGAGTTTCCAGATCGTCGGCGTGATATCCGTCCTCCCACTTCGGAACACCTTGCTTGTCGTAGTTCTTCGAAGGCTCTTTTTTCATATTGCTAAGCTTGGTTTCCAGTGCGCCGAGCCTAGTGCTTCCCATCCTTTCATAATCTGTTGACGCGAGGACTTCGTCAGACTCCGACTCCGACTCTTCCATCAACTCTTCCTCATCCGAAGATGCTGGAGGTGGATTTTCATGTGCAGGAGCAGGGTTTGTAGGCGGTGTATTGCCGCCTGGACCGCAGCTTGATCTTTTGCATTGGGCCTTAGGGGGTGGCGGCTTCTGTGGTTTTGGCGGCGCAGGAGTGACTGGTTTCGGTACAGCAGGAACCACTGGCTTAGGCAACACTGGCTTGGGGAAAACGGGAATTCCAGGGTCAGCATCTCGCATCATCAGAGCCCTCGTGGAGCATTTTCCATCCGCACCTAACATATATGAGCATATTATCTGTGTAGATTATAATTCAACTTTACATGGAGCAGCAGATGTTCTCAATGGCATACTCATTGAGGCAGCCATAAGCACTATATGCGACCATTGAGTGCGCATGATGACGATCGGGGTATTCCGAGGGCTTGGTGCAAAGGGAGAAATCGTGTATGTAGGTAATCGAAAAGTAATAAGTACGCCTAGATCTCGATCCAGGGATACGAACGCAGTGAGAGAACTCTGTTGGGTGCTAACCCGTGTACGCAATGATCAAAAGCTTGTGAAGGCGACTGAACCTAAGGACAAGTATGTAGGTAATAAGACGAATAATTTGCTCGTATCCAGCCGATTTTTTTGTGCTATGTTATGCGAGAAACCAAGGTCAACGCGGGAGTTTTTATATACCTTCGGCAACATGACAACAATATCTGTCCTCTGCGATAAATGCTATGAGAGGCGTAATCGCAGGCGTATCATAGCCACAAACTAGCAATTCATAGGCGATGGCTATGATGAATATTCCTAGAACGCTTATTGGGTGTGATTCGAATAGTCCACGCCACTTACTCTACACTCCACGGCACAGAATCACTCTGTAACCTAAACCACTTTCGGCCCCACTCTAATAAAACGCTACGCCACATGCCGTCTAGATGGACTCGCCATGCAAAACTCTATCATGGATGATGAATTATATCAAATCTGTCCTTTCTTATCGACTTCGAGCCACGGTATACATGACAAAGTGCATCTTTCCAAGACAAACAAAATCCTGATGGAGCTGAACACTGCCTCATTTGACTACCTTGAGAGATCTGGTCTCTATGAGCATCATTCCTTGTCAAAAAATAGGTATGGGGTACGTGTTCTTTGGAAAGGCGTCTACATGGGTTTGGGATCCTGTGAACCATATGACCACAAGTGATCCGTGCCGTCAGCGGTTTAAGACCCATCACCCCATCGAACTCTCTCTCCTTCTTCGTAGTTAATCAAGTATTTTTGGCCGACAGCCTGTTCTGCTTCGTGCCGTCACAGGTTTACTCAATCGTGCGGCAAAGCTGGCCCCAACCGCGCCTCATCCAACAGCGGCGCCAAAGGCGTAACATGGCGGATTCCGCTCAGGCCATATTCTGTGGCGAGCATCAGAATATTCAAACGGTGTCCTGTTCTTTAGCCCTACGCCACCGTACGTGCCATTGCCGAAGCCCAGCAATAACTCGAAGGAGCTCAGCTCCGCCCCGACCCGTTGCCTTCGACGAGTGTGGCCTCGATTTGAGAACACATTACAGGACGAAGAGACACGAAACATGTGTCCTCTAGAAAGAGGTTGACGTAGAAAATTGGAAGGTGATGATTCAACAATACAAATACGAGGCTATCGCACGGTCGACTAGTTCTGCATTCCCGCACTCACAACACATCTATATCATCTACCTTTTAATTTCATCATTAGGACTACCGCTTCTCAATCTTCTATCGTAGAATCGGCAATTTCCTTTCAATCATGGCAGCCAATGTTATCCTCAACGCCGGATCCATCGCCGCCGCATTGGTTCCACTCGCCTTTATCCAGAAGCCCACGGACCCAATGAAACAAACATCGATCGCCATAGGCGTAGGCAGTGGAGGGAGTGTCCCGCACGTTGCCATTTGGGGTGAAGATGGCGCTCGCATCTCCCAATACAAGGGACATGCAAATGGTCATATTTGCGCAAAAGAGACGTGGCAAACGGTTGTGGACAATTACCAAAATGGAATGAATCCAGCGAACCCTAGCTATATTTCTGTCGTCATGCAGGAAAATGACGCTCTCTGCGTGGCTGCCATTTCGGTCTCTGGCAACGGCCAGCAGTGGACTTGGACCGGAGATATGGCTTACACTTGCGGTGCCCAATGGATGGAAAGCGGTTACATCTTCCAAGGATCCAATGTGCCTATTCGGTGTGCATGGCTAGACGCAGATCATACCAACGGTATTATCGCAAAAGGAATGAGTATGCATATCCGGGACTTCACGGCCGATCCGGGTCTGGTTGCGCAGTATAAAAATAACACAGACAGAATGTGCAAAAATAGCAGAAGATTGACCTTCTGGCCTGATACGCTTCCCGATGCGCCGATCCCGATATTCGATCCGCCCTTGGAGTACACAAGGAACACGAACGAAGGCAACCCCGACCCTTATGCGCCGGATACGTCAGGTTCACTGAAAGAGCCAGATTTTGGAAAAGACAGAGGGAACAGGGCCTACCCCGATAGCACGGACTTGAAGGGCTGGAGCATTCGCCGCAAGAAACGGCACGCGAAGGACTCCAAGAGCCGCAGAGGTATCAAGCAAGTTTTGGCTGATACTCTCGTTGTCAGCCACTTCCCCAGCCACAGCGCTAGAGAGATGTGCGAAGATCCGATGGCTTTCAGTTCGGACTTTGTGTCCGTCCAAGAAGGTCTTTTCTGCGACATGACTCATCGGAAGCTCTGGCCAGTTTGCACACCGACTCTCACAACGGAGTGCTTCGACGTTTCCAACGTAACATTAAACGTAAACGGGCCGCATAAGAGAAGCGATATACCGAACAAGCATTACACAAAGCAGCATGAATGGGGTCTTACCCAAGAGAAGCGAGCATTACTGCCCCCTATGAAGCCTACTGAAAACGAGAAGCGAAAGCTGGGGGGGCACCCTGGCGACAGGTGCAACCCTCAGGAGTGAGCCATAATGTTACGATCCGGCGTAATATGCCAAGTCCTGTGACAGGCGAGAGCAGGGTCCGGAGTAATGTTCAGATGGATGGATGGATGGTTTTATTTCGCACGGCTCTAAGCCTAAAGGGCCCTAGTACTATCTATCACCTGCCTACATTCCTTACATTGCATTCTTAAGACTCCTAAAGCCCTTATTCCGTTATTATAGAAGTTGTTTTTACCTATCCCTATATATTTTATAACTCTTTTCGTGTATAGTTAGTAGTAAATTAATTTATTTTTATATTAAGTTATTTTACAGCTTTAAGAACTACGTAAAAATAAAATAACTAAAAAAAAAATTAATAGTTATGGCTAGAGTATATAAAAATTATATATTTATATATTACTAATTAAATATTAGTAAATAGTATACTTTTTAGTATTTTAAATATATAATATATAATAGCTATTCTAATATATATTATTAAAAGTAAATTTATTAAAGTAAAACTTTTACTTAATTAGTATAGTATATTATAATATTAATTTTATATATTATATTATTTAATATATAAAACACTATATTAAAAAAAACCTTTAAGTAAATTTAAATAAATAAATACTTTTTATAATTAATTAATAGTTTTATTATAAAAAACTTTTTAGTCTAGACTATTAAAAATTTTAAAAATAAATATTTTTTAATTAACTACTACTAGATTAAATAAAAAAAGTTAAAGTAATAATAGCCCTATATTAATATAGTAAATTTTAGTATAGTAAATTATATATTATAATAATAAGTTTACTAAAAAGAAAAAATTTTTTATTTTTATATATATTTATTTTTTTACTATATTTAAGGAAATAATTTTTTTTTCTTATATTTATTTTAGACTAGTATTTTAATACTATACTTAATCTCTATTATATAATAAAATACTAATATAAAATATATATTAAAAAGTAACTATTTATTATAATTTATATATAAATTAATATAAAAAAAAGAAAAATATTATAATTTATAATAATTTATTAAATATTTTTTAAAAATTTTTTATTATAATTATATATAAATTTATATAAATATATTATATAATTTTAATATATATTTTAATAAAATTAATAAAATTAAATAAATAATATAAAATAATACTAAATCTAAAAAATAATTTTTTTTAGTATATTATTTATTAATACTAATAATATTATAACTATTATATTTATTTTTAAATTATTAAAAAACCTATAATACTATTTTATAAATTAATATAACTTATATTAAAAGTAAAAATTATAAATAAAGTTTAAAAAAATCGTTTATTTTTTTTAAATATTAAATTATATTAATTTTTATAATAATAATTTATTTAATTACTATTATATTTTTAATAATTAAATTAATTCTTTATTAGTGTATTAGTAAAAATATAAAATATATAAATTAAATATATTTATTTTATAATTTATATTTATTATATATTTTAATTTAATATTTTTAATTTATTATATTAGTTATATAAATACTCTTTTATAGTTAAATATAAAACTTTTTATAAACTTAATATATAAAAAAGTAAAGTATTATATTAAGACGCTAGTCTAAAAATAGTATAAACTAATAAAATTATACTTTTAAATATAATTAAAAAATAAGTATATTTAAATAAATTTATATATAATATTATATTTTTAAAAAAGAATTATATAAATTTATACTAATAATATATTAAATTATTATAATTATATAACTAATAAAAAATATATATTAAAAACTTTTTTAAAGAATAAATACTATATATTAAAATATTATAATTTTAATTTTTTCTAAGTTTAAAAAAACTTTTTAGTAGTATTTAATTATATAATATTTTTTTATATTATTAAATTATCTATTTTAGTTTTATAAATTAATATTTTTAAATATATTTTTAGACTTTTTTAAATTACTATTTTAAAGTTTTTATATAAAATACTAAAATAGAGAATATTAAAACTATTTTTAAAAAATAAAATTTTTTTATTAATTTTTTTATTTTTAAATATAATAGTTAGTATTATAAATTTATTAAATCTATATAATAAAATTAATATATAAATTATTAAAAGTCTATATTTATTTTTAAAAATTAAAGAGGATATATAATAAATTAATAAAATAATTATTAATAATAGTTTATTTTAGTAATAGTTTATTTAAACTAAAAATATATAGTAATAAAAAATCTATAAAATAAAATAAAATTTAAATAAAAAAACTTTTTATATAAAATCTAGTAATTAAAATTTTAAGTATTATTTAATTAATTTAAGTTTTTTTTTAATACTTTTTAAATTATATATAAATATAATTTTATTTAATTATTAATTTTATATAAAAATATAATTATTTTTATAGGTAATAGAATTTTATATTTTAAATATATATATTTAATAAATTTAAATAAAGTTTAGTAAGTTTATATTTAGTAAATTTTATTTATATAAAAAAATTATAAATTATATTAATAGTTTTAGTAGATTAATAAATTTATAAATATAAAAATATATATAATAAATTATTTTTTTAAAAACTAATTATTTTTTTAAAAACTAATTATTAATTAATAAGTTACTTTTTTTATATTAAAATTATTATATATTTATAATAAGTTAATTTATAATTTTTTTTAATATTATATTTTAAAACTATAAAGACTTTAATATTTATAATATTAAATATATAAATATTTAAATTAAGTATTATAAAATATTTTTTATATTTTTATATAATATTATATATATTAATTTTTAGAATAGTTAGTAAAATATTAATTAATATATTTAAATTAAATTTAATTTTTAATAAGGCCGATTTTAATTTTTTAATATAAATAAAATTAATATTAATATTTAAAAATATTATATTTATTTTTAAAACTATATAATATTATATTTAAAATTTAATTTAATATACTTTTATTAATATACTAAATAACTAAGTTATATACTATAACTAATATAGTTTATTAGTATATAGTGTATTATTAATAAATAGTTAACTTTTACTAATTATTTACTATATAACTTTATCCTTTAATAGCTTTTTTAATACTAAATATTTTTTAATAATTATTTTTTTTTATAAAAGATTTAGACTACGCTATTTAGTATTATATAAAAAAATTAATAAAATATTAAGAATTAGTAAAATTATTATAGAAAAAACCTAAAAAAAAATATATAAACTTATTTAGACTTTAATTATAGTAATATTAATTAAATCGCTATAATAAATTTTTTATTTTATATATAGTTAATATATATATAATCCTAAAAACCTATTAAGTTAAATTATAATAAACTCTAAAATTATATAAAATGTTTAGCTAGAAAGCTTAGTAATATAAAAAAAATTTATTTAAATAATTATACTAAATAATAAAAAATATACTATATAACTTTTTTAACTACTTAATAGTTTCTTATATACTATAAATATTTTATGTTAGAATATAATACTAAGTATTAAGGCTATAGTAATATATAAATAAAAAAAATTAAAAGTATTTATTTTATATTATTATTATATTCTTAGTACTAAATATTATTTACTATAATATTATATTATTAATTTATATACTACTATAAACTAAATTATAAAAATTTATAGTATATTCTTTATTATTTAAAATAATTATTTAAAGTACTCTTTTAAAAATTACTTTAAAGCTTTTTAGCTTAATATTTTATATAATTTTATCTATATATTAAAAAAACTTTTTAGTCCTTTAGTTTTATATATATACTAATAATATATATAGTAATTAATTTTATTATAACTATTTATCTAGTATTATAATAATTAGAGCTTAAATAATTTTTTTTTTTTTTATATTTTATTACTTAATAACTTTTTATCTAAATCTTTCTATTTTATAATTTATTACTCTACTTATATAGCGGAATTAGGGTTTTAAAATAATATAATAATTATTAACTAAAATTAACTAGTTATAAAGTTATTAAAATATAAATATAAAATATAAATTTTTTTATAATAGTAGACTACTTTCTAATAGTAAACTACTTACTAATAAATTATATTTTAAGTTTAAGTATTTTACTAACCTAAAATAAAAATAATTTTTATTATTTTTATATACGCTAATTTTTTTTATATATATATATATTTTTTAACTAATATTTTAATACTATACTTTATATTTTTATATAATAATATTAAATAACTAAATATTATAAAATTTAATATATTTAAAAAAGTATATATTAATAAAAACTAATTATATTATATAAATAGTATTAGTATATTTAACTATTATTAGTCTATTAACTAATTTTTATTTTATAAATATTAACTCTTTTATTTTTTTAAATTATATTTTATATTTAATTAATAATACTATTAAAGTAAAGTAAGGTTTTTTTTTTTATATAATAAAATTACTATTAGTAACTACTTAATTAAGAAGAAAAGTGCTATATATACTATAAAACCTAATAACCGGCTCTTAAAAATACTACGCTAAGTCTAATTAAAAAAGATAGTATTTACTAAAATAAATATATAATAACTACTTAATAATACTAAATAAATTTATAGCTTAGTATAATTTATTATTTTATATAATAATTTATACTAATATATTTACTATTATAAACTAATACTAAGTAGGTATTTATAAAAAAAAATATTAATATATTATAATTATAGTATACGTCGTAGCGTTTAAGTAAATTAAGTTATAATATTATTTTTAATATAAGTAATTTATAGTAAATAAGTCTTTATAATAAAAATTTATATAATTAAATAATTAATAATAAAATATTTTTTTATAATTATTAATTTAAATTATTATATAGTAGTAATAAGAATTTAATATTAATATATTATAGTTTTATTTTATATTAAAAAAAGTAAAAATAATAGATTTATAATTAAAATTTATTAATAATTATTAAATATATATTAAAAAGTATATAAACTAGTCTAAAAATATATTAATAGTTTAAATATATATATATATATATTATATACTTAAATATAAATAGCTATAAAAAAGGGAAAATAATAATAATATTATATTAAAATAAATAAATTACTAGTTATATATAATTAATAGTAGTATATACGCTTTTATTAAAAAAGTGTATATAAAAATTTTTTTTTTAAAAATACTATATTAAAGAGAGTAGGAGTAGAGTTAGAATTTTTTTTACTTATAAAATAAACTACTATTCTAAAAACGGAGTTTACTCTTAGTAAGTAAAGCCTTAGTAAAAAAGTAATTAACTAAGAAGTAAAATAATAAAGTAATATATTAGAAATAAAATTTTATTAAAAATTTTTATATAGAATACCTAATTATACTAAATACCTAAAATAAATATTTAAACTAATTAAATATATTTAGTTTATAGTTAATATACTACTATATATAATTTTACTAATTAGTTAATTATTTATAAAAGGTAGGCTTATAGAGCGGTATTTTAAAACTTAATATATAAAATAAAAGAAAAGTTATAAAGTAGGTAATTTAGAGAGAGGCTTTTTCCTTTTTTTTTAAAATTATATAATAGAGTTATTAACCGTAAAGCGGGTTAGAGATAAAAAAAACTAAAAAAATTATTAATAGAGGTAGTATTACGTATATAAAAGTATAAATTAATAAAGAGTAATTTTATAGAGTTTATAGCGCTAGTAAATTTAAAACTATAAAATATAGTAAAAATAAATATATTATTTATATTTTAAATAAAAATATAAAAGGTAGAGGTACTACTTTTTAGCTTTTTAAAGATAAAGACTAAGTTATTATTTTTATTTAGTTATATAAACGGTAAGTCTTAGTTTTTATATAAAAATATATTTTTTAATTAAAAATAGTAGTATTATAAAAGTATTTTATAAGTATTATATACTATATAGGTTAAAATAAATTAGTTTAGTAATAATTAATATATAAAAGTAGTAAAGTACTAAAGGTTTATAAATATAAAAATTATTATAATTATATTAGCTTATAAGAGTATTATATTAGTTTATAAAAATAAAAACTATTAAGTAATTTATAAGAATTATATCTAATTATAGTACTTAGAGAAGGCAGTTTAAAGGGGAATATATATATAGTAAAATTTATTAAAAAGGTATTAAATATTATATATATAAATATATTACTATTAACTATAAATATAATATAAAAAAAGATAGAAGTATTATATAAGAGTTTTTATAATTAATAAAAATATATAATATAAAAGTTTTATATATTATTAAAAAGTAAATAATTTTTAAATTATATTAGGTATAGCTATATAGTAAAGAGGTAGTATAAAGTATATATACTAAAGTATAAATTTTTATTTTAGTTTTATTTTTATAATCTATTTTTAGTTATTAGTAGGAAGTAGTAAAAAAATATAATAAATATATTAAAAAAAAATAGTTATTATATTAATATTATATTAAAGTTAGTAAGCTGTAAATTTAGTATTATAAATAAATTATTAAAAATTATAAAAGATAAAAATATAGTGTTTTTTTTTTTTTTAATCTTTTACGAGGAGATATTTTATTTAATAAAAATAGTATAGTAGAAAAAAGTTTTATAATTATTAAAATTATAATAGTTATTATATTATAATAAAAAATAATATAAATAGGTAAAAAGTATAAAAAAGTATTATATATTATAAAATTACTAGTTATAGTAATATAGTAAAGAAAATAGTTATATAATTATTAATTATAAAATATAGTTAATAAATAGTAGATATACTTTCTAAATTAAGTAAAGTATAAAATAGTTTATATTTTATATTATAATTCTCTTTACCTATAAAGTAAATTATTATTTTAACTAATTAGGCTTAGAGCGGTTTACTTTTAACTAAGTAAATATAATAAATAGAATTAGATAAACTAAAAAACTAATTTTTAGGAGAAGTTTAAAAAGATTTTATTAGAGTTTTTAATTTTTAATATATAGCTAGAGAGTTTAGTATATACTAGTAATTAACTAAAAGTTAGGCTATACTACTATAACTTACCTCTATAATATTTTACTAAATATTACTTTTTAATTAGTTAATTACGTATAGAAAGTAGGATAGTAAAGTAGTATAAAATAAAATTATATATTTTTAAGTAAAAAAGCTATTAAGGTAAATAGTAGAAGAGACTTATTTTTTTTTTTTTTTTTTTTTTTTACTTTAGTTACTAGATATGGCTTACACTTTATTATAAAAATAAATTTATATTTATTAATAAAATTATTACTTTAGGTATAAAATATACTTATAAGATATAAAATATTTATAAATCTAGTATAGAGTTTAGTAGTATAGTTAGTATTTAAAATATAATATAAAATATTATTAACGCGCTAGATCGTGTTATAGTTAATTAATATTATATTAAAATTTTTTTAAAAAAGGGATAAAGAGTCAGCGTTATTACTTAGTTATATAAATAATAGGCGTTTTCTTTTAAATATATATTAGTTAAAGTTAATATTTTATAATATTATATATAGAGTAAATTAGTAATATATATTAAATTATGTAAAATAAAAAGCGTTAGTAGTAGTTAATAGTAAAAAGTAAAAACTTTCTAAAAAATTATAAAAAAAAAAGTATAATATATACTAGAGTATATAAGAGTAAAATATTAGTTAAAGTTTATAGAGATTATATATAAGTATAGTTATAGAGAATAGAAATAAAAAAAAGTATTTATAAAATTATATAGTATTAAGGGAGTTAATTTTAAAATTTTTTTAAGTAGTAGTAAAGAAAGTAGTACTATTAATATATTAAATAGTATAAAATAAAATAAATATACTATATAAAAGGTTTAATAAGTTTTATTTAGTATAGAGATTATTTAAATTTTTATATAATAATTATTTTTTTAGACCTATAGAGTATAGCTATATAGTAAAAAATAGGTATATAATTTATTTAATAGAGTAGTAGAAAAAAAAAATATTTTTATATTAAAAAGAAAAAGTTTTATAAATTATTCTTAGTGGGTCGGCAGTATAATTAGTAAAAAAAAATAATAAATATACTAGAATTACCGTAGTTATAGTATATATATATTAAATTTAAATTTTAAAAGTTATACTAGTATAAAAAATAAAAGTATAGTATAGGTATAGTATATATTTATATTAATAGGTAGTTATAAATTTTATTTTTTTATATAGTAGTTATTTTTATTAAAATTATATTATTTTTTTTATAATAGGAGAGAATTTATAATTTATAAATAGATTTTATTTTTAGTTTAGAAACTATATTATTATAAATAAGTTATTATATTAGAGACGACTAGTTAAGAAATAATATTATATTAAAAAAATTTTATATAGTAGTATCATTAAACTATTCGTATATAAGTAAAGTAAAAAAATTAATTTATACTTACTTTTATATTATAATTTTCTTTATTATAAAATAAACTACTGTCCTAGCCGATTTAGTAAATAGAATAAAATTAGTTATATAAGTAAAGCTAGTAATAAAATTAAAATAATTAAAAGACTAATTTTTAAAAAAAAATTAAAAGTTTATTAAAGTTTTTAGATTTTAAAAAATTCTATTATAGCTACAGAGCCCGCTATATACTAAAAAGTAATAGTAAGTTAAGCTATAGTATATAGTTTTATATTATAACTAACACTCTACTAAACGTAGTTTAATAATTTTTTTTAGTTTATAAAAAATAGAATAGTAAAGCGGTACTAAAAAACTTAGTATTTATTATATATAATTCTTTAAAAGAAAGCTATAAAAAGTAGATAAGTCTAAAATAAAATATTTTTATTTTTATTATTTTTATTCTTTTTACGAAGATAGTGGAGCTAATTAAAAATAAATTATTTTTTAAATTAGTATTTATAGTTTAGAAGTAAGTAATACTAAAAAATATTTTTTTTAAATTTATTAATTTATATAATTATAGTAGTGTATAAAATTAAATTATAAAATATATTTTTCTTTAATAAATTAAGTTATAGCCGATAGGGGTTCCCTTTAAATAGTTTAAAAAAACTAAAGTAAAATTAAATTTTTTATTAAATTATATAGAGCGTAAGTATTAAATAAAAATATTTTTATAGTTAGGTATACTTATTTATAGTAATATTATAAAAATCGTTTATAAGTATAATATATTATTTATTAAAGAGTAGTAAAAGATAATAATATTTAGTAATTAAAAGTAGTTTTATATTATAAAGTTATAAGAGTAGTTATAGATATATTATTTATCACTATATATAGAAAGTAGAAAAGAAAATAAATTAATATTTATTATATATAGTTATAGTGTCTTTAGTAAATATATATTTAGTAAAATTAATATTTAAATAATTTAAAATAGTTATAGGCGAGGTACTACTATTATAAAATAATTTATATTAAAAAAAGGGGAAATAGTTAATATATACTAAATAGTAGTATTTTTTATATTTTAGATTTAGGTATTACTTAGTAAGAGATATAGTTATAATAGAAATCTACTTCCCCCCTTATTAAAAAGGCTAATTAGTAAATAGACTAAAAATATATTTTATACTTTATATATTATATTATATTTACTTATAGGCCGTTCGCGTTATATTTATATTTTTAGTAATTATTTATAAATAATTTATATTATATCTATACTTTTAGTAACTACTTATAGATTATCTATATTATATTTATACTTTTAATAACTATTTATAAATCGTCTATATTATATTTATACTTTTAATAACTATTTATAGGCCGTTTATATTATATTTATACTTCTAGTCTAATAGTATAAAAAGTAGAGTTTATCTATATAATAAACTTCTCTATAGATTTTTATATATATTTTTTTTATACGCGTATACTATTTCTATAATATTTTAATATCTATTTCTTTAGTATATATATATACTATCTTTATAGTATTTTAGTATTTATCTTTTTTATATATATATACTACCTCTTTTATAAATATATATAAAAACTTATTTTAGAGTTATATTATAAATTTTTATAAATATTTATTTTAGTACTATACCTACGTCTATATATCTCTTTATTTTCTTTTTTTAGGTTTCTCTACTGCCTATAGATCTTAATTAATATTTATTTTAAATATTCCTCTCCTTTATAGCGCCTATAAAAATTTAATAGACTTTTTTTAAACTACTATACTATAAAAAGTAAGTAATAGAAATATAGAACTTTAAGTAAAAAAATAGTAAAAATTTAAATAGACTTTAAATATTTAGTTAAGTATTATACTATAAAAATAAATATTCTTTAACTACTTCTTTTAGTCTATAGAAAAATAGTATTAATATAAGTAAAATACTTTACTATATATAAAGAATAAGAATATATAAAAATATATATTCTTCTTTTATTATATTTTTATTTATAGTAGTTTACGTACTATTATTTAAATATATAAATATTTTAAAATATATTTTAAGTATACCGCTTATATAAGTAATAGGGGTAACCCTATTATAAGTTTTATAATATCTTTTTTAGGCTTACCTGTCTATTTAGCTATATAAAAAATAGATTTTTTAAATTTTTAAACTCTTTACTACTAAAGTATAGTATTAACGTAAAAGAAAGAGATAAAATTAAAAAAAATAAATATATATTACTTAGTTTAGCACGTAAAAATAACTATAGTAAAAATTATTATTATTTTAAAATTTTTATTATAGTTACTAATATATACTATAACCCTATTAAATTATATTTATAGTAGTTTAAGAGGTATTATATATTTACTACCCTAGCTATATAAAAGTTATATAAAGTCTTTTTTAAACTCCCTACTACTAAAAGTATAAAAAAAAAATAGTATAAGAATAAGTAGAAGTCTTTTAGTTATTATTTTTAATTTACTATTTTTTTAACTATTTTAAAAGTAATTAATACGGAGCTACTATATATTTATTTAAAAATTATTTTTAAAGTTTAGCCTAGCCCCTTATATTATAGGGCCCTAATAGTATTATTTTTAGTATTATAGCCGGCGCCTTTAATTATAAAATTAAAAGTAAATATATTTTTAGACTATTATACCGTAAAAGTAGTAGTAGAATTATATATAATTATAAATAAAGAGGTAATAGGTTTATATAAATATTAGCCGCCCTAGTATAGAGGTATATATAGACTTTAGATATTTTACTTTTAAATAATATATTTTTCTATTATTATATTTTAATATAGTAAAACTCCGGGTCCTATTATATAATTAAGTCTTTTTTAAAATTAATTTTAGACCTCTTAAATACTTATAAATTATTTTTTTTATTTATTTTAAACTTTTTCTACGTATATATAGTTTTACTAAATTAATTTTTAAATTTTTTAGGTACTTATATATTTATTTCTTTATTTATTTTAGACGTTTTCTATATATATAAATTTTATTAGAATAGATTTTAAAGTTTTTTACCCTTTTAATAGTTATAAATTATTTTTTTTATCCGTTTTAGATCTTCTCTATATATATATAATTTTATTAAATTAATTTTAGATTTTTCTAGTACCTATATATCTATATTTTAATTTATTTTAGACGTTTTCTACGTATATAGATTTTATTAAAATAAATTTTAAAAACTCTTAATCTTTCGGTACCTATATATAATTATTAATATAATTTTTACATACTTTTTACGTATATAGACTTTTATTAAATTCATTTTAAATTTTTCTAATACTTATATTTAGTTTTTTTATTTATTTTTAGGTATTTTCTGCGTATATAAGTTATATTTAAATAGATTCTAGATTTTTTTCCCCCCGGCACTTATATATTATTATTTACTTAATTTTAGACTATCGCGTACTAAATAGTAGATAGTAAAAAAGTATAGTTTTAAATAAAGAGGTAGAGGATTTATATAATATTTTTTATACTCTAGATCTAGGTATTACCTAGTAAGAAATATAGTTATAATAAAAATTTATCCCTCTACTTATTATAGAGGCTAATTAGTAAATAGACTAAAAATATACTCTATACCCTATATATTATAATTATAATAATAAATATTCCTAATTACTACTATAGACCTATTTACTTATTAAATAGATTATATATATTATTATTAACTATAATTTATACTAGCGTAATACTAGCGTAAATAAAAAAATATAGTAAATTAAAAATATTTACTATTATAACTATAGTATATATTTATTTATAAATCGTTTATATTGTATTTATACTTTTAGTAATTACTTATAAACTATTTATATTATATTTATATTTTTAGTAACTATTTATAAACTATTTATATTATATCTATACTTTTAGTAACTACTTATAGACTATTTATATTATATTTATACTTTTAGTAACTACTTATAGGCCGTTTATATTACCTACTTTTATTATTATCTAACTTAAATATTATATAAATATTTCTTTCCTTTACTTTATTAATATAAATTATATTTTATTTAATTATATACCTTTTATATTAAATAATAATAAATAATTCCCTTTAAGGGAAGCGTAAGGCTAATAAGCTATATTAGTAGACTTAGAGGGCTAAAATTAAAAATACTATTTAGTAAAATTATACTATTTTTTCTATACTACTAATTATTAATTAATTTTAATACTATTTTATACCTATTTTACTAAAACCCTAAGTAGTAGAGATTATATTAGTATAATAGTTATATTATTTTTTATTAATAGTCTTATAGTCTTCTAATACTATTTTTTTAGTATAAGTATAAGAGCCGCTATTTATTATTTTATAGTTTTATTTTACCTACTATATATAGTATAATTTTATATTTAAGTTACTTTTTTAATAGTAGCTATACTATATTTTTATAAATTATTATTAATTATAGTTTTAGCTACTGCTTATTTAAGACTTTTAGAACCCTTTACTATTTATTATTATATATATATTACTAATTAATATTCTACTACTATATACTAATATTAACTATTTAATACTTTTACTATTATAGTTTTATACTACTATATTTAAATAGACTAATAGTGTAGTAAACTCTACTTATTTATTTATTAATAATATTATTAATTTTTAAAATCTGCGTATTAATATTATAAATATTTTACTTATAATTACGTAAGTATACTATATCTAATAACTCTATATAGAAAAGATACTAATACAATATAAGTTAAATAGTAATATAGGCTAAAATAGTAAAATAAGTGCCCTTAATAATATAATATAGAATAAACCCCTATCTATACTAAATAAGTAGTAAGCTAATACTAATATAAAATATAATTTTATAGACTATAAAATAGAAAAAATATTATATATATTTAGTAATATTATTAATAATACTAGTTTATAGAATAATATATAAGAAATATTTTTAAAAAATTAATTAAATTCTAAATTTTTAGTACTATTTTTAATTAAAATTAGTACTACGCCTATATTGCTTAGACTTAATATATTATCTAAATTAAATATACTTACCTCCCTTATTACTAATATAAAAGATAAATCTTAATATATAAATTAGCTATTTAGAGAGCTAAATAAAGAAAATACTTTACTTAGTTTACTTAATAGTCTTAGTCTAACTAGTAAGCTAAATACTAAGCCCTATATTATATTTAGTATATATATTCTTCTATTTTATTTTATTTTTTTTAATATAATTTTAGAGCCCTCTCTAGTAATAGCTAAAAGAAAAAAAAAATTTCTAATTTAATATTTTATTAATATATTATATTTATAAACGGAAATTTACATCCTTTTTTTTTAATTACTTAGTAGTATATTTTATTTATTAATTTATAAAATTTAATTAAAACTATTAGACTTATTTATTATTAAAAATCCTCTACTATTAGTTACTATTTTATTTTATATTAGTACTAAATATTTATATAAGTTTTTACTTTAATTTATTAGGTCTACGCTCTTAAAATTATTAGTTTAATTTTTTAAAGTATTACTATATTTTATTTCTAACGTTAATATATTTCTATAACCTCTTTTTTTCTTAAGGGCGCTTTTTTATTATAGTTAATATAATACTATAAACTTTTATAGTTAATATAAACTATTATATAATATAAGCTAATATAATAAAATCTTATATTTTATTTTTAGTCTTAACTACTCTAAGACTAAATTTTTAAAAAAGACCGGGTTTTAAGTATTAGTATAACGTATTAATTATAATAGTATTTTATTTTTTCCTACTAGTCTAGATATCTTTTATAATAATATTTTTTTATTATTTTTTTTAGGCTTTAAGAAATTCTTTAGTAGTAACTAATAAATATTATTTTTTTTTATTAATTTAAGTATATACTAAAATATACTCCTTTATATTTACTATTTTTATAAATATTACGTTTTTTAATTATATTTTTTATTATACTATATTAACGCTAAAGGGAAACGTATTTCTACGTAATTATAAAATATTAATAATAATACTCTATTAGTATAAGTAGACTATATTTTAAAGCTAGCCCTAGATACTATTAGTAATTTTATTACTTATAACTACTATTTTATAAATTTCTACTACGTAAAGGCTAATTTATATATAAAATAAAAAGTCTAATACCAGTATATATTAAATAATAATTATATTAATATTTACTAATTTATTAGTAGTTAACTTTATATATTTTTCTAAAAAAAAATTAAAGTGTTTACTTCCTATATAATTATATTTAAAATTAATAACTACCTATTCTATAAACTATATTTTATTATTACTAGTTATAATCTTAAGATTAGTACTCTTAGTAGGTATTTAACCTATATAAATTATTTTTTAAAATTTAAAACGTATATAGATTACTTATAAAACTAAATATATATTAATTCTAAACGCTTCTATTAGAATTTTAATATATAAACTAGTTTATTTTTTTTAAGTACTACTACGCTCTATAAAGTCTATTATAATAAATAGTAAATAGAATCCTTTTATTATAATAAATAGTAAAGTAGTTACGTATTATATATATTTATTAAAACTAATACTAAATTAATATTAATTAAATTATATTTAAGTAATTTCTTTTATAATAGTAGCCTTATATAAACTAAAATTTATAATACTATTAAAAAACTTATATATCCCCTAATAAAAAAATATAAATTTTTTAATAAATTTTTTTTTAAAGTTGTTACGTTATCTCTAAAAATAATAAAAAACTAAAAATTTAATTAAAATAGGTAAAAAGAGTCTACCGTACTATTTATAAAATAGTTACTTATATAAATTAAATATATAAAAGAGTAAGTATTTATACTTACTATAGTTTCTATAAATTAAATAATTTTTATAAATAAATAAGAGTTACGCTTAAATTTATATTACTTTAAAAAAATTTTTATACTAGTATTTATTAATAAAAACCTATATATAGTATAAATAATAAATATTATTAATTATTATAAGTTTTAAATTTTATATATAATTAACGTTATATACTTTTATATTTTAAAAATAAATTAAGAGCTTACCGCCCTAAAATTTATTATAGTTATTATTATTAAAATAAACCTATTTATACGTAACTAAGAAATTAATTATATTAAAATAATTATTCTAGTATATATACTTAATATTATTAGTAATAAATATAACCTAACCTAAGTTTTATTATTAATTACTAATAAAAAATATTATATCTCGCAATATAAGCGCAGATATAAAAAAAAATAAAACTTAAAATATATAAATATAATAACTAAATATAAAATTATATAAATATTTAAATATTTTAAAATTTAGAATAATAATATTCTAATCTTTTATATTAATAAATATTTATATTTTAACGTATACTACTATATCCTGTGTAATTTAACTAAATAGTTTTTTATAATCTATATTTATATAACTAAAAGCTCTATAGTTAAATATTTTACTATTTAAATAAAAAATATACTCTAGAAATACCTTTAAAAAAAATTATATATTTACTTTAAACTATTCTTTTATTTTATAATAATTATAGTATAATTATTTAACTAAACTATAATAAAAATAATTAGCTAGTACTAGATTTATTATACCTTTAGTAATAATAATATTATAATAAATATATTTTATAAATAGGCTAGTATTAGTTATATATATAAAGATAAATTAAAAATGTTTAACTTTTAAAGTATTAAAAGTATTTTTATTTTTTATTTTAAACTTAAGAACCTCTATTATATAAAAGAGTAAAAGATAAAATAAATTTTATTTTTTAAGAGTTAGGTAAAAAAATTATAATATAGATAGGTAATACTACTCTTTATTTATAGTAAAGAAAACCTAAATTAGCTATAAAATACCCCTTATATAAAAAAGATTTAATTATATTTTAAAATCTTATATACTATTATTAGGGGAAAACTCTTACATAAAATTTATTATATTTATTAAACTTAACTTACCTACTATACTAGTAGGTATATATATACTATATTATACTATTTTAAGTTAAGAATATTTAAACTTATAACTATTAACTAATTAAGTAATACGTAAGCGACTATAGGAGCTAAAATTATAAAAAGTAAACTTAAATATATAAAATAAATATTTTTACGCGTTATAAATAAGGATTTTATATTTAATTATATTACTATTAATTCTATTATATTAGAATAGCTAATTTTTACGTAAAAAAAAATTTTATAATTTTTTAGTTATTATAAAGTTTTTACTATTTTAAATTAGAGTCTAGTTAATAATAATAAATATTTTATAATAAATATATTTTAAATAAGTGTTAAATTTATAAAACTTAAAAAACTAAAAAGCTTTAACTAAGAATTTATAAGGTAAAAGGATAGTTATTATTTTAAAAAAAATAATAGTAATAGTAACTAACCTTTTTAACTAAAATAAAAAAATTAATAAAAGAGTAAGGTATTTATAAATATAAGTAAAGAGAATAGTATTTTTTAGTTTAAATTTAAAATATAAATAGTTTTAATATATTAAATAATTAAATATATCTATAAAAATAAAATTATTATATTTATTAACTAGATAACTTTATAGTAATATAATATAATATTTATTTTTATTACTAACTATTTACTACTATAAAAAAAATATACTATACACTAGAGGAGAAATAATATAATATAAATAAATAAAATATTAAAAATAATTAGCTATTTTTTAATTTAAATAATAGATAGTACGAGTAAACACAATACTATAAAATAAAATAAAAATTATATATATATATATAGGCTATTTAATTACGTAGTTATAATATTATATTTATAAAAATTTTATAATAAAAATATATAAATAAACGCAATATATATTATTATTTATAATATTACTTTTATACTATAATATTAATTATTTATTATAATACTATAATAATTCGTTATATCTAGCTTTTAATAAGTAATATAGAGTCCTAAAAATATATATATCTAAAATATAGTTATTACGTTTTAGTAATTATATTTTAAACTTTTTATAATAGTATAAATAAGAGTCTCCTATTCTTATTATTAAACTATATAATATAGTACCTAAAAATTATTATTTTAAATAAAACTAGTATAGTAGCCACTTAGTCTTTACTTATAAATAATTATACTTTATTTAAAATATAGCTTAATTTAAGTAAATATAAAAAAAGATTTTAATATAATATTTTTAAATATTAGTATACTATAACTAAAACTTAGTAGTATAAATTTTTTAGTTTATTATTAAAGGGTAGTAAAGATACTACCTTTTATATATAATATATATATATAGATTAAATATCTTATTATTAATTTAATTAAGTATATAATAACTTTTTTAAAAATAAATACTAATATTTAATATATACTAATACTAAAATTTAACGGCCTACTAAGTATATATAATTATAAAAAAAATAAAATTTAAATTATAAAATACTACTAGTAAAGTAATATAAGTAAAAATAACTTAAAATAACTAATACTAAGGCTATTAGGCACTTAAATAGCCCTACTTATACCTATTTTAGTAATAAATTACTAAATAATACTACTAGTACTAATTTTAGTAGTAAATTACCTAACTAAAAGAATAGTATTAATTAGGCCTAATTAACACTTTACTAGACTTAAGGCTAGTCTAATTAGGCGTACTTTAAGGCTTAATTAATATCTACTCTAAGGCCTAATTAACTTTTTATAGAGTCTAGCGCCTACTAAATTTAGTTTATTTTAAGGCCTAATTAACTCTTAAAAAAAAAAAAGTGTGCCCCCCCCTTTTTTTTTTTTTTTTTTTAACCTACCCTCTTTATTTTATTTATTATTTTAATTAGCCTACTTACTATATAAATAAAATTTATATAAAATAATTATATACTAGTATAGTATTTAGCGTAGTAGTAGCTTATATACTACTTATAATATATATAACTACTAAACTAAAAAAGTTTTAAAATAGTTTTTATTTTTTCTGTAAATAGCGCAATTACGCTAAAAAATATAAAATAAAACTTTTATTTTTTAAAGCCCTATAAGGTCTTTATTTATAAGTAGTACGTAATAGGCCTATAGAATATTAAAAGCTATTTATATAATTATTACTAAATATATAGTAAGTAGAGGCGCGCTATTTTAATTTAGTTTTATAATTATAGTTAGTAACTTACTATAGTAAATAAAATACTTTTACTTACTACTATAAGTACTTTATTTAAAATACTAGAGCCGTTTATACTAGGCTTTATCTACTAAGTTAATAGTTTTTATTACTACCGCTTTTTTACTACTAGTAAAAATATTCTTTAAAGATACCTTAATAAAAAGTATACTAAATTTTAAAATACTAAAGAGTTATTACTATATACTAAAGTCTACTTATAAACTTTTTTTATTTTAATATTTTACTAGTAGTATTTTACTATATAGTTAATAGTAGACTTATATTCTTTTTTAGCTAGTTTTTTTTTTATTTATCTAACTACTCTTATAGTGTATAAAAATACTATATTATAAACGTAGTAAACTAAAACTTTAATATTTACTACTAAAATAGAGCGAACTAATAAAATAGGCTAGTTTAAAAAAATAAACTAGCTAGAGTACTTTAGTAGTAGTAACCTAAAGTATATTATTTATATAGTAAGGGCGCCGAATAGAAATAAAATTTATTTTAAAAAAATTAAAGATTTAATAAAGTTATTAATAAAATAAAATATTACTAGACTAAAGACTTTTAGTAAAAAAATTTAACGCTAGCTTAAAAGTCTAAAGTAATAAGAGGTTAACTAGCGCCCTTTTAGCCGCCTCTAAAATATAAAAATATAAAACTATTATATTATTATTATAGCTAAATTTATATACTATGCCCTTTACGTATTTTAAATAAAAAAAAATACGTAGTAGAAGTAGAGGGATAGTAAAAATAATAGTAATAGTAGTAGTAGTAGTTAAAATAATAAAAAAAATAATTATATTACTATTTTATACTCTAGAGGCTATAGTTTTAGTAGAGTTTTAAATAATAATAGTAATAGTAATACTAGTAAAACTAAAAATAATTTTATTACTAGTACTAGACCTATAGCTAGGTAGCGGCTAATTAATTTTATTAAAAATATTTATACGCTATTTCCTTAGATAAATATATAATAAAAGAGAGTATTTATTTTTATTTAGAAACTAAAAAAGGCCGATAGTAGTAATAGATTATAGTATAGGGGTTTAGCTATAGTAGCCCTACTAGTATTTTTAAAATTTTTTATTTTTACTAAAACTAATTAAAATATCTTTAGTAATAGTCTTATTTACTTTTTAGTAGTTTTTAAAATTAACGCTAATATAAAGCGTTTTTAAGCTATAAAAAACTATACCTATACGCTTAGTAAAGTAGTATATTATATTAGGGCCCTTAAAATAAAAATATTACTACCTACTACCTAGTGTACTTACTAGGGGAATAATAAACTTACCTATTTTATATAATAGCGAGTAGAGTATTTTATAAATAGGTTTTATAGCCCTATAAGTAAGACGCTTAGCTTACTAGTCTACGGTAAATATATTACTATAAGTAAAAAAAACTTTAATAATATTTAGTAGTTTATAAATAAAAAAATATTCTATTTTAATAGTTAGTCTATTTAGTTTACTAAATTTTATTAAATAGCATAGTATATAGTAATAAAGGCCGAGTAAATTCTTTAAAAAAACTTACTTTAAGTAAAAGAAGTTAGAGAGTATTTTAAAATTAACCTAAAGTATTTTAAAAATAATATTACTTTATTTTAAAAGTATAAGTTCTTTATATAGTAGTACTATAATTAGTTAAATTAAAAAATTAAATAAATATTTAACTAAATAAACTATAGTCTAGTAGTAGTCTATAAATTACTATTATAATTATTATAAGGGGGTTAAAATAAGTACTAAATACGCGCCTACCTACGTTAAGTAAACTATTTTTTTTTATAATTTTTTCCCGCTGTGTATATTACTATTAGCTAATTCTTTTAAAAAACTAAATTAATATTATTATAATATACTAATGCGCTACTATAGAATTATAATATTTTTATATTAAATAGTTTAGTTATAATAGTTACCCGCTACTATAAGTTTATATTTTAATAAAATAAGCTAAAAATAGTATTTTACTTCTTACTATTATAATTAAACTAAATTATAATAATTTATTTTACTTATATACTCCCCTTTTAGAACTTTTTAAAATAAAATATTTTAAAGAATTATAGTACTTTTAGTAACTATTTATAAACTAATAACTAAACTAAAAAATTTTAGAAAACTAGCTATTTTATAATTATACTAAAGTTTATTATAGCTACTAATTTAAATACTAAACTAAATACTTTAGTGAATTAATACGCCGCTATAGGTATTAGTAAAATTATAGTTAAAAAAAAATTTAGTACTAACTTTTATAATATAAAAAATAATAGAGTTAAAAAAAAAATAAAAATAAAAAAAAAAAAAAATCTATTAAAGCTCTAAAATATACGTATTATAATAATAGGGCTACTTATTTATAGTATTTTTATTAATATTATTAAATATCTTAGCGCTTAATTTATTAATATCTTTTACCTACTTAGTATAGTTTAGTATAATTTTTTTAATTTTAGTTTTAGTAGTAATAACTATTTTAGGTCTAGTATAATTATACTATTTATTTAGCAGCCCTAGTAGCGCTAGTAATAGTAATAGTAGTAGTAATAACTATAGTAATAAAAGTATATATAAAAGTCTAGCTTAAAAAAAGGTTTAAAAAAAGATAGTAGAGTATAGATAGCGTAATACCTAAAAATAAATTTTTTAATTAATAACTAAAATAGGGCTATCTATAAAGGGATATAGTAAATACTAAATATAAAATACTTAATATTTTATTTTATAAAATAGAAGCGGGCGTTAGGTATTATTTTTAATAAATAAATTTTACTAGTTATTATCCTTTCTACTAAAGGTAGAAAGACTTTTTTTTTTAGTTTACTAGTGTTTTTAAATAGTACCGGCGTTACTATAATAGTAGTTTTATTTTAAATTTTAATTTAAAATCTATTAGAGTGTATAAGCTAGGCTAGACTAGATTATTTAAAATAAACTTTAAGTACTAATAACTGCGCCTTTTTAGTTATAGTAAGCGCTAATTTAGCCAGTAATATAAAAATTAATAAAAAATTTTTTAACTATATATAATTACTTATAGGGTAGAAGTTACTATAATATATAATTATAAATAAGTACTATTTTATTTATATTTTAAGCTAGTAGTATTTTAGGCTAGTATAGTTATATAACCTTTAGCCGCTTTAATACTTAATAATTTTACTAATTACTACCCTTCTATTAAAGTAAAAAAATAAGTTAAAAGTAAATATACTTTTTAATAGTAGTACTATATATATTTAAACTAGTATTTTATATTTTAATACGCGGTACTATATATCTATATATAAAAAAAATAAACTTTTTAAAACTATACTAAAATATTACTAGAGGTAGGCTAGATAATTCTAGCGGTATATAGTAGCGGGGGCTAAAAAGATTATATATTACTATAGTAAGACTATATATAAACAACTAGTTTATAAACTAAACTATAGTTACTATTATACTAAAAATATTAATTATAATCTATAAAAAAAGTAGTAACTTAAAAAAAATAGTCTTATTATTTTTATTTTAGTACTAGAAATTAGTATTAACTTTTTTAATATTATTTATATACTTTATATAAAAGACTAAGTAAAATAACTATTTAAAAAAGTTAGTAGCCTTAGTAATTATAGTTTTTTAGCCCGGCGTTAAGCGTATAATATATAAAAGAGCTAGAAATTCTAATATTTAGGCTATTTATAAGTTTATTTTTATTTAGAGCTACTAGTAGACTATTATAAGTAATTACTTTAATAATAAACTAGTAGTTTATAGTAAAATTAAATTTATAAAATATAATTACTATAAAGAGAGAACTAGTAATTAGTATAATACTTAATAAAAAATAAATCTTTATTAGACGTAGGTTTAGTATATTTTTAATAACTTTTACTAGTAATATATAACCTATACTCTTTAAAGTATATTTTAAAAGTAGATATAGATATATTTTATAATAGAGTACTTATAGCTAAAAAAGCTTAGAATCTTTAATTTTACTAAAATTAAATAAAAGTTATAAAACTATATTAAAAGTAATAACTATTAAAACTACTAAGTAAGTTAGCAGTTTTATAATACTAGTAAAAATATTAATAGTTTATACTAGTAGCTTAATATAATTATACTAATAATTAAAATTATAATTAAGCGCTACTCTAGCGTAACTATTATTTAAAAATATAGGTTTAAGAAAAGCTTTACTACGTATTTAATTAAGTATATTATTTAGCTAAAATAACGCTATAAAATCTATATTTAAAAAAAGTATTTTAGTAATACTATAATTATAACTATTTATATTTTATTAATAACCTATAGGGGGTTAAATACTATTTAGGAGAACTAAAATATAATATTAAATAGAATATATATAATAATAATATTTTTTTTCTTTTCCCCCTAATAGGGGGGAACGTATTTATTTAATTACGCTATAGGGCTACTATTTATCTTTTTTACTAATTAGGTATTACTATTAGGCAGTTATATAGTCCTACTAATAGTTTAAATTTAAAACTTTTAAAAAAAGGGTTTATAGTTTATTTACGCTATAAGCTATTATTAACTTTTTTTTATTAATTAAATATTACTATTAGGTAGTGTAGTGTAAAAGTCCTACTAGTAATTTAAATCTAAAATTTTAAAAAAAGAGCTTATAATTTAGGAATAGCTTTTTTAAATAAAAGTAATAGAGTATACTTATTTAGTAAAGTCTTACTACTAAAGAATATTTAAAAGTAGTAATTAATTATTTATATTATAAACTAGTATAGTTTATTTATTTATTAGTTTTAATATATATTTAGGGTAAGTTTATATATAAGGGGGTAAAATAACTATTTAATATTAAATAAAAAACTTATATATCGCCAGCGATGCCTATATAAAGAAGAATACTAATAAAAAAAAAAAAATAAAAAAATTTTAAGGCTCTTAGGCGGGCGTATTTAAATACTTAAGTTTTTTAGGCGGGAGTATTCCTATTAAAAGTAGTACTTTTTAAAAAACTCTTTAAAATTAAACTTTTATTTTATTTTACTTATTAGTACTATAGTAGACTAATAACTTTATTATTTAGCTAATAGAGTAAAAACTTAATTAAACTATTATATATATATAAATATATAATTTATATTTGCCGTAATAACTACTTTATAAAAAAAAACTAAAATATTATATAAACTATTAGTTTTCTAAATAGCTTAGTACTTTTTTAAAATAATAATAATTATATTTATTTAATTAACTTATTATAATTAATTTTTAATTTTCTAATCCTAATTTTCTATTTAAATAGTTTAGGGTAGTATACTATTTTAAATTTAAAAACTATTTACTACGCTATAATATATACGTAAATAAAAATATTTTATTAACTAGCCGCCTATATAAGTAGTTTTAGCTTATTAGTAATTTTTTATAATAAAACTTTACTTACTATTATAAAAATAGTAAAGTTTTAAATTTTTTTTTAAGACTTAGTATAACTAGCGTAAGCGCTAATTACTTACTAATATAAATATTAATTTATTAAACTAAGAAACTAAAAGTGTACTAAAACCTTTAATAACTAATTAACTAAAATTAATATTACTAGTAACTACTAAAAATACTAATTTTATTTATAAAAAACCCGGGGGCCTCTAAGGTTAATTAATACTTTTTAATTTTTTTTTATTAATTTTAAAAATACTATTTAATGCGTACTGGAATAGTATATAGTAAAATACTTAAAATAATTTTAAAAAATTATTTTTTAGTATAACTAAAAATAGAGCCCTATATAGGCCGTATAACTTATATTAATAAAAAACCTTACTATTTAAAATTACTAGTAACTACTAGAGTTATTTACTACTAAAAGTTTTTAAAGTTACTAAAAATAGAATTTATAGCCGCTATAATAGTAGTTTATAAAATTATTAATAAAAAATTTAAAATTTTTAAACTTAATTTAATTTAATACTTTTTAGCTAGTCTACTTTTTTATTTTTAGTTTTATTAGCCCTTATTAACTACGTATAAACTAGTAGTACTTAAACTAGTTTTAATTTAAAAATAATATAGTAGTATAGCTAAATATAGTTAATTAAATAAATTTAACTATACTATTATATTATTTTTAAGCTAGAACCGGTTTAGGTATTACTAGTTTATATATAATTTAGTCTATATATACTACGTATACTTTTTTTTTTTTTTTTTTTTTTTAATTATAATTTCGTGTTTTAACTACTACGTATAGGCGCCTTATAAAATTAAAATATATAGGCTATACTACTAAATTTTAAGTTTTTAACTATATAGAGTAGATACTACTATTTTTATAAAAACTAAATTTTATTATTATATTATACTAAAGTAATTTACTAAAGGCGTAAATTTTACTAATTAGTTTTATTATTATATAAATAAGGCGCTTTCTACGTAGTAATTAAATATAATATTTACTTAATAGTAGTAACTTTTTTACTTAGCTAATAACTATAAAATATAATTTTTTTTAGTTTTTATAGTTTAGATACTACTTTTAGTAGTATAAACTCTATTAATAATTTAAACCTATTATAAAACTAGGGCTAAGCCCTAGTATAAGGAGAAAAAAAAAAAAAGTTTTTACTATTTAGCATATACCCGCTTACCCTAAATACCCTCTATTTATAAAGGCGCTTTTTATTAGAAAAAGTATAACTTTTTAAGACTATTATTTATAGTAACTCTTATAATTTTTTTTTAATAAAGTTTTCCTCTTTTATCTCTACTAAATTACTTCTTAAAAAAAAAAAAACTAATATTTATAGGTATAAATATCTATTTTTTAGTATAGAGCTATATACTAAAGATTTTTAGTTTATAACTTTTTAAGCCTTATAGCCGCTTTAGATAGTTTATTTTATAATATTAGTTTTAGTACCCCCCTAAATAAAATAGCTAAAGCAATTTACTAATACCTCTCTTAGTATATTAGTAAAATATATTTATTTATATATACGCTTCTACTACAGCTAAAAAGTACTCTTATTAAAAAAATAAAAATAGTTATACTAGCTAAATAACTTTTACTCTATTATAGTAGTTTAAAAGTATTTTACTAAATTTTAACTAATACTAAACTTATTTTTAAAGAGATACCCCTTTTAATAGGCTATTTAAAGAATAAAAATTAAATTTATAAAAAGTAATACTACCTAATAATACTATTTTAGTTTAAAGTTTAGAAATTTTATTTTATTTTTTTTTATTTTATATTTTTATTTTTATTTCTTTATAGTATTTTTTATTACTTTAAAAAATTTTTCCTAAATCCGGCTAATTACTATTAATTTTAAAATATAATATTAAAACTATTACTAATATAAATATAATATAATTAATTATATTTTTATTTTTTAATATTTTTAAGTAGCCTAATCTCTATAAATTAAACTCTTATTCTAGTTTATTTATAAATATTATAGTAGACTAGTACCTTAATATTTAATTAATAAAATAAAAATTTAATTAAACTATTACCGGCGTAGAGCTATACAATTATATATAATAAATTAATATATAATTTATTTTTATAAAATAAATTAATAATATTATAGCTACTAGTTTACTAAATAGTTAAATACTTTTAAGTAAATAGTAACTATTATAGTAGGGTATTTATAGTTTTACTTATATTTATAAATATAGTATTAAAAGTAGTTAATATAATAATAGTAGTAGCTAAACTAATTTTAATTATAAATTATATATATCTATATATAAGGGTACTATATACCGTATACGCCCTATTTTATTTTAAAATAAAATTATTTTTTTAGGCCACTAGCCGTAATATAAAAAAATAAAACTAGGGACTACTACTATTTATATACTATATTAGTATTTTAATAGAGAGAAAGTTTATATAAAATTAAACCTCTTTTATAAAAACTATTATTTATTTAAACTTAATTTTTTTTATATATTTACTAATAGGTAGTAGCGTAACTAATAATTTATAAATATATAATATAATAATAAATAATTATCTACTACTATAAAAATAATAAAGTTTTAGTTTTTTTTTTAAAATTTAGTATAGCTAGCGTAAGCGCCGACTATTTATTAATATAAATATTAATTTACTAAACTAAAGGGCTAAAAGTGTACTAAAACTTTTAATAATTAGTTAATTAAAGTTAATATTACTAATAGTTACTAGAAATACTAATATTATTTATAAAAAATCTAAAGACTTTTAAAATTAATTTAATAATTTTTAACTTTTTTTTATAAAATATAAGTTTCTAAAGTTACTAATACTTCTTATAAGAGTCTTTTTTAAAATTATTAATAGAAGTCCCTAGAGTTATTAGTATTTTTTATAAGAGTTTTTTAAAATTACTAATAAAAGTTTCTAAAATTATTAAAAATAAAGCCTATAGCTACTATTATAAATAATAGTAGCCTATAAAATTACTAATAAAAAATTTAGGTCTTTAAGCTTAAGCTAACTTAATATTTTTATCCCCTTTTTATAAATTTTAAAAATATTATTTAATATATACTAGCGTAGTGCGTAGTAAACTACTTAAAAAAAATTTAAATAATTATTTTTTTATATAAAAAAACGCGGAGCCCCGGATAGAGTTATAAAAATAATTTATTACTAATAGGCGTAGTAGGGGGTATTAGCCCTAAAATAAAAAGTAAATATACTAATTTATAATTTTTAGTAGTATAGTTCTACTAAAAAATAATAGTTTTAAACGCTTATATTAGTTATAATTTTAATAAAATAAGACCCTAATATATATAAATATTAAAATAATAATATTAATATATAATAATACTATATTAGTTTAGATTAATTAAGTAGAATTCTCTATATATAAATAATATTAAATATAGGGACACTATAGGATATAAAATAAATAATATATAATATATAATATATAATATTATAATTATAAAATATAAATATATTTTATTATATATATTTACTATTATTTTTTTTAATATATAGATATAGGGTATTTAATAGGTATATTTTATATAAGTTAACTAAAAGTTAATATTCTAAACTTGTTTTTAATAATAATATATTCTATATAGCCTATAACCTAAGCTATATAAAAAATATATTCTATTCTATATAACTATAATAAATTTATTATATAATATTTTTTCGTATACACCGTTTTGTGTTATAATATAAATAAGTTAAATCTAGTCCTTATAGACTAGTTTTTAATTATAACGTAGCCTATACAGCCTATAGAGTAGCCTAAAATAAATAAATAGTTTATTTTATATAACTACTATAATATTATTTAGTAATAATAAATTATTACGTAATAATTTATTATTATAATATAAGTTAGCTAAAAATAAATATTTTTTACTAGTCTCTTATTATAAAGTACTCTATATAGTCTATACTATAAGCTATATATAAAATACGGCCTCTTATATATAGTTATTATTATTTTATTTAGAGTATAAATTTATAATACTTTATTTTTATACCCTAAATAGGTTAGTAAAAAATTAATATTTTTAATTAGTTTTTAATAGTACTCTACTCTATATAGTCTATTCTATAAACTATATCTAAAAAATAGTTTATTATATATAGTACCTACTATTTTATTTAAAATATAAATTTAGGGTGCTTCGTTATTATACCCTAAATACCTTTACTAAAAATTAATATTATTACCTAGTTTTTAATAGTACTATACTCTATATAGCCGATACTATAACCTACGTATATAATATAGCCTACTATATATAGTTACTATTATTTTATTTAAAGTAAAAATTTAGGGCGCCCCGTTTTTATACCGTAAATAACTTTACTAAAAGTTAATATTATTAACTAGTTTTTAACAGTACTATACTCTATATAACCTAAACTATAAGCTATATATAAAATATAGTCTATTATATATAGCTACTATAATTTTATTTAGTAATATTTTTTAGTGCGTACTGTTTTGTGTTATAATAGAAATAAGCTAAATCTAGCCCTTTTAGGCTACTTTTTAATTACTATCTAATTAATAGGGCCCGTATAGTAGTCTAAAATTATAAACTAGCCTATTTTATATAGCTACTACTATTATATTTAATAATACTTTTTAGTGTACACTGTTCTGTGTTATAATAAAAATAGGTTAAGTCTTACCCTTTTAGGCTACTTTCTAGTAATTATCTAATTTATAAGGGCTATAAAATAGCCTAAATTTAAAAGGTAGCCTATTATATATAACTATTATTATTTTATTTAGTAATACTTTTTAGTACGCACTAATTTGTGTTATAATAAAAATAAGCTAATTCTAGCCCTTTTAGGCTACTTTTTAATTATAATATAGCCTATAGGGCCTATAGGGTGGCCTAAAATTATAAGATTATTAATATTATATAGCTACTATAGTTTTATTTAATAATATTTTTTAGTACACACCGTTTTGTGTTATAATAAAAATTAGTTAAATCTAGCCCTTTTAGGCTAGCTATTAATTACGCTGTAGCCTATAGGGCCTATAAAGTGGCCTAAAATTACAAGACTGCCTATATTATATAGCTACTATAGTTTTATTTAGTAATATTTTTCGGTGCGCACCGTTTTATATTATAATAAAAATAAGCTAAATATAGCCCTTTTAGGCTGCCTTTTAATTACTATCTAATTAATAGGGCCCGTAAAGTAGTCTAAAATTAAGATATTGCCTATTTTATATAGCTACTATAATTTTATTTAATAACACTTTTTAGTGCGCACCGTTTTATGTTATAATAGAAATAAGCTAAATATAGCCTTTTTAGGCTACTTTTTAATTATAACATAGCCTATAGGGCCTATAGGATAGCCTAAAATTGCGACGTAGCCTATTTTATATAGTTATTATATTTTTATTTAGTAATATTTTTTAGTACAAACTGTTTTGTGTTATAATAGAAATAAGCTAAATATAGCCCTTTTAGGCTGCTTTTTAATTATAACGTAGCCTATAGAGCCTATAGAGCAGCGTAAAATTAAGAGATAGTCTATTTTATATAGCTACTATAACTTTATTAAATAATACTTTTTAGTGCGCACCGTTTTGTGTTATAATAGAAATAAGCTAAATTTAGCCCTTTTAGGCTGCTTTTTAATTACTATCTAATTAATAAGGCCTATATAGGAGTCTAAAATTAAGCGGTCGCCTATTATATATAGTTATTACTATTTTATTTAGTAACACTTTTTAGTGCGCACCGAAAAGTGTTACTATAAAATAAAATTAAATTAAGTCCTTTTAGGCTAATTATTAATTATAATACGCCTATAAAATAGCCTATAATTAAAAAGTAGTTTATTTTATATAGCTACTACTATTTTATTTAATAATACTTCTTAGTGTATACCGTTTTATATTATAATATAGATTAGTTAGGTCTTACTCTTTTAGACTACTTTTTAATTATAACGTAGGCTATAGAGCCTATAGAGTTATCTAAAATTAAAAAATAGTCTATTTTATATAGCTACTATAACTTTTTTTAGTAATACTTTTTAGTGCGTACCGTTTTGTGTTATAATAAAAATAAGCTAAATTTAGCCCTTTTAGGCTACTTTTCGATTATAACGTAGCCTATAGGGCCTATAGAGTAGTCTAAAATTATAAGGCCGCCTATATTATATAGCTACTATAGTTTTATTTAGTAATACTTTTTAGTGCGCACTATTTTATGTTATAATAGAAATTAGTTAAATCTAGCCCTTTTGGGCTACTTTTTAATTACTATCTAATTAATAGGGCCCGTATAGTAGCCTAAAATTATAAAGTAGTCTATTTTATATAACTACTATAGTTTTATTTAGTAATACTTTTCGGTAGGCACCGTTTTATATTATAATAAAAATAAACTAAATATAGCCCTTTTAGGCTGCTTTTTAATTACTATCTAATTAATAGGGCCCGTAAAGTAGTCTAAAATTAAAAGATTATCTATTTTATATAGCTATTATAGTTTTATTTAGTAATACTTTTTAGTGCGCACCGTTTTGTGTTATAATAGAAATAAGTTAAATTTAGCCCTTTTAGGCTGCTTTTCGATTACTATCTAATTAATAAGGGCTATAGAGTAGCCTAAAATTAAAAAATAGCCTATATTATATAACTATTACTATTTTATTTAGTAATACTTTTTAGTGCGTACCGTTTTATATTATAATATATATAAGTTAAATTCTACTTTTTTAAACTACTTTTAATTATAACGTAGGCTATAACGCCTATATAGTAGTTTAAAATTAAAAAATAGTTTATTTTATATAGCTATTATAATTTTATTTAATAATATTTTTTAGTTCGTACTATATTATATTATAATAGAAATTAGCTAGATCTAGTCCTTTTAGACTACTTTTTAGTAATTATATAGGCTATAGAGCCTATAGAGCGGCCTAAAATTATAAAATAGTTTATTTTATATAGTTACTATACTTTTATTTAGTAATAATAAATTATTATATAATATTTTATTATTATAATATAAGGTAGTTAAAAATTAATATTTTTTACTAGTTTTTAACTATATTATACTCTATATAGCCTATACTATAAGCTATATTTAAAATATAGTTTATTATATATAGTAACTATTATTTTATTTAAAATATAAATTTAGGGTATTCTATTTTTATATCTTAAGTAAATTAGCTAAAAATTAATATAATTATTTAATTTTTAATAGTACTATACTCTATATAATCTATACTATAAGTTATATATAAAATATAGCCTATTTTATATATTTATTATAGATTTATATATAATATTTTATATGTAATAATAGCTTTACGCTAGATTTAGCTATATAAATTATTTATAGTATTAGTAATAAGCTATTTTTATAATTTTATATAGGGCTCTACGTTTTCTTATATAAAAAAATAATTATTTAAATTTTTTTTAAGTAAACTACTATATACTATTTTAGTACGTATTAAATAGTTTTTTTTTAATTATTTAAAAATAAAAAAAAAATTAATAAGTATTAATTAATTTTAGAAATTTTAGTTTTCTTATAAATAATACTAATATTTTTAATAGCTACTAGTAATATTAACTTTAGTTAACTAATTATTAAAAGTTTTAATATACTTTTAGTTTTTTAATTAAATAAATTATTATTTATATTAATAAGTAGTTAGCACTTATACTAACTATACTAGATTTTTAAAAAAAAAATTTAAAGCCCTATTATTTTATAATAGTAAATAATATTTAAATATTTATAAATTATTAATTTTATTATTATTTATTAGTATGCGTTTAAAAATAAATTTTAGTAAATAATAATATATAAAAAGGTTTAATTTACTATAAGTTTTCTTTTCTTAAAGGATATATATAGTAAAAATTAATAATTATTATATTTAATACTTTTTACTATAAACTATTTTTTAAAAAACTTAGTAAAAATAATTAAATTAATTATATAATACTAAAAGTTCTTTAAAGTTTTTAGTATTTATAACTTAAATATAATTTATTATTATCTAGTTTATATAGTAATACTTATATTTATTTTTTTTTAAAAAAATAATTTTTTACTTTAGTATTAGGTATATAAAATAATTATTTAATTAATTTTATTAGTAGTTATATACTTATTTTAAAAATTAAGCTATATATATTTAAATATAAATAATTATATTATAAAACTATAAATAGTGAATTAAATTAATTATTATTTATTTAATAATATTTTACTACTTAAATAACTATAATAATTTTAGAGCTAATATATATTAAAAACTTTAATTTTAAAAGAAATATATTTATTAAATAAAAAACTAATACCCTCTAGGGCTTTTTAATAATTTATAATAATTTTTTAAATTATATAGTTTTATATTAATAATAGTTTATTTAAATTTCTATTTTATTAATTTTTAATAGTAAAGTAGTAGTTTACTATAATTTTAATAAATAATAAAAAATTATAATTTAATTTTAAAAAAAAAGTCTAAAAAATAGTTACTATATTTAAAAAAGGTAGTAGGTATATAAATTATTTAATTTTAATACTAAAAAAATAGTAATAATAAATATTAATATAAAACTTTTTTAAGTCTTATAATTAAAATAAGTATAATTTAAATTTTTTAATAAAAAATAATTAAAGAATAAGTTTAATATTAGTAATTATAATAATTTTAACTCTAATAGCGTATATTAAAATTATTATAATTAAAAATCTTATAGTTAAACTTTTAATTTAATTAATAAATTTATTTTACTATATATATTTATTTAATGAAATTTTTTTTTAAAAAAAACTATATACTCTTTACTAAATATAGTAAAAACTAAAACTTTTATATTAAAAAAATTAAAATATTTAAAGTAGACTTTTACTTAAATACGTTAATAAATAAAATAAAATATATAATTTTATTTTATTAGTTTTTAAGACTACTATAATAATTAATAGAAATAATTAAAAATATTAGTATTTAATTATTAAAAGTAAAATTTTTAAATTTATTAAAGACTAACTACTGTAAAAGTATTTACTAAAAATATTTTTATTAATTAGTAAATAAAAATTAAAAAATTAAAAATAATTAAATACTATTATAGTTTTAACTATAAATTATATTAATTAAAAATTAAGTAGTATTTTTATTATAACTTACTTAGTATTTTATAAAAAATTAAAATATTTAAATTTTAAAAATAGTATAGTTATAAAACTAAAATATAAAAAAATTAATAAAAGAATACTATTAAATATTAAAAAACTTATAGTTTTACGCTAGATAGTAGTCTATAAAAATAAATAATTATTATAAAAAAAAAAAAATATTAGTTACCTCTTTAGAAGTAATAATATATTTAAATTATAAAAATATTATAAAATATTTTCTTCTAAACTACTATATAAAAAATAGTAATAGCTAAACTAATTTCTTAAATATAAAAATAGTAAAATATATATATAATAATTTATAGTTAAGTCCTTAAAACTTTTTAGCTATAAAGTAGATTTAAAAACTTAATAAGTATAAATTAGTTTAAAACTAACTTAAAATAAAATTTTTACTTAATTTAAAAGAATAAAAAGATAGTACTAATTAAAAATAAAAATTCTATAGCTTAATTTAATTTAATATAAAAAAACTTATTAGATTTAAATAAAATAATAATTAATAAATTAAGAATTCTTTTTTAATTTTTTAAGTAGTAGTATATAGCTATTTTTAATTTATAAAGTAACTTATCTACTTAATTATAATAATAAATAAAATCTTAATCTACTAAATAATTAAACTAGTTTTAGCTAATTATTAATTTTTTAAAAAAATTATTAGCTTAAACTAATAAAAATTTAAAATAATAATAAATTAAAGCGCTCTAAGGGATTTACGCCTCTAGAAATAATAAATTAAAATTTATAAATCTATAATAGTAAATAGCTAGTTAAAAATTTTATTTATATAAAATAAAAATTTTATTATTTAGTATAAAAGCTTTAACTTATTTTAATAAAATAATTTAATTTAAAGGATATTATAATCTATAAAAAATAATAATTTTAAAATAAATTAATATAATTATTTAATTATTATAACGCGTACTAAAGTATTAGTAAATTTATTTTAAGTTATTTAAAATATATACTAAATTATAAAAAAATCTAATTATTAATTAAAAGTAAATAACTAAAGCTAATAAGTCTCTTTAGGGGTAGTAAAATATAAAATTAATATTTTAGGTTAAACTATTATAATATTTTTAAATATTTTAGCCTATACGTGCGCTATATTAATAAAATTAATAAATTTTTTTTAATTAAAATATTTAAGTAATTTTATTAAACTTTATTATACTAAAAATAGAGTATTATAATTATTATTTTTTAATAAAAAATATTTAGTAAACGCGTATTATTAATATATATTAATTATATTTTTATTTTTTATATATACTATTTATTACTACTACTAATTAAATAGCTTAGTAAGGCCTTTAGACTAGTTTAAAAAAGTTAATAATAATTATTTTAAACTAAAAAGTTAATTAAATTTAGTTATTTAAAGAAAGTAAAAGTTATAATAAAATTAAAAATTTTTTTTTATTAAGTAAAAGCCTTAAAATATAGCTAAAAATAATAGTTATAAAATATAATTTTTAAAAATAAAATTTTATACTAGTCTATAGTAGCTAGTATAAATTTTATAAATTATTTAATATAAAATTATATTATTTAGTAATACATTTAATCTATAAAAAATTTATAAAATATATCTCTTTTAAGCTATTACTAAAAAATAGAAATAGTTAAACTAATTTTTTAAATATAAAAATAGTAAATATATATATAATAATTTATAGTTAAGTCTTTAAAACTTTTTTAATTATAAAAAAAATTTAAAAACTAAATAAAAATATATAAGGCTTTACATTTATTTAAAATATAATTTAGCTAAAATTAAAAAACCTCTAAAAGTAAAAAACTATTTTATAAATACATTTATAAAATAATTATTAATTATAATAAGTTTATAACTTTAAAAAAAATAGTTAATTATTTTATAATAAATTAAGTAGTATTCTTTAAGTCTTTTAAAACTAATTTAATTATAAATAATTAGCTTTTTAATATATTATACTTTAGTAAGTAAAACTATAGCCCTTAAAGCCTTATAATTTACTATATTTAATTTTATTTTTTAATTAGGCTTTAGTTACGTAAAAGTAAGTTTTAGTAATATAAAATTTTATATAATTTTTTTACGCACTTATATTTAAATTTTTTATTTTATAAATATTTTTTATTTTCTTTTAGTAGAGTAATTTATTATTAAAACTATTAAAAACTTCTTTTATATTTAAATATTATTAGTTTAAATATAGATAATTATTATAACTTTTAATAATAAATTTTTTAGTTTTAATATTAATAAAAAATATAATAAAATATAATAAGTAGTATAAATTATAAAATTTAGTAAATTATTAAATTTTTAAATATATATTATACTTTTTAGTATTTTATAAAATATATTTATTTAAGTGTTATTTATATATTTAAGTTTTATTTAATATTATATATTTATTTTATTTTAATATATAAACTTATTTTAAATTTATTAATAATAGTTTTTTATTTTTTTCTATATAGTATATTACGCTTTTTAAAATATTATAGCCTATATTTATAAAGTAATAAGTTTATTATTTTTAATTTTAAATTAGGTAAAAATACTTACTAAACTTAAGTATATTAATAAATAAAAAAAAAAAAAGTAATAGTAATAGTCTTAGTAATAATAAGTAAAATAATTATAATTTAAATTTAAAATCTAGCCCTCTTTTAGGGGTTTAAGTTATAATTTATAAAAAATATTTTAGTATTAGTAGTAGTTTAAGTTTCTTAAAATATAATATTATAAAAAGTAAAAATTTTATATATAAATATTTATTTTTATTATATAAAACTCCTTTAACAAATTAAATTATTTAAAAATATAATTTTAAATAAAAAGAAAATTTTTTTTAAAACTAAATACTAGCTAAAAACTAATAGTATATAAATTAAGTAATTAGAAAATAAAAAATATTTTAAAAAAAAAGTTAAATAGTATATAAAATTATAAAAAAAAAATACTTATAACTAGACTTATTTATAATAATTTATTTAAATTTTTATTTAGGGCACTTTTTTATAGATAAACTAGTATTAGTTTAAATAGTTAAATAAAAATCTTTATTATATATTATTTTTTTAAAATAGTTTATAGAGAAGGCGTAATATAATTAATCTAAACTAAAATTTATATATTTATTAAAATACTAGCGTAATAACTATAAGTAGTTTATTTTAAAATATAAACTAAAGAGTTTAATATTTATATAAATATTTAAATATTAAGCCCGGGTACGTAATAAAAATAAATAAAAATAAAAATTTTTTTAGGGGTATATTATTAATTAATTTTAATATTTTTAGATAAATTTAAGTAAAAGTATAATTATTAAAACCTAAAAAATAATAAATTATACTTAAATAAAATAAAACTAAAAAAATTTTTAATAAAAACTTATAGTAGTTTTAATATATAAATTAATTATTAAATTTAAGTATAAAAGTAAAAAACTAATTAAACTATTTAGTAATTAGTTTTTACTAAAGTTTTTCTTAAAATAGTAATAATATTTTTAGTTTTATAAAATAAAATAAATAATTAAAAATATAGGGGTTAAAATAATTTTTATTTATATTTAAACTTTAAATATATAAAAAGTTTTTATTATTTAATTAAATATAAATATTTAAATAAATTATTATTAGTAGCCTATTTTTAGTAAGTAAAACTAGTAATATAAAATAAATTAAATATAAAATTAAAATACTAAAATATATACTTATTAAATATTATAAAAAATATTAGTTTATTTAAATAGTAAAATAATAACTATAAAAGTTAAAATTTACTAAAAAGTATATAATAACTTACTTACTAAATAAACTAGTTTTAAAAATAAATAATACTTAAGTATACTATTTATACTTTACTATAAAAATAAATATTATATTTTAATAAATAGATAGGCGTAAAAGTTTATAATAAAATTTTAAAAATAATTTTAAATTAAATAGCTTTTAGTAAAAATTTTAGTAGTAATAATAAATATTTATATAAAAACTTTAAAAACTAAAATAAAAAAAAGTTTTATATAAATAATAGTTAAATATAAGTTAATTAATTTTTAAAAATAAAATAATTTTATTTTAATATAGGCACTTATGCTTTATTTTTAAAAATTAAAACTAATTAATATTTTAATATTTAAATATAGATTTTTTATAATAATATAATTAAAAGTAAAAACTCTAGTAAAAGTCTTAAAAAAAATTTTTTTTTTTTAATAATTTATTACTCTAAAATTAGTTTATTTAGAACTAGAATTTAATAATTAAAAATATATTATATTTTTATAATATTTAGTACGCCCCTAATAGATTTTAAAAATTTACTTAAAAAAATAATTTTTATATTAAATTATATTTATAACTATAGTAAGTTTTTAAAATAAATAATTTTTAGTTAATAAAATAATATAAATAAAAAAAATTAGTAAAATAAATTTATACTTTTAAAAAAAAGTTAGTTTTAAAAATTAAATATATTACACTTTAAAAAAAAAATTTTAGTATAGTTTAGTATTAGCTATAAAATAAATACTTTAAAATACTAAATAGTAAATATTTTTAATAAACTTTAGCTATTTAGTATATACTTAATAATTAATTTAAAAATAGTATAAATAAAAAAAATTTAATTATTTAATTAAAATATAGTATTATAATAACTAAAAAATAATATTACTATAATATAATTTCTATTTAATATTATAAATATTAAAATAAAAAAATTTAACTAAGTATAAATAAATAGTAAAAGTAACTATAATTTAAAATTAAAAAAAAACTATCTTATAAAAGTTATAAAAGAGAATATAAAAAATTATTTTAATAAAATTTAGTATTTTATACTAGTCTTATAATATTATTAAATTATAAAAATTTTTTAAAGTTTTTTATTACTATAGTTTACTAAAAAGTAAAGTATAATACGAAAATAATAATTTTAAATATAATAAAAGTATAAAAAATATAATAATAAATAATTTATAATTAAGTATTAAAAACTTATAAAAAATTTATATATATAATTTAATAACTAAATAGTAGTAAATTTATAATTAAATTATTTTTAGTAATATATTTTTATAAATTTAAAATATAGTTTAGTCTATAGTTAAAAAACTATAAAATAAGTAAACTTTTAAAATAATTAAATATTTTATTATTTAATTAGTAATATATATAAATAAATTAATAAAATTTTTACTATTTTTATTTACTATTTAGTAAAAGTATAGCTAAAAAAATAAACTTAACTAAATTAGTAAAAAAAAAAAAATTCTATTAAGTTTAACTCTAGTTTAATATTATAAAAAAATATAAAGAGTATAAAATAAATAAAAGTTTTAATACTAGTAAAATACTACTATTTTTATTATTTCTTTATTTATTTAATAAAGTAGAGCTAGATTTTACTATTTAACTTTTAATATAAAAGTTCTTTATAAACTAATTTAAATTAAAAATATTATTAAATAAAAAATTTAACTAAAGTAATATATTTATTAAACTATAATATAAATATTTTAAAAAGAATTTATAAAAAATAAAAATCTTTAATAAAATAAAAGGGTAAAAGTTTTTTTAATTTTAATTTTTAGTATAAATATAAACTATAAAAGTATAATTTATTAATTTTTTAATTTTTTAAAATTTAAGTCTAGAAATACTAAAAAAGTTATTATAAAAATAACTAATTTATAATAGTTAAGTATTTATAGTAATATTACTTTTTAATTTTTTAATATTAATATTTATTATTATACTAAAGTAGAATTTAGTAAGTATTAAATTATTTACTTATTAATAAAAAATATAAACTAGATTTAGACTATTATAAAATAAATTAGTTTTATTTTATTAATTTTTTATTTTAATAATAATACTATTTAGTATAAAAGAAATTATAATTTTAAATAATTAGTTTTTATAATTATTAAATTAAATATTATTATAAATCTACTATTTACTAAATTATAGTTAAATACTTTTAAATTAAAATTTATACTAAAATAAAATTAATTATTATATTTATATATTAAAGTTAAATATAAATAGGCCCTTAGTTTAAAATTTTAGTAAACTAGTAATAGTAACCCTATAAAAATAAAAATTACTAACTAGTATATTATAATTTAATTATATATAAAATTAAATTTTTTATAAATAATTTAGTTATCTAGCTAAATTATATAAATAATTAAATAATTTTATAATTATAAATTATTAAGTATAAGCCTACTATTAATTAGGGTTAGGGTTTTTTTTATTTATAAAGTAAACTACTACTCTAGTAAATACAGTTAAAACAGTTTAGTTTTTAGTAAGTAAATATAATAATAAAATTAAAGCGTTAGAAATTAAAATATTAAAGTGCTAACTTAAAAAAGTTTTATTAAAGTTTTTAAATTTTAAAAATTAGTAGGAACGCGCTAACTATACTAAAGAATAATAAAAAATTAGACTAGTTAGTAGTATTTACTCTCTAATACCCTACTAAATATTATTTATTATTAGTTAATAGAGGCCTAAAAAGTAGAATAGTAGAGTAGTAATTAAATTCTATTATATAGGTACGGGAGACTAGAAAGTAGTTTATTTTAAAAAAAATTTTTTTTTTTTTATTTTTATTATATTTACTAGCTGCGGCTTACTATAATAAATATTTTAAAAGTGTTACTAGTTATATATATATAGTAGTATACTAACTATATTTTTAATAAAAAGCGTAATAAGAATAGTATTATTATTTATTTTTATATAAAATATATAGGGTGTTTATTAGAATATCTATAAAAAATAATTATAATAGTTAAAAATTAGTTAAAAAGTAAAAGTATATTATTAATAAAAAAAAAAGTACTAAAGACTATAATAGTATTAAATTTATACTAAAAATTATTTAATTTAAAATTAAAAATAGAAAAAGAGGTAAGTTAGTTTATAAATATAGTATATCTAAATTTAAATATATTAATATTTATAGTAAAAAATTCTATAAAATAAAATATTTAGTAAGTTTTTATTATATAATATATATAATAAAACTAATAGTACTATAATAGGTTTATTAAAATTATAAATATATTAGAATTACGCTAAAAAATATAATAAAATAAAAAAATTTAATTTATATATTAGGTATTTTTTAGGTTTAGTATAGATATTAGTAGTAGTATAAAAAGATTAACTTAAAAATATTATTAATAATAAAAAAAGGTACTACAAAAGTATTTTTTTTTTTTTTATATAGACTTTCTATTTTTTTAGTATAAATATTTAAATAATAAAAAAAATTTTTATATAAAAGTAAATAGGCGGTAGACTCTTTGTTTATAATAATTAATTATTTTTTAAAATAAATTTTTTAATTTTTTAATTTAACTTATATACAGCGTAGAAAAATTATTAATAAAAAAAATATTTTTAGATAGTATATTTATTTTTTAGTTTTACTTTTTTTTAGTTATTTTTTTTAAAATTTAGTTTTATTAGATTATTTTTGTAGAAAGGGGTTTTTTATAATAGTAAAAAATACGTTAGTTTTTTAATATTATAAGTATTTATAATATAAAAAGTAAAGAGTATAAAAAATAAATTTTTAGTTTTTTTTTTTTTTTTTTTTTTTTTTTTTTTTTTGTTTTTTTTTTTTTTTTTTTTTTTTTTTTTTTTTTTTTTTTTTTTTTTTTTTTGTTTTTTTTAAAAAAAATAAAAATAATTTATTATTTTATTTATAAATTTTTTATTATTTTTTTTTTTTTTTTTTTTTTTTTTTTTTAGTATAGTGTTATTATTATTTTTATTTTTTTTATTTTATTTTTATATTTTTATTATTTTGTAGAGTGTAGTAAGAAAAAAATAAAAAAATTATTATTTAAATATAAAATATATTATTATTAGTTATAGGTGTTATTATAGATAAGAAGTATATAGCTAGTATTTAAAAAATTTTACGTATTATCTTATTATATTATTATATTACTAGACTTTTTTATATAAAACTAAAAAAGTAATATTAATTTGCTTTTTATATTATAATTTTTTTTATTTATAAAGTAAACTACTGCTTTAGAAAATACAGTTAGGATAATTTAGTTTTTAATAAATAAAGTATATAATAAGATTAAAGCGGCTAGAAACTAGTATATTTAAAAAAAATATTAAAAAAATTTATTAGAGTTTTTAGATTCTAACTAAGTTAATAGATATTCTAGCTATACTAATAACTAATTAAAAGTTAAACTAGCTAAATAGCTTTACTCTATATAATACCCTACTAAATATTACTTTTTAATTAGTTAGTAAAACTTAAAAAGTAAGGTTCTAAAAAGTAAAATAGTAAAATAGTAATAAAACGCTTAGTATTTATAAAATATATATTTAAAAGTATATAACTTTTAGTAAATAACTTTATTTTTTTATACTAGCTAAATTTTTTAGTATATAAGAGTAGCGTTAGTTTTATAATAAATAAAATAAATAAAATAGAGTTTTACAGTATAGAAGTAATATTAAATAAATTAAAATAAAATTTTTAATTAGTAGTAGATATTATAGTAAATTTTATATAAGTATTTTTATTTAAAATTATATTATATATAGCGCGTAATAATAGTTAAAAAATATAATATTTAAGTAAAAGCGCTATTATAAATATAGTAAACTAAATATTAGAGTTTAATAAGTAGTTAAATATAATTATAAAGAGTAAAATTAAGAAAAAAAAACTAGAGAATTTTTAAAGTTTAGTAGTAAAAACTAAAATTAGAGTATAACTATTTATAATATTAAGTAGTAAAATATAAAAAATATTTAGTTTTAGGTATAAAAAGGGGTTAATAGATTATAATATAGTATTAAATAAAATAATAAAAAAATTAATAATAAATAGGTTAAAACTAATATTAAAAAAGTTTAGTAGGACTATAGGTAGTATTTTTAAAAATAAATTATATTTAGACTAGATTATTTAGAAGTAAAAAAAGCGTAATATAAAATAAAAGTTTAAGAATATAAAATTAGGCATATTTAGGTAAAGTATTACTTTAGATTTAAAAGTAAAAGCGGGAGTAGTTTCTATAATTAAAAAATTATTTTTAAAAAGTTATATTATTTTAGTATTACCCTTAATAATTATATAATTTAAAATCTCTTCTTTTAGGAGGTATATATTTTTAAATTAGTTAATTTATAGTACTAGTATTATTTTTATTATATTTTATAAAAAGTAAGCGGTAGAAAAGGTAAAAGATAAGTATAAAAAAGTAAATATATTAAATTTAGGTAAGAAGAAGACGCTATTAAAAATTAGTAATAATTTATAGTATAAATATAGTAGATTAATTTATTATTATAAACTTATTTATTTATATATAGTTAAATTTATATTATAGTATTATATATAGATTATAAATATTATTTTTTTTAAATATTTTTATTTTAGATTATTTTATAAGTTTATTATTTTTATATTTTTTTAAATTTTTTTTTTATTTATTAATATAGAAAGTATTTTATTAGTTATAGTAAAATTAGGTAGTAATTATATATATAAAAAATATAGCTAAAAAAATAATTATATAATAATTAATTATAGTAGAATAGCTAGTATTATTAAATAAATTTCTTATTAGGGTAAAAGTTAAGAAAGTAACTTATACTTACTTTTATATTATAATTCTCTTTACTTATAAAGTAAATTACTACTCTAACTATTTAGGTTTAGAGATATTTACTTTTAGTAAGTAAAACTACGTAAAAAAGTAAACTTTTTAAAAAATAAAATAATAGAATAAGGAATTAGAGATAAGATTTTATTTAAAATTTTTTATTTTTAGAAGAACTAATTACACTAAATATTTAAAATAAGTATTTAGGCTAATTAGATAAATTTATACTATAGTTAATACTTTACTAAATATAATTTTACTAATTAGTTATACCTATTTAACTAAATAAGATAGTAGAGTAGTACTTTAAGACTTAGTATTTATTTATATTATTTTTTAGAAGAGAAGGCTACTAAAATAGTATAAAAAAAGTTTTTTTTTTTTTTTTATTATAGCTACTAGGCGTAGCTTTACTTAGTTAATTAGTTTTTAGTATAAGTATATTTTATAATAGAAACTATTATAGTAGTAAAACTTTAAAAACTTTAAAATCTTTTAAAGAAATTAATAAAGAGTTAGTAATAGTATATAGTAGTAAAATATAAAATTATTAATTATAATTATAAATTTAAAAAGAAATATTAAAAAAGGGATAATAGTTTTTAAAAAAAAGAATAGTACTAAAGAGTAGGTATATAAGTATAGGTAATATAAAACTAGTACTATATTACTTTATAAATAAAAAGTAAAGGTATAAAAAAAAAAATTTTATATTATACTAATATAAATTTTTTTAGTAGTATTAATAAGTGTATTAGTCTAAAATAGAACGCTAGAGGTAATTACTAAATAAATTATTAATACGTTAGTAAGTATATAAAGAGTAATAATTATATAAATACTAGGTAGTAATTAGTAAATATTATAAAAAAAAATTTTTAAATAAATTTATATATACTTATTCGCGTTAGAGTTTATATAGTAGTAATTACTTTTAGTTTATTTTTTTTAATTTATATAAAATTAATATAGTATATAGTTTTCTCTTATCTATATATATAATAAGTATATTATTTTAAAAATATATTATATATTATATCTATCTAGCTAGGTAGAATAGTTTTAATATATATTATAAAAAAAATAAAAAAGTATTATTACGTAGTATTAGCTTATATTATTATAAAAAAGTAATATTATTTTATATAAATAGTTTTACTAAAAAAGGTTATTAGTATATACTTTTCTTTTAGGAGAGTATTATTATATTAAAAAAATAGTATAAGAAGGTAAGTATTATTTAACTAAAAAGAGTAATATTTTTAAAGAATAGATAAAAGTTATAGAAGAACTTTTTTTTTATTTTCTTTATTATAACGGCTTAAAATAGGTTTAGTTATTTTATTTTATTTATTTTATAATAGTTATTTTATTATACTATTTATATTATTTTAGTTATTTTATTTTACTTATTTTAAGTATTATAAAAGTTATTATAGTTATAAGTATTAAGTAATAGTATTATTATAAAGGTACTAATTACGTAGTATTATTATTAGATATAGTATATAATTAAAAAAAAAAGATTTAGTATATTATTAGTAAAAGCTATAGTAGAGTAGTAGTATTATAGTAGTACCCTTTATGCTCTAGGTCTAGGTATTACCTGGTAAGGGACATAACGGAAATCTGCCCCCCCCGCCTATTAGAGGGGCTAATTAGTAGGCAGACCAAAAATATACCCTATACCCTATATACTATACTATATCTATTTATAGGCCGTTCGCGTCGTATCCGTACTTTTAGTAACTACTTATAGGCCGTCTGCGTCGTATTTGTGCTTCTAGCGACTACTTATAGGCCGTCCGCGTCGTATCTATGCTTTTAGTAATTACTTACAGGCCGTCCGCGTCGTATCCGTGCTTTTAGCAACTACTTATAGGCCGTCTACGTTGCATCCGTGCTTCTAGTCTAGCAGTACAAGAAATAGAGTCTATATGTCGTAGGCTTCTCTATAGGTTTTTGTGTTTATTTTTTCCGCGCGCGTGTACTACCTCTATAGTGTTTTAGTATCTGTTTTTTTAGCGCGCGCGCGTACTACCTTTATAGTGTTTTAGTGTCCGTTTTTTCCGTATGCGCGCGCCGCCTCTCCTATAAATATGTATGAAGACTTATTTTAGAGTCGCACTATAAATTTTTATAAATATCTGTTTTAGCACTGCACCTACGCCTATATACCTCTTTATCTTCCTTTTTTAGGTTTCTCCGCCGCTTATAGATTTTAATTAATATCTACTTTAGACGTTCCCCCCCGCGGCGCCTATAAGGACCTAGTAGGCTTCTTTTAGACCGCCGTACCGCGAAGAGCGAGTAATAGAAGTATAGAGCTCTAAGTAAGAAGACGGTAGGGGTTTAAGTAGACTCTAGGTATCTGGCCGAGTATTACGCTATAAGGATAAGCGTTCTTTAACTACCTCTTTTAGTCTGTAGGGGAATAGCGTTAATACGGGTAGAGTGTTTTGCCGCGTGTAAAGGATAAGGACACGCAGGGACGTATATACCCCTCTTACTACTATTTTTATTTATAGCGGTTTGGGTGCCGCTATCCAGATATATAAATATCTTAGAGTGTGTTTTAAATATACCGCCTATATAAGCGACGGGCGCGACCCTATTGTAAGTTCTATAATACTTTTTTTAGGCTTGCCCGTCTACTTAGCCGTATAAGAGGCGGCTTTTTTAGATTTTTAGACTCCCTACTACCGGAGTATAGGATTAACGTAAAAGAAGGAGGTAGGATTGAGGAGGGTAAATATATATTACCCGGTCTAGTACGCGGAGGCAACTATAGTAGAAATTACTACTATTTTAGAATTTCTACTATAGTTGCCGGTATACGCCGTGACCCTCCTAGATCGTATTTATAGCGGCTTAGGGGGTGTTATATATCTACTACCCCAGCCGCATAGAAGTCGTATAAGGTCTTTTTTAGACTCCCTGCTACTAGAGGTGTAGGGGAGAAAGGCGGTATAAAAGCGGGTATAAGCCTTTTGGTCGTCGTTTTTAGTTTACTATTCTCTTAACTATTTTAGAAGTAGTTAATGCGGAGCTGCTATGTACTCGCTTAAAAACTACTTTTAGAGTCCAGCCTGGCCCCTTGTGCTATAGGGCCCTAATAGTATTGTTTTTAGTATTGCGGCCGGCGCCTTTAGTTATAAAATTAAAAGTAAGTGCTTTTTTAGACTACTGTACTATAAGAGCGGTAGTAGGATTATATGTAGCTGTAGGCAAAGGGGTAATAGGTTTATATAGACGTTAGCCGCCCCGGTATAGGGGTACACATAGGCTTTAAGTATCTTGCCTTTAGGCGGTACGTTTCTTTGTTGCTACGTCCTAGCGTAGTAAGGCTTTAAGTTTTATTACGCGGTTAGGTCTTTTCTGGAGTTAATTCTAGACCTTTTGGGTACTTATAAATTATTCTTTTTATTTATTTTAGACTTTTTTTACGTATATATAATTTTACCGAATCGATTTTTAGACCTCCTGGGCACCTATACATCTACCTCCTTATTTATTTTAGACGTTTCCTGCGTATATAGGTCTTATTAGAATAGATTTTAGGATCTCTTACCCTTTTAGTACCTATAAATTATTCTCTTTATTTGTTTTAGATCTTTTCTACATATATGCAGTTTTACCGAATTGATTTTTAGATCTTCCCGGCACCTATATATCTATACCCTAATTTATTTTAGACGTTTCCTACGTATATAGGTCTTATTAGAATAGATTTTAGGGACCTTTAACCTTTCGGCACCTATATATAGTTATTAATATAGTTTTTAGACGCTTTCTACGTATATAGACTTTTACTAAATTGATTTTAGACCTTCCGGTACCTATATCTAGTTCTCTTATTTGTTTTTAGGCGTTTTCTGCGTATATAGGTTGTATTTAAATAGATTCTAGGTCCCCTCCCCCCTAGCACTTATATATTGTTATTTACTTAATTTTAGACTGCCGCGCACCGAATAGCAGATAGTAGGAGAGTGTAGTTTTAGATAAAGAGGTAAAGGGTTTATAATACCCTTTATACTCTAGGTCTAGGTATTACCTAGTAAGGGATATAGCTATAACGGAAATCTGCCTCCCCGCCTATTATAGGGGCTAATTAGTAGGTAGACCAGAAATATACCCTATGCCCTATATACTATAGTTACAGCAGTAAATCTTCCTAATTGCTACTATAGACCTGTTTGCTTATTAAGCAGGTTATACGCGCTATTATTAGCTATAACCTATACTAGCGTAATACTAGCGTAAATAAGAAAATATAGCGAATTAGGAATATTTACTGTTATAACTATAGTATATATCTACTTATAGGCCGTTCGCGTCGTATCTGTACTTCTAGTAACTACTTACAGACTATTCGCGTCGCATCTGTGCTTCTAGTAACTATTTACAGGCTATTTATGTTGCATCTGTGCTTTTAGCGACTACTTACAGGCTGTCTATATTATATCTGTACTTTTAGTAACCACTTATAGGCCGTCTGTGTTGCCTACCTTTATTATTATCTAAATTAAATATTATATAAATATTTCTTCCCTTCGCTTTATTAATATAAATTATATTCTATTTAATTATATACCTTCTATATTAGATAATGACAGACAATTCCCTTTAAAGGAAGCGTAAGGCTAATAAGCTGCGCCAGCGGGCTTAGAGGGCTAAAATTAAAGATACTACTTAGTAAAATTACACTGTTTCCTCTGCACTGCCGACTACTAACTAATTCTAATACTGTTTTACACCTATCTTACTAAAACCCTAAGCAGCAGAGGTTATATTAGTATAATAGTTATATTATCCTCTATTAATAGCCCTATAGCCTTCTAATACTATTCCTCTAGTGTAAGTACAAGGACTGCTATCTATTATTTAGCAGTCCTATCCTGCCTACTATATACAGCGTAATCTTGTATTTAAGCCACTTCTCTAATAGCAGCTATACTACGTCTCTATAGATTATTATTAATTATAGTTCTAGCTACCCATTGTCTAAGGCTCTTAGAACCCTTTACTACCTGCCGTTGTGTATATACTAATAATTAATATCCTACTGCTATATACTAATACCGGCCGCTTAATACCTTTACTATTACAGTTCTATACTACTATATTTAGATAAACTAATAGTATAGTAGACCCTGCTTATCTACTTACTAGTAATATTGTTAATTTTCAAAATCTGCGCATTAATATTGCAGACATTCTACCTATAATCGCGTAAGCACACTATATTTAATAACCCTACATAGGAGAGGTACTAATAGTATATAAGTTAAATAGCGACGTGGGCCAAGATGGTAGAACGAGTGCCCTTAATAATATAATATAGGGCGAACCCCTGTCTATACTAAATAAGCAGTAAGCTAATACTAACACAGGATATAATTTTACGGACTATAAAATAGAAGAGATATTGTATATATCTAGTAATATTACTAATAATACTAGTTTACAGGATAATATGCAAGAAACGTTATTAGAAGATTAGTTAAATTCTAGATTTTTAGTACTATTTCTGGTTAAGATCAGCGACGCGCCTATATCGCTTAGACCTAATATATTATCTAAACCGAACGTACCCACCCCCCTTATTACTAATATAGAAGATAAACCCTACTATATAGATTAGCTATTTAGAGAGCTAGATAAAGAGGATGCCTTACTTAGTTTACCCGACAGCCTTAGCCTAACCGGTAAGCTAAGTACTAAGCCCTATACTATACCTAGTAAGTATGCTCTTCTGTTTTATTTTATTTTTCTTAATATAACCTTAGAGCCCTCTCCAGTAACAGCTAGAGGGAAGGGAAGAGATTTTTGTCTTAATATCTTATTAATATATTGTATTTACAAACGGAAATTTGCCCTCTTCCTTCCTAATTACCTAGTAGCGTGTTTTATTTGCTAATTTATAGGATTTAATTAGAACCGTTAGGCTTATCTATTATTAAAGATCCTCTACTATCGGTTACTATTTTATCTTGTATTAGCACTAAATATTTATGCAAGTCTCCGCCCCGGTCTATTAGGTTTACGCTCTTAGAATTATTGGCTTAGTTCTTTAAAGTATTACTGCGTTTTATCCCTAACGTTAATATGTCTCTATAACCCCTCCTTCTCCTAAGGGCGCTTCCTCGTTATAGTTAATACGATACTATAAACTTTCGTAGTTAGTATAAACTGTTATATAGTATAAGCTAAGACAACGGAATTTTACGCCCTGTCCTTAGTCTTAACCGCTCTAAGGCTAAATTTCTAAAAGAGACCGGGCTCTAGGTATTAGTGCAACGCTTTAACTGTAATAGTATTCTATTCTCTTCTACTAGCCTAGGTATCTTCTGTGATAATATTTCTTTATTATTCCTTCTAGGCTTCACGGAGTCCTTTAGTAGTAACTAATATATATTATTTTCTCTTGTTAATCTAAGTGCGTACCGAAATGTGCTCCTCTATATCTACTATTTCTATAGATATTACGTCTTCTGGCCGTATTTTTTATTATATTATATTAACGCCGAAGGGAAACGTATCCCTGCGCAATTATAATATGTTAATAATAATACCCTATTAGTATAGGTAGACTATGTTCTAAAGCCAGCCCTAGATACTGTTAGTAACTATATTACCTGTAGCTACTATCTTGTAGATTTCCGCCACGTGAAGGCTAATTTATATATAAAGCGAGAAGTCTAACACGCGCGTATATTAAATAATAGCCGCGTTAACACCCGCCGCTCTATTAGTAGTTGGCTTTATACATCCTTTTAGGAAAAGATTAAAGAGTTTGCTTCCTATGTAATTATATCTAGGATCGATAGCTACCTGTTCCGCGAACTATACCTCGTTGTTGCTAGTTATAATCTCAAGATTGGTACCCTTAGTAAATATTTAACCTATACAGATTGCTTTCTAGAACTTAAAGCGTATATAGATTGCTTATAAAACTAGGTATATATCGATCCCAGACGCTTCTATTAGGATCTTAGTATATAGACTAGCTTATTTCTTTTAGGTACTACTACGCTCCGTAAAGCCCGTTATAATAAGTAGTAGATAAAACCCTTCTACTATAGTAAACAGCGGAGTAATTACGTATTATATATATTTACTAGAACTGATGCTGGATTAGTATTAATTAAACTGCGTTTAGGTAATCCCTTCCGCGATAGTAGCCTTATATAAACTAAAGTTTATAATACTATTAAGGAACTTATGTATCCCCTAATAAGAGGATATAGATTTTTTAATAACCCTTTCCTTAAGGTCGTTGCGTTGTCTCTAAAGACAATAAGGAACTGGAAATTTAGCTAAAGTAGGTAGAAAGAGTCCGCCGCGCTGTCTATGGAACAGTTACTTATATAAATTAAATATACGAAGGAGCGAGTATCTATACTTACTACGGTCTCTGTAAGTTAAATAACCTTTATAGATAGATAAGAGCTGCGCTTAAGCTTATACTATTTTAGAAGAGCTTCCGCACCAGCATCCGTCGATGGGGAGCTATATATAGTATAAATAATAGATACTGCTAATTATTGTAGGTTCTAGATCCTACGCATAACTAACGTTACACGCTTTTATACTCTAGAAATAAATTGATAGCTTACCGCCCTAGAATCTATTATAGTTATTGCTATTAAGATAAACCTATCTACGCGTAACTAAGAGATTAATTGTATTATAATAACTGCTCTAGTACGTACACTTAATGTTGTCGGTAGCGGGCGTAACCTAACTTAAGTCCTATTATTAGCTACTAGTAAAGAGTACTGTATCTCGCGATATAAGCGCAGATATAAGAAAAGGTAAAACTTAGAATATATAGATGCGATAGCCGAATGTGGAATTATATAGATACCCGAACGTCTTAGTATCTAAAATAATAATATTCTAACCTTTTGTATTAATAAATACCTACACCTTAACGTATACTACTATATTCTGTGTAATTTAACTAAACGGCTCCTCGTAGCCTATATCCGTACAAATAAGAGCTATATGGTTAAATATTTTACTGCCTAAATAGAAGATACACTCTAGGAGTACCTTTAAGGGAAATTATACACCTAGTCTAAACTATTCTTCTATCTTGCGATGATTGTGGTATAATTATATAATTAGATTATAATAGAGATAATTGGCCAGCGCTGGATTTGCTATACCTATAGTAATAACAACACTATAATAGATACGTTCTATAAATAGGCTGGTATTAGTTATGTATATAGGGATAGGTTAGAGATTCTTAGCTTTTAGAGTATCGAGAGTATTCTTATCCTCTATTTTAGGCTTAAGAAGCTCTACTGTGCAAAGCAGCAAAAGACGAAATAAATTTTATTTTTTAAGAGTTAGGCAGAAGGATTATGGTATGGACGGGTAGTACCACTTTTTACTTATAGCGAAGAGAACCTAAATTAGCTATAAAATGTCCCTTATATAAGGAAGATCTAATCGCATTTTAAAATCCTACGCACTATTATTAGGGGAGAACTCCTAGATAAGATCTGCCGTGCCTATTAGGCTTAACTTACCTACTATACTAGTAGGTATATACATACTATACTGCACTATTCTAAGTTAAGAGTATCTGAACTTACAACTATTAACTAATTAGGTAATGCGTAAGCGACTATAGAAGCTAGGGCTATAGAGAGCGAGCTTAAGCATATAAAGTAGATATTTCCACGCGTTATAGATAAGGATTTTACATTTTATTATACTGCTATTAATCCTGCCATATTAGAACGGCTAACCCTTAGCTAGAAAAAGATTTTACAGTTCCTTAGTTGCTGTAAAGTTTTTACTACTCTAGATTAGGGTCTAGTTAATAATAGTAAATACCTTATAATAAATGCGTCTTAAATGGGTGCCATATCCTTAAGACTTAAGAAACTAAAAAGATTTAACTAAGAATTCGAAAGGTAGAAGGATAGTTATTATTTTAGAGAGAACGATAGTAATAGTAACTAGCCTCCCTAACTAAAACGGAGAAATCGACAGGAGAGTAAGGTATCTATAGATATAAGCGAAGAGGATAGTATTTTTTAGTCTAAATTTAAGATATAGATGGTTTTAATATATTAAGTAATTAAATATATTTATAGAAATAAAACTATTGTATTTGTTAACTAGGTAACTTTATAGTAATGTAATACAATATTTATTCCTATTACTAACTATTTACTATTGTAAAAAAAATACACTATACCCTGGAGGAGAGATAATATAATATAGATAGACAGAATATTATAAATAACTAGCCATTCTTTAGCCTAAATAATAGATAGTACGAGTAAACACGATACTGTAAGATAGAATAAGAATTATATATATATGCACAGGCTATCCAATTACGTAGTTATAATATTATGTCAGCAAAAATCCTATTGTAAAATTATATAAACAGACGCGGTACGCGTTACTACTTATAGTATTACTTCTATACTATAATATTAATTATTTATTATATTGCTATAATAATCTGTTATACCTAGCTTACTAATAAATAACACGGGGTCCTAAAAATATATATACCTAAAATATAGTTGTCGCGTCCTAGTAGCTGCACTCTAAACCCTTTGTAATAGTATAGGTAAGGGTCTTCTATCCTTATTATTAAACTATGCAACACAGCACCTAAGAATTATTATTTTAAGTAGAGCTAGTATAGCAGCTACTCGGCCCTTACCTATAGATAGCTATATCTTGTTTAGGACACAGCTTAATCCGAGCGGACGTAGAGAAAGGTCTTAATATAGTATCTTTAAATGTTAGCGCACTATAACTAAAGCTTAGTGGCGCGAATTCTCTAGTTTATTACTAGAGGGTAGTAAAGACACTGCCTCTTACACACGGTATATATATACGGATTAAATATCTTACTATTAACTTAACTAAGTATATAATAGCTTTTCCAAAAATAAGTACTAACGCTTAATATATACTAATACCGAAACCTAACAGCCTACTAAGTATATATAATTGCAGAAGAAACGCAGTTTAAATTATAAGATATTACTAGTAAAGCGATATAAGTAAAGATAACCTAAAATAACTAATACTAAGACCGTTAGGCACTTAAACAGCCCTACCTGTACCTATTTTAGCAGCAAATCGCCTAACAATACTATATACTAACACTTACCCTACATAAATACACCGGTACAAAGTAGTACTAGGGTGTAAGAAATAGACTATTAAAGTCTAAACGGCAGCGATGCAGATGACTACTAGCTACTCTAAAGACTAAACCTGTAATAGTATAGCGACAGCGATAGTTATCTTTCTCTATAAATAGTAGCACTGCTTAAGGTAAGACGTATAGTTAAGGAGCTGCGGGATAAGCTGAGACTCTAGAAGGCAAAGATAGCCAGAACGCTATATAAGGACAGGTCTAATCTTAATCAGCCCCGACGCCTCCTAACACCTATAGACCCATAAGCAATAAAAGAGAACTTAGCCAAGTATATAGTAATACGATAGGAGGGCTAGGTATCTAAGACACATATATATGAGTATCGCGATACTTCTTTTAGTAGGGCTAGAGAGAAAATTAAATAGACTATAGATAAAGAAACTTATCTGCTTGCATTATTTATACGATGGGGGATACGATACGAGAAAATTATAAAAGAAGATAAAGAAATAGAGCGGCTGTAGGCAGGTAGATAGTAAATATAGGTTAACCTTAAGGATAAGATGCAGAACATTATTCGAAAAATATATAAGTAGGTAGTCTTTAGCACAACCTGACCTATGTACTAATTAATAATAATAGGGACGCAACAAGGCCTATTAACCTATTCTTAATACAGGCACTTATACTAAGAATAAAAGAAGAACTATAGCAGAAGGGCAAAAGGGTATAAAAAAAATATAAAGAAGAAGAGGAAGAAGAAGAAGAAGGATAAGGATAATATAATAGACAAGAGGAACGGATAGGGCACACTAATAAAAAGAAAGAAAGAAAGAAAAAAAAAACAAGAGAATAGCACGTATAAGGAAGGCTAGGGGCGTATTTCTGTTGTAGGAGAAAGGTCAATTTAATTAAGTTTATCCTTAACAATAGAGAGTATAGTAGTATAATAATAACCCCCCTATATAGACACCCTTTTATAGAGAGAGGGGGCGTATTTCTGTTGCGCGCTAGTAATACTAAGACTTTGCTTAAGTTAGCGTTGTAGTAAGTCCCTTAGCTAGCTTTGTTCCTTTACCTTAATACTAAACTTTTTAAATAAAACGCCCTTAACGCTCTTAAGATTCTAGCACCCTCCGCCCTAAGGCGATTTTTTATAATTATATATACCTTAGAAACGTCCTACGTATAAAATTACGCGTTACCTATTTATTTAGCGTATTGCGCAGGCGGCTGTATGGGCGCGTAGGCCAAAAATCCACAAAAAGTAAAAATTGCGCTAATAGCTATAGGGGTCCGTGCGCAGTAAAGCTCGGCACGAAAAACTGCCCCCCCCCTTCCTCCCTCCTAGTACTTAGCTGCTAGAACTATTACAGAAATTAGCCTCCAGACCCTATTAGTTACCTCTTTAGAAGATATACTTTAAATACCTTTAAAAAAAAATTTCCTTAAGTATAAAAAATAGAGGGAGAAAATAGACACTACGGATAGGGTAGTAGTATTAAGAAGTAGTGTTTTATAATTTCCGCTAAGTGGATCCCGCACACTAAACTAGACAATACTAATATAATTAAGTCTTAGATAAAAGATTTCCTCCCTATTACTACTAGGATATCGACCCTAGATAAGTTTAAGTGAGTACTCCTGCTACGTAGGAGAAGGGGGGGCAGATTTCTATTTTACCGGAATCTCCACAGAACGGAAATGTCCCCCCCCCTCCCCTTTTAGTTAATATTCTCTTTACTAATAATATACTTTACAGGACTGCTCTTTCTAGGGATATATTTTAAGTAGGCCTTAATATAGTTTTACTATCGCCTAGTTCCGGGACTCCAGATCCGAACTATTCTTCTAATAATAGACTTTTGTCTTATTCTCTAACACCCGGCCCCTTAAAGCCCTAGGTACTAGTTATACCCTCTTAGCAGAGTTTTACTGGCCTCCCGGTTACTAATAAAGAAGAGCCAGGAAATAAAAAGGGAGAAGAGGATAATATATTTAGGGCCGTAGGCATAATTTCGAAAATTACCCAGTTAGATCCAGATCCTTCTAATGCTGAGTTCCTTCTAGTAATACAAGATTCTCTAGCCGTAATACTGTAGACGCCATATTAGAAGACTATTATATAGGAGCGAGTCTAAGCTAAGTCTAGGCGTAAACTAAACAAGAACGATGTGGCAACTATGTTAGGAGTTAGTGCTAAAGCTATTAAAAACTTACGTAAGCATAAAGAGATTAACGCCTAGTATAATTATATCGCCCTAAACCGCGCACAAGGCGGCGCTTAGTTTAAGGATAAAGAGGGTACGAAGTTTGCCTCGTCTAATACCCTAATTAGTACGTTTAACAAGACGGTTAAGTATAACTAGAATAAATATCTACTAAACTAGACCTAGAAAGATTTGTTGCAGATTGAGTTTTGGTACTATTACATCTATAAAATTTAGGAGCTTTTTATTACCGACTAGTATTCGCAACTGCACTGCCCTATACTAGTAATATTACTCTATACTAATCGCGCCGTGTGCGTGTATTAGTACGTTATATAGACTATCTTCGACAGTTGCCGGCGTAAGTAATATATTACGGCGGCGGCTACAGGAAAGGTGGTATCTAAGTACCCTAAGGAAATAGTAAAGTAAGCTCGTAAGCGTTTAGATCGCGATGTAAACGGTCTCCTAGAGGAATATCGCTTTCTAAATATTATTAACGCCGATAGCTATTCTGTAACACGCTATAACCGCCTGCGGTATAGGTAGTTAATAGCCCGATAGGTAGTAGAGAGTATAGAATTTTTAATTAAATTATAGGAAAAGTCCGGTATCTCTTACGCCCGAATTAAATTGCTGTGTAAAAAATACGATACGGCTAGTAAGCGTATTAAAAAGTACTATGCTGCGGCTAAGGAGTACAGGACCTAGTAGTCTACTAGCGTAGTAGATATATTCCTGCGCGGTAATGCGCTTATATACTTTATTAACCTCGACGACTATAATAAGGCATTGTGTAGCGAGCCAGAGGGAGACAGCGATACTAAAGAGATAGATATTAATACGTCCTCCTCCTCTAAAGAAGATAAAGAGGATATAGTTAGTATTCCTAATAAGGAGTTTGAGGAGATGGTTAAGAATGTTTGTTGTAAATTTAATAAGGGGCTACTAGTTAAGCCTACCGGCTATAGCGTCTCTGTTTACGTACTACGTAAAAGGTATCCGTACTAGCTACTACCTAAGCAGCCTAAGAAGCTAGGAGACCCGAACCTACGATTTACTTAGACCTATTAGTAGGGTAACAAGTAAAGGGTTATTGGTGCCGACTATTTAGTAAATATTACTAATTAGTCTATTATAGATAAAGAATTTCTTTACCTTCTGGTAGCTTAGGTAGACCGGAACGAATATAGAACTTCCCGGTCTAATCCTAATATAAATCCCGGCAGTGCGAGTGCGAATAGAATAGATCTGTTATCCCTATTTAAAGAGATGCCTTACGCCTTAGGAGACAAGTTAGCGGAGGCCGCTAAGAAACGAAAAATATAGTTTAAGAATCTTATTTAGTTAGGTAACTGCGCGGTCGCTAAGCTAGATAGTAGATTTATATAGGCGAAATTGAAACTGGCATAAGAACTGTTTGCGGTTAAAGAAGATTGAAACCTAACGGAAGAGGTCGGGCGCGTTATAAAAGAAGAAGTTAATCTAGATTCTTTACGTACAGTAGAAAAGAACCTGCAGTAAGACATTAATAAAGACTAGCTTACTAAGACGTATAAAGTATACGAGCCACTTAATTTAGACGAAATGACACGATAGAAAGAGACGCGTAGCAACGCCTAACAGTTTTACTAGTAGGGGCCCGTAAAGTTAAATCCGCAGAATTATATTAGCGCTTTAGGTCGATTTTAATGTAACTCTTGCTTAGATACTACTATACCAGACTAGCGAAATACCTGTAAGCCTTCTATTTAGCCCTAAATACTCGGATGCGATCGCGTTCGACGAGAGATGTAGAAGATTAAATAAGCCATTTAGCAGAATAAGCCTTACAGGTAAGGTATACTTATAAAAGACGGCACAGGAACAGGGAAGACCCTGCTAGTAGTAATAGTAGTAGTTAATATAAGCCCTAACTCTGGTATCCCTAGTTCGGTAGGTAGAGTATAGAGGGGTAGAGCGTATTTTTGTTCTTTCTACCTCGTCGTTGAACGGAAATCCGCCCCCCCCTCTCTTTTCCCTTTTTTATCTTATACGGTACTATCTTTGTCTGCTAACTATAGCAGAAACTTAATAAAGACCTCTTATATATACGGCGCTATGTAAAGGATAAGAATTAGAATCTTCTTAAAAAGCTGCTGCCGCCCTAGATTACTAAGGTTATTACTTTGCCGCATCTCGTCACCTAAACTGCTGCCGAGATCTACGACCTAGCTAGAGACTTATTATATATTGTCGAGTGCCGTTCCCGCAAGAAAGTTAGGGGTGCCGCTCAGTTTAGTAATAATATTTAATATAAGGTCCTTTTTGAGACCTTGACGCGTGATTACTACTATATAAATATACGCGATCCTCTTACACGCTATGTTGTTATTATAATCTCCTATCCGTTAGATGCCCTGCGTTATAGGCAAGAGGGACAGCGACGCTAGCGCGAGAAGATAAGGGATAAGAATCCTGCGTTCTTTAAGAAGAACTGGTTAGGGGATCTAAATATAGGACTTTTATAAAAGATATGTCCGTTTACCTATACGGGTCTTGTTGACTACCTTATCCTCGATAAGGCATATACGCTTAAGAATACTGGCAACTCGCTTAACGTAATGGCTCGTTTCTCTTAAAAAGGCGCCTGCTTTACTTTATTACTGACGGCTACGCCTACTCTGTGGCGCCACTAAGACCTCACAGGTTAACTGGTCCTTATATATAATAAAGACCACTTAGTAGAAGCTGCGGAGTTTATAATAAAGCGCTGCTGTACCTTATATACTGAGTCTTGCCCCCCTAAAAATATTAAGTATAAGTATACTACTTAGGTATACGATCGGGTATTTAGGGACTGTAATAATAAAATTACGGTCGGTATTACGCTCCGTATAATTTATAAGAAAATAAGTCTTAATCGTAATATTTACTCGAGTTATAAAGTACTTTACTACCCTAATCCTTTTACCGGCGACTATATACACACGTTAGCTGAGGTGATACCTTCCTTGCGTAAAGTCCGTCTTATATACCGGTATTTACCCGAGCTACAGAAGTTATACGATATATTTACTAAAGAGTATAAGTTAAAGCTAAATACGATTAGCGATAACGGTAATAGGACTTATATTATTATTAACGGTTAAATTATGCGCATTATACAGCTTGACTTGACGACTTTTCTATTTTATTTTTTAAAGAACCTTTATTACGTCTACGTTACCCCCGATAAGGCTGTATCCATAAACCTAGAGCTGGAAAAGATAATAGAAAACGAGGATTTTAATAAAAATACTAAGTCTAACGCTGCGTCTACCCCCCCTACGAAAAAGCCCCGTCTTGACGAAGCGCAAGGCGTATTAAAGAAAGGAAAAAAAAAAAAAAAGGCTTCTACTAGTAAGTTGGCTAAGGGAAAAGGCAAGGCGCCAGCTAAGAAACCTAGTAAAGGGAAGGCAAAGGCTAAGACAACCGTTGAGAACCCGTTCTTAAAGTAATATAATAATATGTTTGATAGTAGTTAGGACTATCTTTTCCTACGTTTCTTCTTTTATAATATCGACGCAGGCATGTAGGATAAGTATAGGTTGTTGTAGCTGGCCGACAGGACAGGCTATCTAAAGCAGTTCTTTACTTCGAAGCGTAAGCGCCCTCTGCCCGCCCTAGAAGGGGAGTCGTTCCGAAACTTACAAATTTAGAAGGCTACGTCGTACCTTAATATATTAATAGGGTTTTGCCTATATCTAGTAGCCCTTTATTCTGTTATTGTAGATATTATTATTGTATAATAAAAAAAGGTAGTTATCTTCTGTGCGAACTCTTTTGAGTAAATATTAGTAATAATTGCCCTTCGCGTTATAGGCATATATGCCTATGCCGTCCTATTAAGATATAGCAACGATATACGCGAAGGTCTTATGCGTGCGTTTAAGCGTCCGCTTTGATTTTAGGATAGCACCGTTACTAGCACCCCTAGTAGCACTTCTGCCTACGTAGATAAGGTCGAGGTTCTCGTCTTATCGTATTTTATAAACTTGGGGCTGAACCTTTAAGAGTACTATTTAAATATAGTCGTATTCAGCCCCCCTGCCTCCTTATTAACTTAGCTTTAGGCGATTAGTTGTATTGTCCGTTTCGGCCAGCTAATGCCCTGTTTAATTATTTAGCTTTTTATAACCAACACGTATAACTACACAATAGTAAAGACGAGCGTAGAGAACTACTTTACAGCCTTTATAGTAAGTATCTCTGATGCTGCTCTTAGCGACATGTACAACATTAACCTCGCTAATATAGGTAGTAAGCTCTATCTTATAGACAATAAGTTAATCGGTAAGAACGATCCTAGGCTCCCTTCTAAGTATACAAATAAGGAACCGCTTAGTGCCTATAGCGTGTTACTAGCTTTATTTAATAAGCAGGATATAAAGAATTTAGACGTTTATATAGACAAGGATACTGGCCTAATATCTTCGGCTGCGGACGCTCTGTTTACAAACATAAACGAGTTTACGCTTAAGCAGCTTTACAATACGCTTTTTAAGGTAGCTTCTTATTCCTTTAGTAATATCGCCGCTGCTAGCTAAGGTATTTTGTCGCCGTTAAAAGCTTTAAAGGAGAAATCCTAGGCCGGTCCCGCGCCTAAGATGTCCGCTATATACGTATCCCGCCTAGAAGACTTTGTTCTAACTAAGAAAAAGATATCTAATTAAGCCGGACCGTAAGACATAAAGACTGGCTTTGTCTATAAAGGTCTGCGCACTAAGACTAAAAAAAAGATCGCTAATTTGCTGGAGACGGAATTTAATAGTTAGAACTCTAATAAAGTAAAGGCTAAGTGGCTACAGAAACGCCGCGCGAAGGTAGCCAAAAAGGCTAAAGAAGCTAAAAAGTAGCCTTCGGGTAAGTGTCTTCTTAGGGGTAGATTAGTATAGCCTTCTTTAGGCTAGTCTAGTATCGTGTATACGTGTCTACTTTTACCTACGGGCGCAGGTGCTGCGCTTTATAAGAATGAATAAAATTTTATATCTAGTTTTTTGTTGCGCCAACCGTAAAGTAGTGAATTTGTGACTAGTAATAAGCTGCTTAATAGAAGGGAGGGGTATATTTTTGTTATCTCGCTACTGCGCTGGAACGGAAATCTGCCTTTCCTCCCCCCTCCTATATTCTTCTCTATACCTTGGGTCTTGGTTAGGGGATAAAGTTAAATATATACTTTTTTTATCAGTCTCTGTGCGCTAAACAGAAATTTGCCCCTCCCCTCCCCTTCTGCTTGTCTTGTATAGGGCGCCTATTTACCGTTATCGTTGTCTTTGTTTTTAACCGTTCCCTTCGCATCTTCTATTTCTATTAATACTCCTTTCCTTTTAGAGTTCCATTTAATATTTTGCGTTATAGTTATATTTAATAGTCGTTTGGCCACCCTCTCCGTATATATCTATTAGCGATTTCTCTAGTTGTTGTCGTGTATTCTTTACAGTCCGTTTTTACTCTTATATGTTTATTTTAGACGATCGCGTATAGTCTTGTACGGAAATATCCCCCCTCTCTTATTATTTTTAGTGTTATAACCTCTACGTTACCGCCGCTGTTTTGCGTATTTAATTCCGGGCTGTTTTATACTTTTTTTTCCGCTTTTGCTTTACGCTCTTCTGTTCGCTGTATTACATTTAATATTACCTGTGTACTTTTTTAGACTTCGGATACTCTTGCGAGAGCCTTATACTAGGGGTATATAAAGGCTAGTTCCGTTTTCTTTTTTTTTTTTTTTTATATCTAGATCTAACTCATGATAACGATCTACGCTATTAAATATTGTCTATCTATATTACCTACACATTTCCACTATCTTAATTATTCAGTAATACTGCTATAATGCTGTGTAACTAGACGTTTAGACACACTATCTGCGTATCCGCCCTAAAGGGTTTTGTAGTTTACTCGGACACGGTAATAACTGTATAAACCCCTACTAAAGCTATATTTTTGTAGGCCTCTAGCGCTTCTGCAGTCTCCTATACTATTATACCTACACTACCCTCTGCCTCCGCCTCTGCCTCTACTTCCGCTTCTGCTTCCCGCCTACCTCTAGCCATAGGCTACTTTGTACCCCGGTCTGCAGCAGGCTCTAGTTCTTTTAGTCGTTCTAGTGTACTTTTGTCTTAGGCTTCTACCGCGGCTTCGGCTTCTCGCTACTCTGTGGCTCGCGGTAGTAGTAGTGGTGGTATAGTCCCCTCTGTAGTCATATTAACGGCGTCTTCTTAGCGTGCTGCAAGTAGTGGTTACGGTATAGCCGTAGGCTCTTTTGTGTTTAGTTATCGTCTTTATAGGGCTAATAGGTTAGATAGTCTGCCTTTTAGTACGGAGCCTTACGACTAGTTTGTATATTATAATAGAAATAGTACGATGTACTAGTGCACCTTTTAGGAGATTATCGCGAATATAATACCCGGATTATAGTATAGGTACTGGGAGTCTGGTAAGATTATTTTCTGTGCTAGTTATAGTTAAGTGTATAGTTACTGTCGGGTGACTCTGGTACTTGTATATTAGTGTCTTTTATATAACAGTAATCACAGACATGGCTTAAGCCCTTATACGTACTCTAACGCCCTAAGAAGAGTATGTTCTGTATGTGCCTAAACCGTACCGCTAAAATAGAGTTAAGTTGCCCCTAGGGGCGAAAATAGTGTCTGCCCCCTTATAGGAAAAGGTAGCGGGGGCCTAATAAGCCTAGATATTACTTGCCCCTAGGGATAAGAGGTAGTTCGGTATAGCTACTATAGCACAATATAATAAATTTGGTTCTATACTGCTATACTATTATTATATTTATTATAGCGCGTCGTACTATATTTAACTTATTAAGTATCCTTGTATGGTTTCTGCTACAATACATAGTATACACTAGGTTAGAGGGGGGCATTAAGACCCTGTAGCCGGTGTTTAAGTTGTAGGGGTCTTATTGCCCTTTTTCCTTTTTCTTCCTCCCTGTTACCTTACTACACTAACTAGTCTATTACTATACGTCCCTCCGAAGTACTCCTTTTATCAGCTTATATAACAGACTAAGACTAGTGTCTTAATGCTACACCTTACCTCTAGTTGTATAGTAATAGACTAAAGCAACACGCTGTTTTACGTAAAGCTAACGCTAACGCTTCTTGCAAACGCGCCCTGTATACCTCTACTTCCCCTTCTATATATACCTGCTATAGACCCCGAATACTACAAAATCGAGCTCCAGTCCCTCGCTAACCTTACTAACCTTAGCTCCCAACTTAGCGCCCTCGCCCGCTGCAACCCGACGCAATAACTTTTAATAAGCTATATACCTACGTCCAGACCCTCGTTAATACTATGTCCCTAAACCGTACCACTGAGGTAGGGTTAGGTTGCCCCCAGGGGCGAAAAAGGTGTCTGCCCCCGGGGGCAAAGGTGGAAAGGTGTCTGCCCCTAGGGGCATAGGTGTAAAAGTGTCT